>LR732076.1:3780345-4262795 GCA_902506015.1 Armillaria ostoyae | reverse complement strand
CTAACCCTAACCCTAACCCTAACCCTAACCTAACCTAACGCACTCCGAGCAACGGGCCCTGATGAGTCTTATAAAAGACGAAACAGGGCGGAAGGGTTTAATCACCCTCCCTGTTGGCCCTGCTTCGTCTTTCTAAGACTATTTTCATCTCCCTCGCCCTATCCGCTCAACGTACGCGTTGCGAATTGTTAAGTCCCCTACGACGCCCCGCCTTCCCCCTTCGGGGGCCCCTGGCGGAGGGTCGTAGGGTAACCCTAACCCTAACCCTAACCCTAACCCTAACCCTAACCCTAACCCTAACCCTAACCCTAACCCTAACCTAACCCTAACCCTAACCCTAACCCTAACCCTAACCCTAACCCTAACCTAACCTAACACAAACCTAACCGTACCGACCCGGCCCGACCGGACCGGACCGTAAGTACAGGCCCGCTCAATGACGAAATAACGCCGCCCCTTCGGGGGGCGGGCCCGCTAAGTAAGCCGAATTGACGGTACCGCTAATTCCCACGGGAAGGACGGAGCTTCGGAGATGGCTAGTCTCGCCCGAGTCACGTGGCCTTCGGCCACTTCGGTTATGACGCCATGATCGGACCGGTATCCGATCAGTCACGTGTTGGTGAGTAAGCATTATTAATAATATTACTATTATTAGATCGTTCGGTCCGTTCGGCCCGATCGAAAGTCGTACGACTTGATTAGTAATTACGCGGCATCCGTTTATCCGGATGGCGTGCTTGATGCTGCTGCGGAAACGTCATCGAGAGCCAATAGCAATTGCCTCTCATGTCTTGGCATCACGCGACAAACGGTCCCTGAAGAGCTATAAAAGCGAAACGGGGTGGGATGGTTTAATCCCCATCCCTCGTTGGACCTTCAGTTTCGCTACTACGCAAAGCTTCAAAAACCCACCTTCCGGTGAGTTTCGCTTTGTCTACGATACCTGCGATCCTTCGGATCGCACCCCCCTCCCAAGCACTTCGTGCAAGGTCGGGGGGCTAACCCTGATACATACGTAGCTTACCATGTAGCACCTGTAGATATGTCTTTTACCTCTACCGCTGTACCTACCCGTCTCCTCTCTCCGATGCCCGACATCTTGTCGGCATCATCTGGCAGCGGGGTCGATTCCGACTCCGCAAGTGTTGCACGGCGCGTTGCCCTCCAGGGGGCGCGCACTGTCGATGCGCTCATCGACTTAATCCCTGGGGATTTCGTCGAATGCCTCCGTGGTCCCCTTCGGGGGATTTCTGCCACCACTTCCAAGTTGGTGTCGGCACGGGCCACTCTAGTCAAGTGGCGCCAGCATCACGCTGCAGGCACAATGCCCTCGCATCTGTTTAGGCAGAAGCCCGAAGTTCAGTTGACCTCGAACTTCGGCTCCACCGACGATGCTTCCCAGCATCGTCTTGCGTTAGAGAGTGCTCATTCCGAGTACTTGAAGACAACGCTGGAGAATGCCATCAAAGCGAAAGCCGATGATGTGCTTTTCCTGGAGGCGGCACTAGAGCCCGAACGCTTGTTCAATGAGCTCAAACCCTTTATCGCGGTCCAAGGATCCCACCTTCTCGCTACGCGGAAGGTGCCTCTTATCACTTATACGGATAAGGGGGCGTTTAAAGAGGTTAAGTTTATTGAGGACGCGCTCCTTGCCCAACAATGCCGTAACGTGATGGCCGACTCCATCGCATACGCCTTCCGCATCATCTCAATCGTTGAGAGTCATGCGGCGGTGGAGTCGGTTAAGCAAGAGAGGAAACGTGATCTCAAGAAGGCAGCCGATGTCGAGATGGCAGACTCATCTCGACCTGGTCCCTCCATCCAATCTATGGTGGACCGGGCAGTAGCGGCTAAACTTAAAACCGTCGAAGCTAAGAAAGGAAAGAAGAAGGTAAGCCTTCTTCCATACCCTTCTCCACGCGCTAACACTTCTCTCGCAGGATACGAAGAAGAAAGCGTCGACTTCGACACAGGTCGCTCGGTACGTCTCCGACATACCAGTCGTATTGCCGTACTTACCCAGAGCGGGAAGACGGCCGCCCAAGGCTACCAAGGGCGCCGAGCAGAAGAAGGGCAAACCCAAGCCCAAGACCAAGCCGAAAACGACGGCGAAACCCGACAAAGGCAAGGGAAAAGCGAAGGGGAAGTAATCCGGACATTCCGGTACGACATATCTTCGACTTATCCGGACTGGCTACTGACAGTCCCACTCCCCGCAGCTATTAATTACATACACATACATACGCCCGTAGAAGTACTTCAGGCCGCCCAATTTATGCATTATGTTCATCGCTCCCCCGGTGTGAGTCTGCCTAAGTCAATTGAATATCAGCTAGCAGTTGGTTTGAAATATATGTTTCATTCGCCACGCAAAGTCTCTTTAATTAAAGACGCGTGGAACGACTTCAAAGAACGCCTTAGATGGCGCATTTACTTTAGTTTCACTGCTCATAACGACGAAGATTCGTATGATCCGGACTTCGAGGTGCCCCGCGGACGCGGTAAACGTGCACCCCTGTCCCCGCAATATATAGAAGCTGGCATCCGTGAGGGCGAGCGCTTCGTGTCTGACACGATCGCCAAAATACCCGCGGAAGAGGAAAGCAGCTACCCCGCAGCGGCGCTTGCGGTGCATCCTCGCCAAATATCTAAGTTCTTAGAGGCTAACGCTTATGTCGTTACTTCAACCGATAAGAACCTTGGGCTTGCGGTATCTACGCGCCAATGGATTAACGAAAAGTCACTTGAAATCGTAGGCGATGTCTCGAACTACACGCCTCTACACCTATTAATGGTGAATGCTATATGCGATAAACAATGTACTGACATGGAAGAAATTGCGCTGCTTGCTGAAGCACACCTTCCAAACGGGTCCCAACTGGGAAGATTCTTTCGATCGAAAATTACTTCGCAAGAAAATCAACATGTGGTACCGACGTTCTACGGAATTCCTAAAATACATAAGGAACCCGTAAAGATGCGTCCCATTATACCATGCCACAGCGCTATCCAAAACCCGGCAGCTAAGTACGTATCCAAAATTCTTAAACCGCTCATTAAAGCGGCGCCAACCATTATACATGGATCCAAAGACCTGGCGATAAAATTAAGTCAGATTAAATTACAACCCGGCCGTAACACGTATATCGTTACCGGCGACGTTGTCGCCTTCTACCCTAATATCCCTATCGACAAATGCATTGATTGCGTTGTCTCGTTATATAGAGAACACTACGGAGATGGCGTCGAAGTCAACAATGAAGAAATGCTTCGCGCCGAGCAAGTATTTATCAAATGTTTACAAACGGGTAATAAAAATCTAGTCTTACGCTACGGAGACTCGTTTTTTAAGCAAAAATCCGGCCTAGCAATGGGCGTTGCGGATAGTCCAGACCTGGCGAACCTTTACGGTCACTGGTTTGAACGTCAAATCAACTTATTAAACGACCCGGATATTCCATTCTACGGAAGGTATATCGACGACTGCCTCGCTATCGTGCACGCTTCCTCTAGTACGGAAGCGCTTGCTAAAATTACGAAAGTGAAGTACGACGGCTGTAAGATAGAGTGGGAAGTGAGCGAACATCACCACGAGTTTCTTGACATGATGATTTACATCGATTCCAAAAGAACGATTGAACACATGCCTTATCGAAAGAGCCGCTCCCACCAAGAGAGAATCCCATGGGTTTCATTCCATCCTATCACGGTAAAACGTGGAACGTTCATAGGTGAAATGTCCCGGCTAGCCACGCTAAGTAGTAAGATGTCACACTACGACGACGCAATTCGCAATCTTAATGCGCTCTACGTCACGCGCGGTTACCCCGCTGAATTATGTCTTAAATGGACGCGAGAAAACTTCACAGAACGATGGTCTAGCAGGCTTCGTATAACAACGAAAGCCGGAGAGGACGACGGCGTTTTAGTGCTCAAATCCCAATATAACACAGCATGGGACTACTTCTCTGCCCGAGAATTAGGAGATTCAATTATCAATACCTGGCGTAGTCGTAT
The DNA here is from genome assembly GCA_902506015.1 of Armillaria ostoyae. NCBI lineage: Eukaryota > Fungi > Basidiomycota > Agaricomycetes > Agaricales > Physalacriaceae > Armillaria > Armillaria ostoyae. The sequence goes on along the minus strand of LR732076.1, from coordinate 4,258,778 downwards.
CGACATGATCGACCGCCTGCGGACTGCTCCGCTAAATAGTGCCGTTCTCCACGGACAAATCCCACCGGAAAAGGTACCTTCCGAGCTCTGCTTGGAAGTGGAAACCACCGGAGGGACCGAGGAGATTCCCGACATTAGAAAAATAGGTATACTTAACCGACGAATGATCGTGTCAAAAAAGCGAACACGCAATCTATTCGACCTTACCAATCTTTGGAAAAGAACGGTTCTCCTTCGTCTGGATGAAGACGTACTTGATCAGGACAATCAATCGTCAAGTTCTGAAGAGTCTGTTGCTAGCGACTCTTCCGATAGAATGGACATTGATCCTAATCTCCTCATCCAAACGTATCAGTCGTTAGCTCCCGCCGCTCTGCGGTAGGGGGGTGCAACGGTATGATTGCAGGTAGTTCGTTGTAGTTCTGCGCGCTGTTGGTTTCGCGACCGGCGGCTGTCTTGGAACTCTCACGTCTGCCCTCACCCGCGTCGTGTACGGCGCCTCGATGGTTGGATTCTTCGCCGGTAGGTGAGGTACTGACTTAGCAATCTAAACGTATGCGTCTGCAACCAGACGCTTGCTTTCCTCTGCCGGTACAATCCTATTGCATCGACGGGAACAACTAACTTCTATACGACAACAGACAATTCTCGATTTACAAGACCATTTCTGTAGGTATTTACTAATCGTTAAACTTCAATAACGACAAGAGGCTGGTGTGTCCAGCTGGCGGGCTAACCCTAACCCTCCTGTAAGTACTGCTATAGCAATATGGCGCAGCATTAACTAAGCAAATTTATTAACTTAGAACCCTAACGCTAACCAACACAAACCTAACCGTACCGACCCGGCCCGACCGGACCGGACCGTAAGTACAGGCCCGCTCAATGACGAAATAACGCCGCCCCTTCGGGGGGCGGGCCCGCTAAGTAAGCCGAATTGACGGTACCGCTAATTCCCACGGGAAGGACGGAGCTTCGGAGATGGCTAGTCTCGCCCGAGTCACGTGGCCTTCGGCCACTTCGGTTATGACGCCATGATCGGACCGGTATCCGATCAGTCACGTGTTGGTGAGTAAGCATTATTAATAATATTACTATTATTAGATCGTTCGGTCCGTTCGGCCCGATCGAAAGTCGTACGACTTGATTAGTAATTACGCGGCATCCGTTTATCCGGATGGCGTGCTTGATGCTGCTGCGGAAACGTCATCGAGAGCCAATAGCAATTGCCTCTCATGTCTTGGCATCACGCGACAAACGGTCCCTGAAGAGCTATAAAAGCGAAACGGGGTGGGATGGTTTAATCCCCATCCCTCGTTGGACCTTCAGTTTCGCTACTACGCAAAGCTTCAAAAACCCACCTTCCGGTGAGTTTCGCTTTGTCTACGATACCTGCGATCCTTCGGATCGCACCCCCCTCCCAAGCACTTCGTGCAAGGTCGGGGGGCTAACCCTAACTCCGCACTTACTAAATGCGCAGTAGATCTAGACCGGTCTGGACCGGCCTTATGATGTCAGCGATGACGCTACAAGTATAATTATAGCTCTCGTACGATACTGAAATACCTTTTATAGATATTCGTTTGTGTACATACTTGAGCCGTGCGCTTGGCGCACTCCGAGCAACGGGCCCTGATGAGTCTTATAAAAGACGAAACAGGGCGGAAGGGTTTAATCACCCTCCCTGTTGGCCCTGCTTCGTCTTCTTAAGACAATTTTCATCTCCCTCGCCCTATCCGCTCAACGTACGCGTTGCGAATTGTTAAGTCCCCTACGACGCCCCCGCCTTCCCCCTTCGGGGGCCCCTGGCGGAGGGTCGTAGGGTCCACCCTAACCTACATCGTTCGAATACTAACCAAATCTGTAAAATATAAAAATCAAATCAATTGCAACGCAATATTGAGCCATGCTTGGACTACTCGCCGGTTCATCAAACGAACGTTGGTTAAGCTTAAAACCAGCACGCAACTATCAACAAGGAACGAAAAGCTGGACTGAGCGTGCACCAGTGAGAAGATATGCTTGCCTTCAACATCGGAAAAATGGATCCTTGACCACGAAGAGATCGTCCACCAAGTGCATATCCCGTGAGCACTATCACAATGCCCCGATTGGTGCGCCGTAGCTGGAGATCGACCCCGTCAAAATTTGCGATAGCTGCGGGTAGCTGGAGTTAAGTCATCGTGGTTCGATTCCACGCAGTAGCGGCTCCTTCCATTTTTGGGGCTTCACTGGGAGAGACAATGAATCGCGGTACGAGGAAGTATAGTCGAACCCATTGGAGTTTGCGGGCCATCGGCGCGAAAAATCGTAGCAGCGCAGGTAGAATGGTTTTGGATTCACGGAGTAGGCGCTCCTATTGAACGCCCGTCAACGTCAGGGCTCGATGACATTGCCGTCGTTTCTTTCTTCCCTGGGCAGTGGCCAGCATCGTCAGACTCGAGGATATAAACGACATTACTTCGTACCAGTCTTCCTGGTCACCCGCCCTTCTCTCTCTCTCTTGGGAGCCTCAGTCTGTCGCTCTCCTTCCATCTCGGCGACTCGTTGAAGGGCGAATTACGGCTCTAAGGTGGAGATCGTCATCGAAGGTGGGCGGGCTTGTTTGTGTTTCGTCAGTGCTCGGAACTGTGCGATGGCGGTAGAAAAAAGACTGAACTTCGCAACTCGCGGTCTGGAAGATCAGTGAGACGCGTTTGGGAATGTAGATCCCTCTGTTATGGTCCGAAATCCCGTTGAGATTCAAGGGCTCTGCATGCATACGTCCACTGTAAGCGTGTCATGATGGGCAAGGAAAGGTCAGAACCTCCCCTTCATGTCGGTATGCTTATGAGAGCATGCAGGAGAGTGGACTTCAGTATCTGGAGGTGAATCAGGTGATATGAGCTAGAGAAACCTTGAGTTTAACAGGAGCAATGCCGTTTTTCGATATGCATAAAGCGTATGATTGATATTACTGGATCCATCGCGGCCCCGGTCGTCCGAGCTGGGGAATCAAAATTCCGTCTGGGCCAAACCGCCTCGTCGACCGGTGGCCAGAGAGTAACCTGGACAATATGTCTTGTAGAACGATCGCAGCAACGTGTGAACAAAAATCGAGAAATACAACACCTTGAGAAGTCTTCCACAGGCTCTGAGATCCGCACTCGAACATGCGATACTCTTCGAAGCCGAAGCAAGAGTGAATGGGCGGCTACGACTTATGATCATCAAAGACGTATCTCTTCTTCGCAGCGCCGTCCACCTGCAAGGGCCAGCGAATATCGAGCTAAACCAACGTGAACGGCCCTGTAGAACCTGGCGTGGTGGTGAGGGATTTTCCGCGTCCATAGCTATTTCAAGGGAAAGGAGTCGATAAACACAGATGATCTTCCCGTGGTCGTTTCGGAGCGTCGCATCCACATCCTTCGAGTCGAAGACACCGTGTGGGGTTCAACAGCGTGCTAAACGACCATTTCGAATATGAGAGAAGACATAAACTACAGGAAGGGTACACACTTTGGACTATGCCTCTGCTTCGGCCTTTCTGATATGGTATTCACTGTTCGATACACTTGTTTCGTACGTTCAAAATGCCATTGTAATCCCTCAGCAAAGGATGTGAACCTGAGGAGTTCGGAGTAGCGAGGGGAAAGCCGATATGTGACGGCTTTGATATCATGTTCAGGCTCTGCGGAATCCAAGAGCAAGTCTTAACGGTCCCACCAGTTTTCAAAGCAGCACTGTGCAACCTAACAGACCGCACGCTCTGTTGGCATAGCAACGACTACAGAGGTATTAGCCACCAGCATTTTTGCGCCTAAAGTCAAAAGTAAACACACTGGAATACAGTGCGAGACAGATGACGTACCCTAGGATCTCGCTGACATCTTCATGGGTGTGCACGTTCTCTTGAAGCCAACCCTTCCAACTTTCCTTGCGGTTCCAGTGCCGACATTGATAAGCTCCCATTGACTATACACGTCCTACACTACGGGGAATCATGCCCATCCTCGTTCCTCCCGGTATCTAAGGCATGATTCTGCCCTCGGAAGCATACGTATCCCGGTAGAAAGGAAGGACTCCAAGAGCGAAAGAAGTTTCCAAAGTTGTCCTTGATAATTGAGTATCCGGTGTGGTCGCCGTCTATCAAAAGGTTAGCCCAACCGTTCGCCTATGGATCGCCATCGTATGACGAACCTAAGTGTCGTCCTTCCCTCTCATTAGTCCGAACATTCCCTAGTTCTGTGAGCACCGAGGAAAACAGTCGACGGTGGTTCCATGTTCCCCCTAGTCGTTCGAAGTCTGGCGTTACTCAAGAATAAGTGCACAGGAATAAAAACAGCGCAAATGGATACATACCAAACAGTGGCCACCGCCTAGCTCAGGGGATCGATCTTCTTCTACAGCGCGGCTCCGGCCCTCCGTACACCCACCTGCGAGGGTGAGAAAACATCACGAAGCAATAGCCATAGGACTAGCTCTTTCTGCGCCTTGTGGATGCTTGGAGCCTGCCTTGGAGAAATACACAGAGACTGTCAGAGGTGACGACCACATGTATCCACTGGTAATGTAGTCAGTCATCGCTCTCCCAAAAATGCAGTCATGAATGCACATCGTCAACCAGTGAAAACACTTTATAACGATGCCAGAGCTTATATAAAATCGGAGCCATAGCACCTTCCCGACCAGTATCCCGCACCAGTAACCTCGTCATGGTCAGGCCCGGCTCTTCTTCCCTTGGATATTTCTAGGCCAACTCCATCGCAAGGTTCCAGGCATGAAGTTTGAAAGTTTCGGTCTTGCACCTATGAAGGCTGGACAACACCGTGCATAACAGGGCAGTGGCTGAGCGGACGCGCACGCGCTGTATTCAATTGTCGTATTCCCAATCATATCGGTGTAGTCTCGCCCCCAGAACTCTCAGACCATACGAAGACGATCATCACGCATCGGTCATCTAGGGAAGGACGTAAAGAGCAAGTTACCAAATATGACCAAGCAAGTTTCCCCTAGGTTTCCCCATGAGGCACATTTCAATTTGCAATGCTTCGTTGATGCTTCGCGTTCCCCATTGTAATTGCACTGTAGCCCTGAAAACCACGTCAGACTCAACGCTCGCTGGATCACGCGGGGTACGGCATTCGGAGAGTCATCATCATGTTGGTTTTCGTTGTACGTGTTCCCTTTATTTTTTCATCAAAAGAGGTCACGACATCCTTGGCATCCGTTCAATTCTGACTGAACCTTTCTTTAGATTTCCCGTGTTTAACGCTACCGCTCATAGTGAGCTTGGCTCGGGGATGCCATATACATCTCGTCCGATTTTTCCATTTTTACTAGGAACTCGCGCCTCGGAAGGAAAAGTCCCTAATCGCGTCCCAGCGAGTCCGGTCCGAACATCTCGAGGCGAAGCACGATAACATGCGGGTTATCTCAGTCCGGAGGTAGTGCTAATGCTTGTGGCTTTTCTCCTTGAACTGTCACCAAGAAGCAGATGCACCCAGTATGCAATTCGTACCCCAATTGTCCAGCCCTGTTACACTGCGTGAGGGTATACCACATATCTAGCTCCGAGTACCTATGCGTTCCGGGCTTCGAGGGCAAGTGTAGGAGGTTCTCTTGCTTTCTCACCCGAGTTGACCACGATCACGGAATCTTTCTCCCCAGCGCTAGCGCGGCTATTGACGAAGTATGTGGATACGCGAGCGTGTAGGATCTGAATCCACATCCCGACCTCCTACACTATATTGACCTCGACACACTTTACATCTACTGATGGAAAGTCAATGGACACCATCCTGGGCAGGTAACGCCCTCACTCAATACTCTTACGGATCATCGACGACGATCCGAAGGTCCGAACATCACAGAATTCCCTCAAGTAGCCATATTACACTTAATTTTCAGTCTATCTCTCCAGGAACGTATCGTTGGTAGTATATTGATGAACAAGGAATCTTTGTCGTTGAGAAATTGGAGTGGGTGATATATGCGGTACCATTCCGTTTCTGGGCTAAATGTGTTCATCCAGAAGTCATATAGATGTGCCTCGGCACCTGTTCCTGTTCGTCATTAATGTATGCACCCTCTCCGCTGATTGGAGGGATTAATTTATTCGCTACTTCCTTCAAATTATGTGGGAATCAGGCGTCGGCGAATGTAACCGTCTCTTCACATGCGTAAAGAATTTTACGTTCACCTTTCAAGGGTAGTCGCGGGCGAGATTTCAAGCAGGGGGGAGCGTGTCCAAGTCTACGTGTTTAACATCAAGTAGCCTTCCAAGTTCTCGCGATGCTATATCGTCGACATCATTCCGAGACCGATATTTCGAGCGCGACGAGTAAATTCAACTCATGCAGTCCCCGATTATCATTTTTTTCGCATCGTCCCCGCAGTTTCAAACTCATGTTGTTCTGGAACTCAAGTACGTTGGCACAAAGAATTATTGTATCCCTTTTCGTCGGGTGAAACTCAGCGTTCTGTTTCCCTGGTATTTCGGTCCCTTGGACTTGGTTGTCTGCCCTGACGATGGACAACGTCCAATTTATGGTCGGTGTCCCAAGGAAGGACCCGACTGAATCATCCCCAGGATTGGGGACTTGCTCATTCCTCCTACACCCCGGCACCTCGTGGGTGCGACTGGTCCCCTCGTTTATATCATCACCCTCAAGGAACTCACCTTCTCCTTCCATTTTGTGTCTCAGACTACAATCACGGCGATATTCTCCCTTCCTTCGGTTAGTTCACATAGCGCGCGTCCTTCAAGTCCCCTTTTTCCTCCGTGGCCTGGCGTTATTGAGAAATTAATTTGTCCGAACTGGTGTTGTTGGGAACGAACTTACTCTCGGAACCATGTCTCCGCTATTGGGCAGAATCTCGGTGACTTTCAATGGCATGGCAGGCGCACCGCTCTAATACCTTGTGGCAGCTTTCCGTTTGCATCCTCGAAAGAGTTCCCCGTGTAACGGCCCGATGAGGCGTGATGGTCTACATATGCCGACACGCAAGGAGGCATAAGGTCCATCGGATCTAAAATGACTCACGGGGTTAAAGGTTATCTCAAGAATGCTGCACGCTGAAGAAAGCCTTTCTTTGGTGAGAAATTTCGATAGATAAACCCATTCCGTCTCGGGGTATAACTGTATTCATTTAGAAGGTGTAAGGATGGGGTTTCAGCAGCTATTGCTGTCACCTGGCGTTCACAACATCATTACGGTACTGGTTCGTCTGATCTCTCCGCTGTTGAGAGGCTTTTACCCTGTTGACGATATGGATTCAGATACTACACAATTAACTGGCTACTCCTTGATTCTGAACATACTGGAAGCGGGCGTCGGTGCATGCAGCCATCCTGTCACGCGACGAAGATTTTTTGGTCCTATTTCAAGCTGAGTCCCCGGAGAATTTCTTGCAGGGTAGGGATCGCGCGACAGTTCTTCTCGGTATGCCTGTCCAAATTCCGACAGTCGACGGTCACTGTGTTCAATGACTCAGTACCCTTACATTGCTCTCAGATACGCCACCTACATAATCCTGAGGCGGTTTTGATTCTTAGATCACTACGGCTACATTAGAGAAACATACAGTCGGCACATTCCATGCGTATTAGACCGAAAGAGAACGGTGTCCTTACGAGCTATTGTTAGAGGGCTTGGCTACCAGGATACATACGCCATCTGGGTTAAGCTCAAGGAACGAAGGTGAGATGTACACGCACAACACGAAGAATTTGCATCCGTAGGTAGCATGTTTGATGTCTGTATGTCATGTGGACTGTATAAAATCCACCATAGGATGTCGGTGTCTTTGGTTCCGTTGTAAACGCGATGTGTACATCATTACAGGTCCGGGGTCGCTGCGAAAAGGACGTTCAAAGTCACCCTCAAATCCATTCTTGGTGCCGAAGAGAAAAGAGGACACAAACCCAGCGGGTCTTCATCCGGAATTGAAACTCCGTGTATTGCCGGCGTCCGTAGGCGCCAGAGTTACGAGACTAGTACATGCCCTTCTCTCTCTGTGCACAAAGAGGACATTGCACTTCAACGTCAAGTATACCCACCGTCGCCGGACGCCCTTAATTTTCATATCATCAACGTTTGACCCGCACTCTCGGACCCAGGAACTATGATAGGTATCGCCCTATCAACTAAGTGCAGCCGTCTACGATGTCATGATGTCTCTCTTTATGTATTACGCTCTAGCCACATCTAACGCATTAGGTAGTCAAGATCGGCCGTTATATGGTCAATTGTAAGCGTGTTTTCTTTAACTCTTATGTCTGGAACATTTTATCACCCGAAGGAAAATTAAAAACCCTTTCTCTATTCATTTCACTAAGAGTTCCCAGCCTTGTGAAAAATTTAAACCTATTTCGTTTCAATTAGTGGCACATCAATCGCTGGTGGTTGTAGTGTTTTTCGTTGGATGGGGGATACCACTTTGGTATTCGAACACCTCTGGGATAATGTCGTCGAATTAATAGGGTGTCAAAGGAGCAGATTCACAAGAAATGAGACATCTTCCCGTGAAATATGAATTCAGGAGAACGAGCCAGAATATTCAAGCAAGCTAGAACTTCGAAAGATAGAAATACATATCTCAACATCATGTCCTATATCGTCCAATCCTAGTATAACTCACATCGTTTTCTCCGAGATACGCGTTTTCTGGTACTTCAGGGATTGCATCATCGACCAGGTTGGAACTCTTAGATGTTCTATAATTGTCCACCGACCCTTCTGGAGTATCTGACCCAGAATTTCGGTTCCACGTGTTAAATACACCGGATGAAGTCACTCCGTCCAAGTTTTTTATAACTTTCCGTCTCCGATGCCGTAGGCATCGTTACTGACCTCGTGCGAAGAAGACAGGAATACTTACTTGTAAGGGGGCTCCCAGTCAGCGAGGTTTACAGTAATTATGAGGCTGTCAGGTAACGAGTACTGCAGCTTGACAGAAAGCCTTGGAATCTTCGTACTTGCTTCTGTATCGCGTTTCTGACTTCACGAGTCGCGACGCCATTGGGAGCTGTGGCGCGGTCCGGTCCTCCGCGACCTCATGAGCGAGCTCAAAGGCAACATTTGGAGGTTTAGCCGTAATCCTCATTATTCATAGCTCACTTTGTATAAGGAAGCTTTGTACTACCGCACCAGTTTTCCTAGCAAACAACACAATACACTTCCAACGTTGGTATAAGTCTTTCGACAGAAGAAAAGCGCTCGCAGAAATCTACAAAAACGGGTTCACACACAGTCCTTTCTCTTCCTCACTCTGTCCCTGCAATACCGATCCCATGGTCTCCATCGCAGCCGGTTCCTATCTCTGTTCGCATGCGTTACCCTCCAAAGCAAAAGCAGGAGCTGTTTTGAGAAGGCATTTAAGTCACGGCGTCGCCTAGATAACGATATCGGATAAGCACTTGCCCACAGATTATTTCGTCTCTGAACGTCTTTACAGTATGCTCTCCTTGCATTTTTCAGCCCCTTTTCGTAGCTTACAAAAGACCACGTCCTATTTCTAGATCGGGTCGCGCGTCTTTTTTTACGACTTCGCTGGACGTCTCACATGTACAGGAGGTGTCGTCGAGTCAACGAGCCGCATGTCTGACGTGAGTATCGTTTGTCTTGAAGGACGCATCCTCCAACTGACTTTCACCAGGGTACTCTCATGATTGTCGTCAAACGCGACAGTGGAGGAATCGTAACCTTACCGTTAGTAATTCAGCTTTATAGTGGTAGTGAGCCGTTAACCCCGTCAGATCTTAGGGCCACGGGTGTGTCTAATGGTTAGTATGAGAATACAACGATGAGGATGGGAGTGATTGCATCGTGGCGCGTAAGCGGCAGAACACGTCAGTTATGGCGTCCAAGCGGCTCGAATCCTCTGAGTGTTGCACAAGATAGATGTAGGCACCTCTTGACAATAATCACAAGTTCAGCACCATTTTCAGGAATGTTTGTCTCAGTCGGGTCACTCACACCCAAACAATCGGAGGACTGACGCGTACATCCTATCACGGAGACTCCTCCCCCCAAAAAATCATGTCGCTCACGTTATACGTCTGGCAATACAGTGAAGGGATGAATGAGAGAGCGGTCATCTTGTTACTTACCTGGTAGGACAGTGAGGGGATGAGTGAGAGAGCGATGTAGCTCCTTTCCGTGCTGCACTGTCTTACCAGGTACGATCGCGAGACACTCACGAGAACTCGGTCTTCGAGCGAGTGTCGGGTTTAGATGGCCGTGAGGATCTCGGTCCTTTGAACGGAGCCATGCTGGATGAGGACCCCGGTCCTCTGAGTGAATCGATACAGCATCTCGGTGCTGCTCACCGTTTTTCCCTCGCTGCAATTAGACTTGCGTAAATCAAGCTTTAAACCCAGTTAATCAGTCACAAATGTACTTCATTTCATCTCCGAAGTACAGCCTTGGCACAGTGTACTCCCGCCTGGGACCGGATAGGGAACGATTCGAACCATATGCCTCAAATAGAGGTGCTTCTTAATCATCCGGACATGAGCTTCTGCGTCTAGAACGTAATATCCTGCACGCACATTGGGAAGCCACAAAAAGTCGATTTTGTTGTGTGTCCGCAGCTAGGTAGCCGTTGCCGTTATCGACAATCCCAGGATGCTGAACTCGGCCTTCTGCATGGCGCAGTCACGATGTTGTTTTTGCCATATGGACGAGAGGAATTCACTGTTTAGCGATAGGGAAATAAATCTGCGCGTGTCCTCCATCAATCTATTATACTTACTCGCGAGATGTGGCGGGAACAGCTGGCATATTCATCTTTTCGAGATCACTGTTAGCTATATGAGAGTCCAGCGTTCATTCTTAACGTCCAATGAGCTTTATCTGCCATCGGCATTTCAGTGCCGCGTGCTCTTGTTCTAGCTCGGAATTTCATATGGAATCATGCCTACATGACGTCGAATGAAATCTAGAGGCTAGGTTTTCATATTTTGTACAATAATCACTGGAATTAAGTACATCTTAATCTCCAAACGTAGCGTGTCTGTCACTCGCCCGGTATCAGAACATTGATTCAGACAGTTGTGTCGCAAAATCTCACCTTCGTTTATTCCCGGAAACATATCAAAGCAAGTGTGGAGCTATGATTATAACGGTAACGATGATCTATTCATACCGGGCTTGTCGGACTGATGCTCACGGGATTATGTATGTACTCATCTTATTGCCTACTATCCAAAGATATTTTCCGAAGCAGCGGCTACTTCAGCTCAAGGTGGCTTGTCTTCATCAGATGTTCATGTTTCGTTAATATTCCCCGACAGTCTAGGTACTTATATCGATGAATCGTACCCATCCAAATTCCCAGTGAAAAGTCCCCCATATACAATGAGCTCATTTCCAGTGCGTTTCCTCGTATCCTTCATAATTCGTTACTATGTTCCCTTTCTAGGCTGGTTCCAGAGTCTTCTTCTACAACTCGAGCGGACGTCTCACAGGAGGCATCGTCGAGTCGACCAGTGCCATGCAAAACGTGAGTTTTCTCTCTCAAAAGAACGACTCTTTGAGGCTGATCTGTTATAGGGCATGCAAATAGTTCGGATCAGGTGCGAAAATGGAAGGACAGTAACCTTACCGTAGGTAATAGTCCTTTTTCTTGGTGTTGCTAACCTCGCATATACGTAGGGTGGCCGGTGTATTTCGAGGTTAGCTGTGAGAAAGAAGAAGTTGGAATCGTCACATGGAATATGAGAGCATAACGGACCTATCGTCGTACTCAAACAGCCTGTTGTTTGGTCTGCTAGATTTCGTGGCGAGCAGATACAGTAAATATAGTCGACGAGGAAGAAATGAATAAACAGTATGTAGCTGGGCTTCAACAGATCTCTCGTGACAAGATCGGCCATTGAGTAGTTTTACAGGGAGCAGACGACGAAAGGAACCTTAGTTCTTCACTTCGTCGGTGTTCCGGCCATGAAATCCTAAAAGGCAAGAATCGAAGGTGAAGGTCATTCAATGGATCTGTGGGTGAGGAGAGTCAGTACGGCGAAGTGGCATCTAATGAAAGTTCACATGAGTAAATAAGCGACAGAGGATCTGGAAGCAGCACCTCGTTATCGACTGCTATATTGAAAGCTGACTGAGTGAGTATTCCGTTGATCCCAGGAAACGCTGCATAATATTAAACTCCTAGATTCATGACATCAATAAGGCAGCGAAACTTTGCTCATATTGCGCCACATACCACTGAGAGTCTGAAGACATCACTCCTGTCAGCGCATTGAGAATTTAGCTTAATGATCACAACATAAACTTCAGAATAAGAACGATAACAGAGTAGGAGCTGAGGCTCGAGGAAGGTCGCTCGGATCATATCGTAGAATCTAATGAGAAACGACTAATGTTCCAGACAAGATGCTCTATATCTTACTCGCCTTCACAGCGGAACTCAGGGAGCGAAAGAGAACGGGCCATGGAAGTACACGGTCGACGGGCGCGTCGGAAGAAGCGAGGCGTTCTAATGCGAGCTTTTGATTGCTTTCTTACATTGCCCGGGCTGATAAAATGCGCTCAACTCTCGCTTTCTCCAGTTATCTGCGATCGTGGGTAGAGGATTGGAAACAAAGTAAGACCATGCATGAACATACTCGTTATTTTTTTCTTCAAATGTATGCAGGAGACTGCGGTCGAGAAAAAAGTGCGAATGAGTGAAGTAGTATAGTCAGATATGGAATCGTGCGGCGAGCAGAGCTTGGAATATTGAATGATTTTCGGAGATTTCTTCGTGCTTTGGAGATGTATGGTGGCGGGTTGACTCTCCATGTTTGGATGGTCTGGGAGGCTATCAGAGATGTCGAATGACGAGTCAAACCGGAGCTGAGTATGAACTCACCTCGATGCTTCATTTTTTTCCTGAAATTCTGGGAATTCCCCTAGCACTTATTTCATACCTCGGTCCTCGAAGTATTTAGTTGCGCACCAGGTACCGAGGCTAGTCATTACGGATCTGAGTTCAGTCAATTCTTTGTCACCGGTTGGTTGTCTTACCGGGCATTTAACACCAGCTCATGAGCTGAGAGGATAGCGACAGTCCTTCGCTCAGGTAAGAAAGTAGATATGGCAGATCGCCAACAAGATTACTGAGGAAAGACCTAACACAGGGGAAATGACAAATGATGCGATCAACGAAAACGGAAGGAGTGTGACCGATTGTGACTGTCAATTTGAAATCTTTAACCATGAATTGACCATGAACATTGACACTGTTTCTTTCGACTGGCAACAGGTACCCGCTAGCCACGTGGGTCGGACCTTGCATGATCAAAGCTGCTTCTGTTCCGAGTCCTGTGTATACAGGCTCGGTCTTATGCGAGGCTGGGGGTCTCGGTGGCGATGTATTTTGGTTAATTCCGTGTACTTAGGCCCGCCGGTCCGTATGACGTCACTGTTCGGTTGTCACCGGCTCCTGAGCATCCGTTGCTATTCTTACTTTTTCCGTTGATATCTGTTTGGGCGACGGGCGTACTTCTCTCTGCACCTCATATTCATGCTTTGATGTATATTCGATATTCTTCTTTGCGTTTCCAACGTCTGGTAACCGTTCTTCTGCTCTTCCTCTACTCGCCCTCCACGGTCGCACTGCCGAAAACTCAGCTATGACCCCAATGTTGATGTACGTGCAGCTCGAAGAGTAATCCATTGATTGAGAGCGTACACACCGTATAACACATTATAAGAGGTGCGACACTGAAAGGGCCTGACCCTGATGTAGGAGAAAGAACTGACATAAACCGATGGAAGCGTTCGTCTTGCCATCATCGATCATCGCAGACTCTCGCCCACCGCGCATCCTTAGGGATTTCGAGGAGGGATTCTGGAAATGCGGCTGGGTCTGTAGAGAAAGCTTGCATTGGTACATTTTTCTTACACTTCATTCGCCTTTATTGGATAAACAAATGTGTCTCTCCAGCAGCAATTCATCAGATAATGTCCAAGATGCCATCAACAGCCCTGAGCTGGCGCTCGTAGCCGCTGTCTCTACCCTTGCCTTAACTCGCTCGCATTGTTTTCCTTGCACCTCACCCAAAATGCTGTATGGTTGGACAGGCTGGCCAGTCCCATTTCGCTTATCGAAGCTGTATCCACCCGTCACTTGTCCATGTATAGAAGAACCCCTAAGCAGAACTCGCAGAAACACGACCGTCTATTCAAACATGGAATGGCAGGGGAGTTCCCTCGAATCGCTTGGGTGGTCTTCCCCGTTATGTTCAGGTTCAGGTACGTACCTTATGGACTGCCTTGACAATATACATGCACATCTCATTTCTAGCTCATCTATAGCCACTGCCGCTCTCAGCACCGGCCTGTTCGATACAGTGGCCTTGTAGGCAGCCCACCATGTACGTACATTTCATAGGCCTTTGTGTCGCTCACCACACTGATGCCTTCTCAGGTATTTAATACTATCCATTGTTTACAACGTACAATATTTGCAATGAACGGGATCGGGGGGATAATCGCAATACCGACGGCACACGAATTTATTCCATATATCAGTGCCCCATTCGCTGTGTTCATCGAACCATGGAAAGTATATTTGGGCCCCTCCGTCCAGTTTGGCTGCTGCCCCCGATGTCGCTAGCCCAAGGTGTTGACGACGATGATTTTCCTTAATGCGCAAGCTTCACTTAAAGATCATCTCTTGCCGATGAAATGAACGTTCCTTCTGAAGATATATAGATATCAATAGCGTGTTTCTAACGATCCTTGAATGAGGTTGGTATTGCCCTAGGTATACCCTTATGTAGTTCTTGTTACGCTTATGTTGACTCGCTTCTCCAGGACTTCCTGCCTCCCCTATAATGCTGATATCATTAGTTCTCTTACTTGAGGTCCTCACAAGTCGCAACTCATCCCTGCTATGTGAATGGCTGAAGATATTTGTGCGATTGGAATGTACCGTGGAATGTAGCAATCGCCTTCCCGGGATAGGTGTGCGAACACGCCTTCATCCCGTAGTCGCCATATGGAAACCCAGAGAATCACCTACCGATACTACAACGCAGTCCTCGGTTTCCTATTCGGTGCTACCATGCTACCATGCTACGAGTCGGAAGAACGGCTTCTCAGCTGTCTATGTATTGAGTATCACTACATTTGCTTTGTGATCTAGACCTTCCCCCTTCACACAGGACTCGGACCTGCCATGGCCCGCGATGGCCCACCATGTCATACCTGCTTGACTATTATTGCCGTCACTGTCGCGTCTAATTCCAGTTGCCACTCGTGAATCACTTCCAACTGCTTCGATCACGACTATAACACCAGTTTGGCGGACTATGATGAGGCCGGGGCCCAATCACTCGGCTACGGACGACCTTTGATGACTAAAGTGTACACACGCCATCTCGGCCGTTACACGTCCTACTCGTCATAATGACCCCTTAACAAAGTTCGTATCACTCTATGTGCTGTCTTGCCCTGCCTCGGGAGCTGTAATAGAGCTCTACCTGGTTTTGCCGTCTCTTCTGCAGCCGTCTTCAATGACATCGTAGGGACACTATTCGAATCTGTACCGGATTAGTATCGAGGTTAGTCTCGGAAATTAACACCGTCTCTCCTCATATTGTCCATCTTCAGCCTCATTTGGAATCTTCTCTCCATCAACGCGGGTGCCGGTCGTCGAAATGGTGAGAGTGCACTCATGATACTACGGATAAGTCATTGTAAGGCCAAGGAATCAGTCGACATACTGAGTAGCGGCGGATGACGGCTCGTACCCCCGCTTTTTGTCTAAAGAAGGCTCTAGTTATCTTACTGACTCGCCCTCCTCGCACCACTATCTTCAGCCAGAAAGCTAGTCATCTCGATGTCATATCTATCAACAAAGGTCATTCTCGTGGAATTTTCAAACCTGGAAAGCTCTGTGAGTGAGGGAAATTGATCTCCTCTTCGTGATGAGTCCCACTATGGCCTATACCGAGGTCCGTCACATCTCTTAGCTTCCGTCGTTTAACCTCTTTGTCTAGGCCGCGTTCTTATAGATACGTCAAAAGACTTTAGTCCGGATCTCATAGCGACGGCTTCTCCATCTATCTGCTATATTGTCACTTTGTTCTTCTACCTGGAACTTGAATCCTGGTGTACGACAGTCTAGAACTTCGTAATCCTTCCTCGAGCTCGTCTGGGCGGGACCTGTTTCAACTGCGACCTATCGGGCGCGTTCCACATGCTACTGATCTCTCGCCGACAGTCACGGGCTGGAGTACTACGCAGTTCTTGATCACCGTCATTGGGTGCTCCGTACCATAAAAACATGGTCGGCCTTCACTTTGGTGGTGTTCAACACTCGTTCTGTGTGTTTTGTCACACATTCAATGGATATGTGTATTTCGTGACAGTCTGGGAGTCGGACGTGGTTGGTATGAATGATCATTGATCATTGCGCGTGATAAGATGGTTATCAGCTGGGATATCGAGTATGACTCGGTATGAGCAATGGATACTACCTATCACCCCCGTCGTCTTGTATGGCGTATATCTGGTAATTTCATAACAGTAGTATACTACCACCATTTCCGTTGTTTTACCATGTCATACCTCAGGATTTACTCTGGCACGTCTGGATAAGGCTTGGATATCACATCCTAGTCAAAAATTCCTGAATTATGGGCGGCTACGGGCGGTCTTCACATTTGCCCCCAATGCCCACAAGGTGTTTAAAATGTCGAATCAGACCTATTAACGACCGCCGAAGGTAGTTGATCTCAAACAAGAAATACCGAGTCGGAGGAAGGAACGACTGAGTTTCTCACGTCTCCTAATAGGATTGATGGAGTCCTTCAGACCTATAGCCTTCACGCTTACTTCATTACTATGTCTTTTCTTTAGTGGCGGTATGATGAGTCACTCAGTACAAGATTACTGCTGCAAGGACCATCTCGGAGTCGAAACCAGCGGCCCAGCGCTGATTGCAATGTTTTTAAACACGGGCTCTCAGGCTCTCCCTCGTAACCGATATCTATTACGGTGCCGTTTGTCTCCGGAGATATACAAGTGCCTTACAGTAAAGCAAAAGCAAGCGGTACTGTAGCCACATTTTTGCTGTGGGAAGACTTGGTGATGAGGGCATGGTAATTTTTCAATACCCGTGGTTGATGACTTGAGGTGATTCATCCGACACAGTCCCCGGGCCTTCCATGTCATTCGAGTTCAGTTGCATGGCCCGTTTCCTCGAGATTAATCAAAGTATTTAAGCTATCGTGTCGAGTCGATTTAGTTAGCACTTACCCCCACGAACTGTTTCCACTATGAACGTCTTTCCAGTACGCACACGCGTCATTCACAACGCGTCGATACTACTCACTTCTCTAGGCTGGTTCACGCGTCTCGTTCTTTGACTCCAACGGGAAACTGTTAAATGGAGCCGTACAGTCCACGAGTCGTTTGTCTGATGTTAGTATTCCCTTGTTTTGAAGACTTTGGAATGGAATGGAGCAACTTACATCAACATATTTCAGGGTACACAATTGGTTCTCATCAAGCGCGATAGTGGGGGGACCGTAACCTTGCCGTGAGAAACCCGTTTTATGTTTTTGGTGCCCAACCTCTTATGAACGTAGAGCTGCAAGCGTGTTTACCATCAACGTCTAATTGGTGACGAGAAGAGCGGGTGGGGGATGGTAGAAAGCGTCTGTAACAATACACACAAAGTTCTTCATTTTTATGCCAAATCAGCCTAGATATTTATGCGACGAGTGGCTGTTGGTCGTGACTTGAGAGAGAACTTCGAATGTCCCGCATACATTATAAGATCGCGTCGTGGAAACGCTAATCACGAGATCGACGCGTCTTAGGCTTCTGTACCGCGTTTATACTTTCTAGAAGACAGGGTCCAGTCTCGTGTCAGACAGAGCTAATTACCCTTTCGATCAGCTCATCATCGGAGAATCGACGGAACCGTGAATGTGCCTTATCAAGCGATTATGCACAGCAGGATTCAGGGCTTCAAGGTTGACATTGCGCCATGGACGGAAACAATGCTAATGATGCATCTTATTAAGTGTGCGCAGTACATAGCGCCCAACCGCCCTTCCTATGCGTTCATTAGTTCCTCTCATAATGAAAATGTCATGCGTCATAAAACACAAAAATAAGCGCGGTGAATGAACTGAGCAATGTAGGATGCCGTCTCTACTGTCTGAAGCTGGTGGTAATCCTAAGAGCGCCCACTCAGGGGAACAATAACAAGGATTTAAGGTTATCTTCGCGTGATAGAATGCTAGCCTCATTAGTGGTAGCACTAGGGTCGCATAACCGTTCTCCCTGAATTCAGATTAGACGCGCGACCCAAAATCCTGCGGACAATATTACGTCCCTTTGATCGTCCGGAACCTGACAGCGCCTTGAGATGCAATTGCGCGTCGCAGATAATCCTGCGAAACACGACATTTCCGATACTTTTTGGCCTTCAAGCCAAGATGGTGGGTTCCCAGAAAATAAGAGCCGCCGTCCATCCAAGCACGGCGCGGCGGAAAGGAACAGTAAGTAAAACATTACGCCTCCAGAACTTTTGTCGTCCCATTTGAAGTTCTTGAGTGACGACATCAGAGAGGTACCGTCTCCCATGTGGCCGAGTTTTCGGAGAAAAAGTAGGGACAAATATACAATACCAAGCGCGTTGGGGAGAGGTACGAGCATAAGTGCGGAGTGGGACATCGTTCCCATCGGCCAGGTCGAGGGACCACAGGACTAAAGGAAGGGGCTTGACGGATACACGATGCAAATCGAGGAAATGAAGCGAGTACGCCCCCCTGCTGTGGTCCTCACTACTGAGAAAAGGCATTAGCATGATATCGTGGGAGGGGATTCTATTTGGAGACACCATTCAGCAGCCTAGTCTGTGAAGCGAGCAAGGAAGGGCCCAGGACTCTCAGACGTTGGAGGCGGGTAGGATTCGTGAATTCGCATATCACTGACACACGAGGGAGTAAGGCATTCCCTACCCCCAGAGATCTCCAGCCGTCGAAAGGGATGGTTCAGCATTTTCTTGATTATCGCGACAGTGAGCGACAATCACAATGAAGAGATTGAGAATAACGGAGTAGGGCCAATTCTTTCTGTATGACATGCCAATTGGCGAGGAGGTCGACTAGTGTAAAGTCCCGATATGAAATAATTATGCATAAAACATCATGTTCGGGGTAGGAAGACGACTCCTGGAGGAGCCGTAGTGACATTTTGTGGTCTTGGCGTTGCTAGGTTGGCGTTCATGTAGGGCCGCCGGCGTGTCTCGAGGTTAGCTGTAAGAAAGGAAAATATTGACATCGTCTCGCTGAAATATGAGAACAGAACGCACCTATCCTTGTACTTGAACGGATTGCTTGTTTGTTCTTCTAGATCACATGCCAATCAGATGTAGTAAAAACAGTTGCACCTACCTTTGAGAAAAATACCTATTCAAATCATATCTTCAAGAAACAGGCTTCGTGGAAGAAGTTCTTACTGCGCGATGCATTCGTCAGTGTTTCTACCTTGAAATCGCAAAGGCCAAGAATGGAAGGGGAAGGGCATTACCTGAATCCGTGTGTAGGGAGACGCAGTACAGTGAGGCAGCATTCTAATGAAATTCTACATCAGGAAGTAAGCAAAAAAAGATATAGAAGCGGGTCCATCGCCTCGTCAACGACTCTGATACATAACGCTGCGCGCGTGAAGACATAACTACGGCCAGGACCTTGAGCATTGAGCTTGATGGTTGTGAGATGGATGTCAGAGTAAGAACGATAAAACAGACTGGGATATTGGTGAGAAAATGGTTTCATCTCGTCTAATGCAAGGCGGGTGAGTGCATGAAGGAGGCTCAAGGAAGGTAACTCGGATCATATCGTGGAATAGAATGACGAGGGACTAACGTTCCACACAAGACGCGCTCCATCTTACTCACCTTCCCAATGTAACTCAGGGAGCCAGAGAGAACGGGCTACGGAGGTGAACTTCGACGGACGTCCGAAGCCATGAGGTGTTCTAATGCAAGTTGCTTGGGATTACCACTACGTTTGATGTGACGTAGCCCGGCTTGATACGAATACCCTTAACTGTCGCTTTTTCTGCCGTCATCGACCGTCATAAGTACAAGTGTGAAAACAAATGAGGACCATAGCCTATGGTCCTCATTTGGCTGCATCACCAGCAGATGCTTCGTCGTCGCTCTCTGTGCTCATCTGAAAGTCTTCTGGTGTGTAGTTTGTACCGAAATAGTCACCTCCAAAATCATCTGGCATGATATCCGAGTCGACATCATTCCAAGTACTTGAGGGACCACCCTGATCAGGCTCTACGCTAAAGCGAGGGAGGAATCCATGATGAGAGAGATAAATATTGTGGCATCTTGGGTTTTGCGTACTTCTAAGATGACGATCTAGGGCACGTTCAGAGAAATGCTTGTTACAGCCATTGCAGATGGATTCAGACATCGGAGGGTGGGAACCAGGACGATTCAACAAAACGTGACTATGAAACAAGGCAAGAAGGGAAGCGAATATGGCGCGTCCTCCCAAAGGGGATGGCTAGAAGGCCACGAGAGAATAAGTTTAAACTGCAACTAGCAACTAGCAAAATAAACTTACCTT
Source organism: Armillaria ostoyae (assembly GCA_902506015.1). NCBI lineage: Eukaryota > Fungi > Basidiomycota > Agaricomycetes > Agaricales > Physalacriaceae > Armillaria > Armillaria ostoyae. Next base: position 4,238,194 of record LR732076.1, on the reverse strand, counting down.
GTCAACGGACACTGAATTTCCAGCCGAGCGTGTCCTTTCTCACATTGACCCATCTCCCATCATGCCTAACCGAGAACTGCGAAGCTCAAAGGCTAATACCAAGACTCAGTACAGTCCCAGAACTGCGAAAGCAATCAATGATGCCAAAGCGGAGGCAGAGCGAAGAATTCTAGATGCCAGAAAGGGTGAGCTTTGTCGTCACTTGATGTATGTTGATCCATGCCGTTTGCCTCTGATGCTATCTTCACAGGGTCACAGAAAAGGGTTACGCAAGGGGCCACCACTGCTTCCAGCTCCCGAAAGCGTGCAGCTTCAAACGTAGCCGTGCCCACGAAGCCTGCTACTAAAGCAAAAAAGAGTAGGTGGTATTCTCGTGTTTGTGCTATGGAAATGCTTACAAGAGTTGCATAGGCTCCGAATCTGTTGCAGAGAATAAACCAGCTACTAAAAGTGAGTAGTTCAGATTCGGACGGGAATCAGAATGGTGACCAGCCTCGAAATGTGATGAACGTGCTGACTAAGACTCCTAGGTCAACGACGACCACCAGCTGCTAACATTGCGGACTCTGAAGACGAGCAAGACCTTCCTAGACAACACAAGAGAGCGCCATATGCATGTTCCTTTTTATATTTTTGTAGCCTGCTATGTCCTTAACTCTTCGTGCAGACCCCAGTTGACAGCTCTGGAAGTGAATCTACAGCCGAAGATGATTACGACGGTGACAAGCAAAGCATCCGAGTCTGACGGCGACGATGAGGATCTGAACAATTTAGATCCTTACTCACTTGCTGCAGCGCTTGACCGCGAGGTATAATCCCTATCTTCTCGGTATGCCCAGTTTTGACAGTGTCACAGCGTCCCATGGTTGTAGATGACACATTGGATGATGGCCCCTTTGGTGCCAGCGGTGGAGAGATTGAGATGGTACAGGGTACGGGTGAGTCTGAACGGGCTTGTTCCGTTGAGAGAATGTCCTCTCGCAATACCAGTGTGCTGCCGAGCGAAACTGGGAATGACGCAGATGAAGCCAGAATTGTGAAGGTAAAGGGCAAAAAAATGGTGCGTCGATGAGTAATGAACCCTTCTCCTAACTAACCTGAACCTCCAAAAAGACGTCTAAACGCAGTCAGAGGGATAGTGCTTTTGCCAAGGAGGTTCGTGATCAAAACCTACTAGTCCGTATCTGATTGTCCTTTAGCTCCCTCGTGTTGCTCTTATTACTGGACCCGAAGCCGCAAAGCCTCCCAAGACCAAGAATGAATCCCGTGTCTGGACACAAGTCTCTCAGCTAATCCAGCCCATCGGCGGAAAAAAGCTCCCTCTTCTTAAGCAGTCGGATGAGGTGCAGCTGGTCGTCCAAGGTGCCATCGATAACACTGAGGCATCATTCCCCATGGACGACCCCTTCCCCGACGTCCAAACAGAAGGTTGAGACTGCCTGGCAAGGCCTGCTCATGTCTGCTGAAGATGTAGCTAAAAAGTATCGGGACGTGCAAGAGATTGCTGACCGTTTAGGAGTTGACTTATCATTTGCGGCACCATTGGGTGAACTGGTATGTTGTTGCGCTTCTTATAGCTTTAAAGTTATTGACGTCTTGAAGGTTCTAGACCAGGTCGCAACCAACCGTTCGGTATTCTTCAAAAAGGCTGCCGTACCTGCAATAGCTTACTATCAGCTGGGCACGGATGAAGTGTGCAAAGTACGTTACAAGGCGCTCTGTGACAGTGGCCGGCCAAGGTATGTGTTTGTTGGGAAGTGGGGCTTCAACGCAAAAGGCGAGGAGGTAAGCTTCTGAAGTATTGACACTTTAGCATACTACTTATACTGTTGAGCAGACCTATAAGATCATGGTGTCGAAGCCTTACTTCAATCCTGCTATCATCACCACCGCCAAGTATTTCTTTGCCAACCCCAAGTCTATTGGCAACCGCCTTTTCCCCCGTTTCAAGTCGAGCATCAAGGATGCGCAGGAACGTGAGATGCCAGCGACTATTGTCGCCCTTGTTGCTACCGCGGTAAGTTGTCATCATCATGTACATCTTGATCTCTCTGATGATTAGCAGGTATTTGCGGCCCTGCACAGATGGCGTGATGGGAAGCTTGATACCAATGTCGAATTTTCGGGAACCGTGTTCAGGACGACGTACAACAACCATCTCGAGGATATCAAGCGATACAAGACCGACTATCCGGCCGAAAGTCATGCAACATTCGTCAATCTATTGGAAGAATGCAAGTATGTAATACCGTTTGTCCATTTCGACGCGATTCTTATGTATCATCCAGGCCTGATTCAGCTTCCGGAGGCACCGTCGCAGGATCTAGTGGCTCGGGTCTAGCTGCCCTGATGGCAAACGGCGATGATTAAGTAGGTATACTTAGTAGCTTTCATTGTGTTATGTTTGGTCCAGCGAATAATACTGTGTTACTGCCGCATATAAGCATCAGCAGGATAAAATTGACTGAAACAGGCTTATTTGCGACGTCAGTTGCAATGATGTTTTAGGCCAAGATTGGCTGGGATACTCAAACACTGATTTGGACTTGGTAAATCGGCGATTATAATGAGAACGGTGCTATTTTGAATATACTGGCTAATTTTGACCTTAAATTTGACTATTCCAGAAAATCCGCGACTTGGCTTTTTCCTGATGTACATGAACGTCGTTATTATTTTGGCTCTGGGGCCGGGTTAAGCCGTGTCACCCGAACAGGGCCTAAAGCGGTGCAGCTAGATACCACGGACAGAGCTAATGAGGAAAATAGTATGGTAGATCGGGAGTTGTCCGGCGTGTGGACGTACCTTAGTTTTTCACTTCCTGCGTAGCGAAGCGGCTCTCTATCTATGCGGCGAGCAGAGCTCGAAATATGGATTGGTTTGCGGCGTTTTGGAGCTCCGTGGTGACAAGTACAACGCATACATTGGCTGCGAGTCATGAATGTCGCTTGACTCTCCATGTTTGGACGGTCATGGACGCTATGAGAGATGTCGAATTACGAGTCGACTGAGCCAAGTAAGACAAATATTAACTCACCTAAAGGTTTCGTTTTTTGCACGAAAAAATTCGGGCATTCCGTGGCGCCAGTTCACATCTCGGACCTTGAAGTATTTAGTTGCGCACAAGGTACCGAGGCTTACCACTACAGACCTGGCTTGGATCTTGCAAACGAGGATTGATTCTTTGGCGGTTCGGTAACTAGGCTTTAAAGACCAAATAATGAATGGAGAGGATAGTGATAGGCTTCTCGACGGCCAGAAAGCAAAAAAGGTAGAATCCCAACGGAACTTCTGACGAAAAAGATTGGAAAGACTCGGCTGAGGGGGAAATGATGCGATCAGCGAAATGGAAGGAGTGTGACCGACCGTGACTTTCAATTTGAAATCTTCACTGGCAGAGCATCGTAACATTGATCGAACCTTGACGCCATTTCTTTCTAGCTAGTAACATGTTTTCGCTGAACAGCGGCTGAGACTGCCCGTGCCCCTGCTTGATCAGTATCACTGTCGCGTCCGAGTCTAGTTGATCTTCGTGAATCAGTTCTCCGAAGTTCGATCATGACTGTACAATGTAACGACACCTGCTCGGCGGACTAAAACAAGGTCAGGGCCAAATCTCTCGGCTACGGACGACCTTTTATGACTAAGGCGCACGCGCGCCATCTCGGCCATTACGCGGCCTACTTGTCTCAATGCTCCCGGAACTATGTATGCTCTCAGCCTCTACTTGTTGCCTTGTTATGCTTCGGGAGCTGTAATAGAGCTCTATCTGGTTTTACCGTCTATTCTGCAACCGTCTTCATGGAGGCAGCATCGGCATCTATACCGGAGTAGTATCGGGGTTGGTCTTAGGAAAATTTCTCGTTGTATTGTTCGTCCTACAAGGTCTTCAGCTCCTCCTTCGTAATCCTCTCCCCATCGACGCGTGCGCTGATCGCTAAGACGATGAGGATGCACTAATGATACGACGGAGAACTCATCGTATAGGCCAAGGAATCAGTCGGCATACTAAGCATCAGCGGATGACGACTCATACCGCTATTTCACGCATAATGAAGACTCGAGTTATCTGGCTCACCCATCCTCCTCGTATCGCTATCTTCATCCAGAAGGCTAGTGTTCTCGACGTCACATCCATTAATGCAGGTCACTCTCAAGCGAACCAGGAAAGCTCTGTATGTCAACGAAAGAGGGGAGTTGACCACCTCTTCGAAATGAGTCCGACTATGACCTATATCGACATCCATCATATCTCTCCGTTTCCTGACTACTCCATCGATAAACTTCTCTGTCTCGGTCTTGTCCCTTTTAGAGATGCCAGAAGACTTCCACCGGGCGGACCTCACAGTGACCTGCTATACTGTCACTTTGTTCTTATATCTACAGTTTGCAGCCTTGTGCATGACGGCCTAGATCGTAGTAATCCTTCCTCGAGCTCATCTTGGCGAGACCTATTTCAGCTGCGACCTGCCGGGCGCGATGCACATGCATTCACGTGCTGGAGTACGACAGACTTCCTGATCCCCGTCATACCTCGCGCTGAACCGTAAAACATGATCGGAATTCGCTGCCATGGCGGTGTTCAGCGCTAGTTCTGTGTGCCGTGTCAGGAAAGAGCAAATATACATGTGTAGTTCATGACAGTCTGAGTCTCGAGAGTCATCGGACGCGCTTGGTATGGAATAAATCATTGCGTACGATAAGATGGCTATTGGCTACGATATCGAGTATGGCCCAGTGTGAACTATCGATACTACTTGTCAACCATCGTCGTAGACTGGTACTACCGTTTGCGTTATCTGCCGCGCCTTTCCTCAGGATTTATCAGAACAAAACAGCCTAACACATGAATCCACACTCGTCTAGATAATTGTTCGCTGTGGATATCACATCATAGTCAATATTTTCTGGCGGTCTTCACACTCACCGCACAACAACGCTGCTGATGAAGTCTCTATGAGTCCAGTCTAACACCGTCTGTGTATCCAAGACTACCGAAGGTTCGTTCAGCATGATCTTAAATTAGGGACCCCGACTCGGAAGAAGTGAATCTGTGAGGATTCTGGTGTCCTCCGGTAGGGTTACAGACCTTGTTCTCACTTTCCTATCATTTAGCGGCGGTATTTTGTGTCACGCAACGCTGCAAGGAGTATCTCGAAACAGGCGGTCCAGGCAGTCCTTGAAACGGGCTCTCATGCTTCCCTTCGTAACCATTTATCTGGTATCACGATATTGTGCATCCGTTGTGGATGCGCACAATACTAGGGGGAGCATGACAACCCGTCGATACCCTAATCGATGACCTGAGAGTCTCCATGCCTTCAATATCATCCAAATTCCGTGTCAGCTGCATGGCCCTTTCCTCGAGATTAGTCCCATAGCTTGGAAGTATTTAAACCAGCGTGTCGCGTAGATTTAGGGTAGCTCAGTTAGCACTTACCCCCACAAACTATTCCACCTATGAATGCCTTTCCAGTGCGTACACGAGTCATTCACAGCGCGTCGATATTCACTTCTCTAGGCTGGTTCACACGTGTCGTTTTACAGCTCGACCGGGAAACTCGTAACGGGAGTCGTACAATCATCAAGTCGTATGTCGGATGTTAGTAATCCTTTGTTTCTGAGACTTTGGAATGGAATGGTGCAACTGACATCAACATATTTCAGGGTACGCAATTGGTTCTCATCAAGCGCGATAGTGGGGGGACCATTACCTTACCGTGAGCAATCCGCTTTCTGCCTTGTTGCCGACCTCTCATGGGCGTAGAGCTGCAAGCTTATTCATTACTAATCCTTAACTGGTGATAACAAGAGCGGCGGGTGTCATCGTTATGATAGTAGAAAGCATCTGTAGCGATACCCGATCGCGATATTCTTGTTTTTATACCAAATCGATGCAGGCGTCGATGCCACCAGTGACTGTCGGTCGTGGGAGAACTACGAAGAGCGATATAAATAATAGGATCGCGTCTTGAAACGCCAATCAGGAGATCGACACGTATTAGCCTTGCGTAGCGCAAGAACGGGTCGAGTCTCGCGTCAGACAGAGCTAATTAGGTCTCACATGGCAATCGTGCCTGTCACCCCTTCTAGCATTGGTCCCTTCGATCACTCCGTCATCGGAGAATCGACAGAATTATGAATGTGCATATACACAGCGTGATTCAAGCTTCAATGTTGACATTGCGTCAGAGATGGAGACAATGCCAGTGATGGTCAACAGACGCATATCATTAAGTGTACACAGCAGCGACGCGGTATACTGACAAGGATCTCACATGCGACAGAGGTTAACGCGAAATATACAGCAACCGCACAGGTCCTTCATATTTTTTTTAGCAGTTCCTCTAAAAATAACATAATAAAACACAAAAACATGCACGGTGAATGGACCACTTGAAATCGTGACATATGTAGCATGTTATCCCTTGTGTCTGATTGGGTGATAACCCTGAGCACGCCCTGAGATAGGGAGATCCTTTCGGAACCAGTATGAGTTTTGTAGGGTATTCATTAGTGTAGCGCCGCGAAAGAATTAAAAAGATACACCCTTGAAACATCACGTTCCTGAAGAATAGAGGGCTAGGGAGACAGCTCCCGAATAAATCGCTCCCGGCTGGAGTGAAGGAATGAGAACTGAACGGTACCATCACGTCGGGGAATGCTGACGAGGAGGATGTCCCGTCTTATTAGGTCCATACACGTTTTACTTTGAAGAAATAAGGGCCTCGCGTCAGACAGGTTGCGCTTAGGCGCGCGACCCCTTGAGTAAATAAAGCACACATAGCCACCCCGAATGTCTATTACCAGCAACAAACATGGACAATACGCGAGACGGCTATTCGGATAAATGATGCCTCGTGGACCACCAGTACCCCGCAGACTGATATATCAACGACTGCTGTATACCGTAATCCGTGATGTATCAATCGCCTAGTTCTGCCGTGAGTGCTTGATATATCGCTTGCAGTGGCTCACCAAAAAGGTCGAAAAAGGTGCCGCAAATCAATTCAGGCTTGCTCGCTGTCTGCCAATGCTTCGGCTCATCGTTAGCGGCAACGTACTCAACCTTGGGTGCAAACCATTGCGCGTCCCATCCCTATGCATGGCCAAAAACAGCCGTAGGATTTAATTCAAGATCTTGGTTCTTCAAGGCGTCGGTGATTTCGGGAAAAAGAGTCCGAGGAGTTCAGTTTCTTTGGGTTCCTGATGGTATTTCACGATATTTATCATTACCTTCTTGTCGCTCTTGACTCGCAGTATGTCTAAAAACATCTCATGTCATGGACTCAGTGAACCTTCCTTAATACGGTCACTAGTACCTTTCCGGCATCACACATTCAGGCTGCGCTTGTCTTTGCTTCTCAGTATGGAGGCTGCCGCTCAAATGTCCTTGAAATGTCCCGCTGCCTGTATGCACTCCGGTCCCCTGGCCCTTGTCAGAGGGAAGGTTCTGATTTCTTTGGGACAATAAGTATCTTCCTCTATGGGTATGATCGTTGGACAGGAAATCCGAAAGCCGTCCAGACTCTCCTTTGTGTTAATGATCTCGGGATATATTTCACTTCTAACTGCGGGTCCGATTTTTCGCCTGGCATTTCGTTCATCCGTGTATCTCCATACCGTCGCTCTCGTCTATCCTCAAGACTGATATCACTGTACCTACCACTAGTATTGTTGCAATCTATCTGTTAGCTTCCCTCATAGTGTGACTACAAACATCAAGAGCAGCACGCAGAAGGAAGGCCTCGATTCCGGAAATACTAATTTACGTTGGAAGCTTAAGGCTTCTTGATCGCACCATGACACGAATTCGTGATGGCACGTACATGAGTTATTTTGAGCTTAAGAAGAAAGACGCGTCGGCAGGTAGCCAACGGCCAGGGCGGGGGGGAACAATGGGAAGGATAGGCTGTACGCGTTAGACTGACGATAGCTGATATATCAAACCGTCACGGTAGGTACAATGCATTGATATATCACACTTATGTATAAGATACACACGCTGATATATCATTTGGTCAGGTGCCCTTGCGTGGACAAGTTCTTTCCAGAGCCAATCCGGAATTCGCGGAGGTAAAAACTCGGTAAAAACTTCCATGAAAGCGACGAAACGGTGAGAGAATACCACCATGGCGTTTTTTGTGGGACACTGCGATTCTACTGAACAATAGCAAGATTATTGTCGCTTCGTGGAATGCTAGCGAGGAGGTCGACGCGTCTGATCGCGCACTTGTAGATTTTGCAAGGAAGTCAGGCAGAGATAATTAGGTCGCCTATTGTAACCGTCGTCCCTGTTAGACGCGCGACCCCAAGGCACACACACCCCTTTAGGTCCCTTTGATCACCCGGATCCTGTTGTGCAACCTATTGAAGCGCTCTAATAGGTCCATCCGAGTCGACAATAATCCTGCTAAACACGACATTCCCAATAGGGTAGGCAAGACGTAGAGTTCCTGGAAAGTAAGGGGCGCTGTCCAAGCACCGTTCCAGGAGGCAAAATATCGCACCTCTGCCATCGTAAGCGGATAAACAGGAGAGAAATCCTTACTACCGATGGATGTCCCCCGAGTTTCTGGCGATATCTGTGATGAAAAGCGGGGACAAGTTTCTAATACTAGGCTGCGTTGGAGAGAGGTACGAGCATAGATTCTGAGAGGGATTTCGTTCCCAGCAGCCAGGTCAAGAGACTACAGCGCTCTCTCAATTGCAGGGAGGAAAACGATCCCCAGGACTGAGAGGAGGCGTCAGCGTGATATGGTGGGAGGGGATTCGGTTGCGAGACATCATCAGGCGGTTCTCGAAGATTAGGCCTCGTCCATAAAGCGAGAAAAGACGAGTAGTGGCGTGGGGGGCTCATAGGATTTTCGTTGTCGTATATACACAAGGGGGGAAAGCAGTGCCCACCTCTGCAGCCAGAGATGCCGTGGTCGGGCCAATGAATGAAGGAATGGCGCCGGGGAGCGCTAGCGAGAAGGTCCACACACATTGTTAGGTCCATACGCATTGGACTTTGAAAAGATAAAAGCCTCGCGTTTGGGCGACCCCATGAGCTCTTCGATACCGAGACGGTTATTTGGATAAATGATGCCGCGTTGTGTGTTCGGGTAATCCCGGAGGTAAACCGACTAAATGGGAAGAGGTCCTGCTTTTAGTGGGACGAAGCAAACGTTCCGAGCGAGTAGGCCGATGCGTCAAATGAAACGGCTTCGCGCAGACAGGTGCAGGTTGGAGGCGCTAAACCAGATCCTTGTCTGATAATCACGGCCTTTGATATTGGACGGTAGGCAATCTTTTCAGAACAGGACGGAAATGCACGCCGTTCAGAGTAGGTAATGTATCACACCGAGAGGTGGGGAAGAAGAAGGCATCACGTCTCCCATGTCCCTGAGTTTCTGGGGACAGGAGGCGCGCTAGGCAGTACAACAAGGCTCTGAGAGGAATTTCGGTTTCAGATCCCACCACAGCTCATGGTATAGCCAAGATGAAAACGGAAGGGGTGGTGGACACGCTATGTAGAAGATCTCCGGCTTCGTGTGAGGTGGTCGAGTCGCTGAAACGACGCGTTTTGTACTTCTGGAAGAAAATGCCTCGCGTTAGATTGGGTCGCATAGGTCCTGCCTTCACATACCTCTTCGATCGGGAATGTAGATTACCGTTCACTAACACGACCCTTTGGGGCAGTACGAAACCAAAAGGAACTGTGTAGGTAAGAAAGATGACGGCGAACCGGGAGAATTCGATGAAGCGGAGACAAGTCCCCAGTGCGAAGTGCGCTTTTTGCTGAATAAAATTCGGAGAGAATTTCCAGTTGCAACCAGCTATGTCATAACAAGGGAGTGTATCCTGGTGGGATGGTGCACGGAGAGATCGGCTGTGCGTTTATCGGGCCGGGTAATCCCACGCACAGACACAGTGATGTAATCCAAAAGCGGTGTGATAATTCAACCTCCGCTTTAAACTGGAGTCGGGCCCAAGTCGCTCGCTCCTATACAACCACCACCTGCCAACCCAGCGCCTCCTACCCCTTCTTCCCTCTCTTACGCCATGTCTGAAATCCGAAGAAAGCTCGTCATTGTCGGCGATGGTGCTTGCGGCAAGGTCAGTTTTCTCGTTGTCGCCACTATGACTGGGTGCTGATTAGGTGCGGCAGACCTGCCTGTTGATCGTCTTTTCAAAGGGGACGTTCCCTGAGGTGCGTGGCGAGACATGTGTCTCTTGGCGAGTGCTAATAGGTGTGGCAGGTGTATGTGCCTACGGTGTTTGAGAATTACGTTGCGGACGTCGAGGTGGACGGGAAGCATGTCGAGCTGGCGCTGTGGGATACAGCAGGGCAGGAGGACTACGACCGGCTGCGACCGCTGAGTTACCCTGACTCGCATGTCATCCTCATCTGCTTTGCCGTCGACAGCCCGGATTCTCTCGATAACGTCCAGGAGAAGGTGATGCTCTTTGCTTTTTACTGTATCGTGTGCTAACAGCCGTGTAGTGGATCTCGGAAGTGATGCATTTCTGTGCCGGGCTGCCGATTATCCTCGTTGGGTGCAAAAAGGACTTGCGGCGTGATCCGAGGGTTATTGACGAGTTGAGGAAGACTAGCCAGAGGCCTGTGACGCCGGAAGAGGTGTGTCACCCCCCTTCTTTTATTTATGCTTCGCTTACACCCAGATTAGGGTATGGCCGTCGCACAGAAGATCAACGCCAGGCATTATCTCGAATGTTCGGCCAAGTCGGGTGAAGGCGTGCGGGAGGTGTTCCAGTATGCGACCCGTGCGGCGCTCCTTAGCCGTCCCGGGAAGAAGAGGGGCAACCACTGTGTCGTCTTGTAGAATTATCCTTGTTTCATTCTCATTTTCCATATTTCACTCATGCTCTGTTTCTCCATACCAATTTTCGTAGTTATGTTACATTCAATTGACGACGTCCACTACAAATCATCATGCCTAAATTAATTCAAATGGCGTGTTTTCGTGGCTTTTTTACGTCAGCGTGATGTCATCGCTATTCTTGGCACCATGTCTTGCATTATGTCTTTGCTCAATTCAAGCTTCCACAGCCGCATGCTTCTTGTGCATCTGATGATATGAGTCATTTAGAGTCATATACAAACGATACACCCAAGATGGGTAGCCGCGGTACGCTTCCTTTTTCATTTAACAACCCTTTCTCAATACAGTTCTCTAAGCTTTACCTCGCACTGTCATTGTTCCCTTGGGTACCCTATCTCTCGTTGTCGCCTTTTCGCACCCTGATTAAGCTAATCGTGGCTGATGCTATACTCGGGTACGCGCCTAGGCCTTCATTTCTCCTTACGTTGATGCGAACACTGACAAGGATCTTCCGATACGCTCAATTCGTACTCGTGATGGCGTTATTCGCAGCTCTCGATGCGAAAAGCAACGTTTTACGCGCCTATTCAGCTTCAGCTTCTCATGCATCATGGTTCGAATAATAGGCGCCCTTACAAAAAGGTAGGTACAGGTACAACACTGATGATCATTCACTTCTCTGATACAAACCGCTACTCATCTCACCTCAGCGAGACGGCTGCACTCCTGCATGTTCTCTTTCTCATGCTAGCGTGTTTTACCTGTCCCACGTATCGAGTACGCGTGGATTCCATCTCCACACTGTATTCGAGGGTGCGTTGACATCCACGCGAAACTCAGTACACCATCTCTTGTGGCGGCGTGTACACATCCTGGTTAGCCTAGAATAAGTGATGTACTAACGCTAAATGTTGCTGTTCTTGCCAAGGCTAACCACACTTTCAGTATACTATAATGTCGCGATATCTCATGCTGCTGTCGCAAGACGGGCTGGATACTGTCTCGGACGCGCGCACAGATACACACGGGATACTTCATCCGTTCATCTGCACGTGCGCGCATCCGCTCGCTGATGAGCAAATTATTCGACGACCGGGGCACCTCGCTCCGAGTTGAGTGTTGTAGATGATCTGGGTGGGATTCGGAAAACGTTTCCAACGAGGCGATGGTATCACTCATCTTTCGTATTATCTCGGTCACGAGTTCCAGATGCGAACGGGATTCTCCCTGCGCGCGTTTGATTCGCTAGCTGCGCGCTTCTTTTGTCATACCAAAGGATATCCAGTACGGCGCTGACGGTGATCCATTTCTGTGATACAATCACATCCTATAGGTCTCGCCATCAACGCCGACGATAGGAACCCAGTTCTCTTCTGTACGTCCTTTCTCTAGGGCGACGGTGAGTTTTCTACCTCCCTAGCTGGTTTCTATGCTTATTGGTAGATATTTCGAGTGCATGCACTCTCTACTGCATCGCCACTGGGTTCATTTTGTTTTCGCATAGACTCGTGTTGCTTCCGTGATGGTGGTTCATTCTACCCGCAATATGTGGGGCCCTTCTCGCCGCCCAGATCCCAGATTCAGTGCTCTCCTCCTTCTTATTCGGCGTATGTCTAAGACGTCTTATTCTATCCTGGCCCAACACCGGGCGCAGCGTAATTCTATTCCCAGTTATAAAACCAAGCCATCACATTCGAGGCGAGTTTTTGCAACCTGCCGGGGGGATGTGAATGACCTGTTCGAAACATTTCCCTGACAGTGCTAGTTCTTTGTAGCCCGATCCTCTCAGGGGAACGATGGATTTCTGTCCTTCCGAGGTAAGATGTATTTCCAGTACATATTATCTTTCAATCGAATCTTTCTCAACAATATGAAAAGGACCCATATCGGTTCTAGCAGTGTCCATTCAACTGCGTAACGAGCGCCATCTGTTCAGTGAGTCCCTAAATCTGACTCAGTGATTGCGCTTGAATCTAGATACCTTTCCAGAGATGTCCTCACCAGGACCCTGAATTTCATCGCTGCCAAAGTTGTGCAAGAGGGAACGACTTTTCCCACCTGAGGCCTACTCGAGACCCTGTGAGGATTACGGACTAGCCTACGCTTCTGGAATCGAGTTTCTGTATGACAGTAAACGTGATGGAACATGTCGTGTTCTTGTATTGATGGTATGTCTTAGCTATGTACGTCTTTCATGCGACTCAAGGCTCTTAGGTAACACAAAGTTGCGATTTGAAGGTTGAGAAGAATCAATCGAACGAATCTAGTAATACACGCCAAGTCTTTACAACGAACAATATGTACTTAAACGACCTACGCTTCAGACCCCTTCTCGCGGAGGAACATTCCTCCTCCAAAGTAACGGCACTCAGCCTCCTGTGCCTCATTACCCGTGTGTTCGATGTATTCTTCACTACTTATTTCCATGACATCCGAAACGAGATTCAGATGGAACTCGGTGGAAGATCTTGCCTTTTTCCTCGTATGCCCACGTACCGCCCCGTGTTCCAAAGCCTTGTATACAGCCATTTCCTCTCCTGTCCATTCACCGTCCATAGAGATCTCTTCTAGGACCACCGGAACGAGGGATACATCAAATACCTGGCTGAGCTTCGCGTAGATGATGGCGTCAGCACCCTTGAGATACTCCTTACGAATGCTCGCTTGGCGATAGAGGTGGCGGAGCGGGATGCCTACTTCCTCCGTACCACTAGCGATGATCTCCTGGATGGCGTCGACAAGAGACGAGAGGGAGTCTTCGTTCGAGGAGCCAGAGGGGGCTTGAAGCTCGTGGTCATAAATTTTTTCATAGCTGTGGTGCAGACGCGATTTACCGCTAACCTTGTCGAGATTCGAATAATCGTCGAACTCGTGGAGATCAGCTTCCTCGTGAGAGACAAAGACGTCGTATTGGAGTATCAACCGTACTCCCTCCGTTACTGGCTCGACCTTATGCTCGACATCCGTGTAGAACGCCGCTGCTCTGAGACTGGTCTGGGTTTCAGGTTCGGATTCAGAAATTTGAGATTTGGATTCGGGCGTCTCTGGATGTGTGATAGATGTGACTTTTGGGTGCATGTCCACTGTCATCTCTTGCCCGTTGTGGCGGAGGAGAAGCGAGCCCCCTTCCCAAGAGGTGTTCAGCGCGACCAGGACGGTAGCATGATGGTTGTCCCCGTGCGTCGAGTCGCGGTGCCAGTCAAAGTACCCGCCCTTATCGTACAATGAGAGTTTATACAGCCGGATTTCGACTTGTTTTCCGACGAACAAAGTTTTTTCCAGGACATTCTTCAGCTCTAAAGCGAGGCGGCGATGCGACCATTTGAGATCTTCCCCACGAACCTCGCGCCCATTGCGGTACGTCGGGTCTGTGACTGTCTGGTCGCCTCTTCCGAAGGAAGAGGGCAAGCTTTGGGAGCGGATGGCATCGATGTTTGGGGAATCAAGGGTGCCGAAGGAAGTTTCGTTCGGATCCATGAACGAGTATTCGCTCAAATAGGGCGGGAGGTTGAAAGAAACAAATGGATAAGAAACGATATTGTCCAGAGCTTGGGTAACAGGAGTATCGCGCTTTACATGCAGACCCTTGTGCTGTATGGTCAGTTCATGGAGATGTTCTCGGAGACCGAGGTAGGTTACGATGGGGTGCTCGGGTTCTTGAGAAGTCGACATTCGGACGTGAGATTTAGAAAGGTAAATGCAAGAAGTAAGACCTGGATTTTCAGTTTATACTATGCCGAAAGGGGCGTGTTCCAGACTTCCCGCTCCTATACTTAGTAGAAGTTCACTTTCCTACTGCGATGGACGTGAATCACTAACATATCAGGGGAAGAACTTACGGCACACGCTTTCATTCCATGCCATTTTTCTAGTCACTTGACGGATCGTCGACTAATCCGGGCGAAGACAAGTTCTCTTCGTAGGGGAGAGGGAAGATGATAAAGATAGTAGGGACCTACAGGAGCAGGCGACGATGCGAGCATTAGTCTTGTTAATGCATAGGAGTTCTCATATCGTCCCCGAGTGCCATGCTCCCGTAAGTCGCAGACATTGAAATGAACAAGCCAAAGTGATCAGCTTAACATCCTCGTCGAGACGCAGCAAAACGATAGATGCACCTGTCTGCCACTCGAATCTTGCTAATAAGGAAACTAAAAAGAATTGAAGACGCGAGCAAAAAAGACGATTCTAGGGGAGGTGAGAATCTGAAAGAGACATTACGAAACTACCTAGCCGAAGGGCGAAGAGCAGTATTATCCGAATAGAAGAGGACAGCTTCAGTGAAGAAAAAGCAAAGGGAATACATGATTTCATTCTGTTCATATACGACCGGACACATATAGTACCGCTTAAAACTTCCAGAGTTATATGTAGTCAGAGAAGAACCCGTGGCTACTGCGCCGCATCAGCGTAGAACCAAAGAAAAAAAAATGCAAGACGTACTTAGCATTCAAGTATGCCCGGGCAGGATTCGACTTTGCGAGAGACTTGCACGCCGTCTCACCTACGAACCATGAGTTGATGCAAGGCATGCAAGACAGATACGAAGCATCCACATACCATATGCATAATCATCGGACACCAAAATCTGGTTCCCTCATGGATGGGCGTACTATTCATCATTAGTAACCTGGAAAATACGGCCAAGGGATATGACGTACTCCGCTCGATTGCCTGACCCGGTAGCAGGGCATTGCCAGTAGTACTCACACAGACACATCTTGCTGTACGTCCAAGAATACATATACGTGTGCGTGTCCGAATCGGTGCAGGAACAATCGTACGTCCATGAAGCAGGTGCCGAGGCGAGGCCCTGCTTATCATCAGATAATTCAGAAAGATGGATAAAATCAGTGACAAACCTCGAAATGTGCCGTACCAGGTCGTCTGAGTAGTCGATCCACTCGTACTAGCTTCCAAATGGTCGATACTAGCCTGGGATATACTTATAGGAGCTGTCAGAGATTGCCTTGACATTGGTACTCTGTCGGGGTGCAGAGCAGGACGTATAGCTTGCGCATTTGCCGATGGAGCGCGCGCCGGAGCGGCCATCAGCGGCTCCATTAAGGGAGGAGGATCGCTTCGACAAAGACGAAAGCTGGTAGGAGAGTATGACAGAGGCGGGAATGATATGAGCACCGATGGTCGTGAGAGTGCCGACCTCTTCCGCGGCTTGAATGATAGTGTACGTACTCTCAGTAGCGTTGGTGAAGTTGAAAAAGTTTCCCAGCATGTGCGTGACGGAAACGGACTCTCCGAGTGCGAGGGTAGTGAATGCGTGGTCGGCGCCCTTCTTGGCGGTGACCGAAGGGATGGAGCACACAGCGACACCCATAAAGTTGACAGAAATTTCAGCCCAGTTGACGACTGTGAAGTGCTCTGTTGCCCATAAGCTGAGAACTGTGCGACGATCATCGAAAAGCTTGACAGTTTCTCCTCCGTTATTGACAGCAGTCGTCACTACCTCGAGAGCAGAGACATCCGAGAGGCTGGCCCGGGCTGTAAAAGCGTTGTCAGTGGATGGGAAGCTCTACGATGTGGAGAAACACCGACCAGGTGTCAAGACGGTGAGAGACTTGGTCGCAGAGGCGACACAAGCGAAGGGGAAGAGTGCTGTAGAAGGTGCATTGCGCTGATTGCAAGATGGAACCGCCTGGATACATGATAAGCGCGCATGCTACAAGGCTTGGGTGTGATGATGATTGCGAGTTTTCTACAACCAGACAGTGCCATCACTAACGCTGATAATCCGAGATCATATGGCTCGGTCCCCAAGGCATCGATTGAAAGAAATAAAGCCAAGCGCTCATATGTTCAATTGGACCATCGCTAGTACATGCGATGAGTCTGTGATCAATGACGAAGCCTAGGAATACTGAGTAGGACAAAATCGGCGAGTTGGGGACTACGTACTTCGATCCAAGTTGAATCGCGATCCTCAAATTGCTGGAAGACAACTTCGGCCAACCTGTAAGAATAGGATCGTCAGTACAATAACGAGCGTCACAATCTCGATGCTTACATGCTTCCAATTTTTCCGCTTTAACTGGACATCCACATAGTGGAATTCAGGGTTTGCGCCATCTTGAGATACTGAAAGACCGCGACTGGTTGGCGAAAATCTCAGATGGTATCCTTTCCGCAGGGGGCCGTGATAAGATCGATGGGGTTCTGGGGACCCTCACAAACGACGGAAATGTCTAGGTTGGCGCCAAACGAACCCATCGTGACGGAGATATAAAGCGGTAAGCTGATGTCAACACAGATCAGTTTTCGAACGAGATGGGCTAGGTGAACGAATCAGAGATCTTGGTGGAAGAATGGTCTCATCGGACGTACGTCCTCTGAAGTAGCAAATATAAAACATATAAAATCACGGGCAAGAGAAAGGACGCATCAAAAACGAATAGCCTACCTTGAGGCATGAAATATCTGTACACCATGGTCAGCTTGAAATCTATGACAGGTATGGAGAGAACCAGAAAAAAGGAATAGAGGACTCAACAGATCGGCTAAGATCATCAACGCACGAAAAAACAGCAGTTCCAGAGGTGGAGCTTGGGTAGAAGAAACTCACGACGATGGAGCAGGTAGCCCTAACTGTCGAGATGGCTATAGATGTACAAAGTCTCGCGAGGTATTTCTTGGCTTCTCCAGAGCGACAGAAGAATATACTCATTCGAGGGACGCAAACGAGCCGAACGTTATGTGAGCTGCCAAGTCTGGTCATCCTGTTAGTAAACGTCAGACAAACTGAGAGCACCATAAAAGGACTCGCCATCTGATATCATTGCGGCGACTCCAACAACCAAAGGGCAGACGACGAGTTCGAAATCCCCTGCACACTGTGTCAATTATCGCTTCTCGCAACCCCATGGATACAACGCACGTGTCAATGCTCCTTCAGAAATTGAGATTCTCCGACAGCTATAACCTCTGACCGGGACCACTTTAGATGCTCCCCAGAAATCGAAATTGACCGGATAACCACGAACAGGACGCATATATGCTGAGGAAAAAAGGGTAAATGAGAAAACAATGGAAAAACAGCTTAATTGAGACATACATCATCGTCCCGAGATGTAAGAAGCCAAGAGGCGCAATAAGGGCACTTGAAAGTGTTGATTCTTGTACATCCAGAGCGGTTTAGCTGCGCAGACGTGTTAGGGCGTATCAAGCGGGAGGAACTGTATCACACGTACCAGGCTGCGAGGGAATGCAGGCACGGAAGCCATCGAGCACTGGCAATAGACCAATAAAATGATATGGTTATGATGCCCAAGAGCAGAGACAGAGGAGAAAATATCGCCGCCGCGCGCCTTCAGCTTCGTCGTCGACGATGAAGGAAGGAAGTGTTACGGATACGAACGAATTTTGTTTGAATTCCCAAACAAAACCAATCAATCGTTGCACGTGCATTGCGCGTTCACAGCCGGACCGAGACCCGGACAGCAACCATACAGTGTCTAGGGTATCTCCCAGAAGCATCCAAGACTATGGAATGCTGCGCACTTGAAGCCAGGTCTCAGCGTAACTTTTCCTATGTGTCTATTTAGTCTTCTTTAAAAGTGCGACCGCTTCGTGCATCCTATGATCCAATGTTCATTTTCGACTGGTGGACCGTGGTTAACCAGAGCCGCAGTCTCAAAGGCATTGATAGTAGAAGACTATTGAACTGTCAGTTATGTTGCGGAACTACCGCCATGAATTCTCAGTATTGCTTACTGTTGTAAAAATGGGTTCTCGGGCCGGTGACGGTTCTAATGGCGAAGTTAGCGCTTATCCCGGAGCCATCTTGAAGTCTGAACATCGTAGTTTGCCCTGGATTATCCCTTTAACCTTATAACAAGATACTCTACTGAAAATGGTGCCCATTTTGTTAATCCTGCTTGCGGTAAGTCCAATTCTTTCTTATGAAGCTTTACTTGACTTCGCGTAAACAAGGTGTATCTCTCTTTTCCTTCATCAAGATGACACTCCCGCAGCAGTCGAAGGAGGAAACTCCGAAGTCTGTGGTGCAGGCCTTACTTTTTGCTTCGGACTCTCTGTTTTTGAGCGGTACCGAGAGCTACAGATAATCTTCCCTTCTCTTCTCTTCTCGAGCATTCTCCAATTTTCATAGCTCTGCATGCTAGGACTCGAGGCCTCCCTGGAATCAATACACTTATAACACGTGTACGCCATGAGTGAAGTTACTTGTATCTTTCGAGGTGCAATATCTGGGATTACTGCACTGTACTTCAATGAAATGACCGCCTACGAATTGTGAGCTCAGTAGTGCTCGTATGTCTCAACCGCGCACATATTTCATACGATGCAACATTTGCGCCATCATCGTCTGTCGTGAAACGTAGAACTTGCGCATCTATACCTAGTCATACGCTCTCACGGCCCACGACTGACCCGATCAAATTACCAACCTCGCGTTGAGATGGGATAAGCTCCCTTAGCCGGTAGTCGTGCATCCTCAACACCCTGGAGCAATAAAAGCTACCTTACAGCAAATACAGAATTACAGAGGCAGGAAATATCGCATATGAGAAAGAATCGGATAAGCAAATCTACCAGCCGAGCGTCTTCCACATCTCCCGGCACTCTGGAAATCTCGAATAAAACAACCTCACCCGACGATCCGTTTCCCTTCGGAATTCTTCATCAAACCGCTCCAGGGCAAACCGTCTCCAGTACATCGAGCTTTTCTTTTCCTGCGTACTCATACCCTCAATGACAATCCTTAACAGAGAACATATGTCTCCCGCATCGGCATCCTGCTTGCTCCGAAGACGCGGTATGGGGGAATCCATATTATCCTTCCACCCTTGGAGTTTATGCGGCAGCAGGATTGACATGGGAACGACCGGCAGTCCCTGCTTATCGACAATGACCTCGGAAAATATCATCGGCAGATGTAAAACCCCTGGTTTTAGGATATCGACCTTGGTCTTCTCTAACTTTCCCTTTAAACCACGATCGTGGTACCACAGTACCTTCCACGTATCTCCAGGTGTTTTCGCATCCACGAGATAGAAACGATTCGGGTTCTCAGCGACAAGGAACGCCTTCATCGATTCTAAATCGCAAGTATGTGACGACATCAGAATATCGACGTCCTGCTGGTTCGTCAGTATCTATATATGATGGGCAGAGTGGGACTGATTTTTACATTTGGCAAGCGCCCATTTCCGTAGAGATAGCAAGCTGTACTCCCCAAGATCGCAAATGTGTATTGTGCTTCTCTAAAGATGCGAGTTACTTCTTTCGCGGCACGAAATACCACAGCACGAGATCCTAGCGCTGGAATCACCGGACTGGCTGGAGACGTCGCTGGAGTCAAGGTCCTCGCATCGAATGCAAGTGAAGCCAGACTGGTTACGTGCTGCTTTGGTGGTCGCGACGGGAAAATGTGAAGTGTATCAAAAGTTTTCTTCGCATCGGGGATGGTAGCACATAAAATCTCGAAAAGAAAATCAAACATGGCTTCGTCCTGCGACGTAATCTGGCCTGCCCATATTGACGTCGTAGAGGCCAAGTAGGCTTTCGAAGCGGCGACGTCTTGAAACATCTGGTGTTCACGTTTGGTGGTTGAAGGCATGTTTGGATACGCCTCCATGCGCTGGAAGAGAAGATACTTGAACGGTAGACATGCAACATCTTTCACCATGCTAAAGCGGCTCCACTCGGTGCCGATGAAGGTGATATCGCAACTCCGCTTTTTGAGTGGCCAGCCATCGTGGAGCACATCGTGAGTGTACACCATCACGGTTGGTGTCCTACTCGAGATGGAAAATCTGGAGTCGATCGCAGATAAGCCCTGCGCCAGTGATATTAAGCGTCCTTGGTGCTGTTGTATATAAATGTCCACTTTCCACTAAAGAGTAAGATAAATAAAACCTGTAGATTGTAGCCCTTCGTATACTAAAATGCATACTTGCCTGCTTTATAGCGCTAGGCATATCCAGCAGGATATACCAGGCGAGATCGGAACCAACAGCTGATTGAACTCCCCAACGGCCAAAGCGAGCCTGCACTACTTTAGCAGCTTCATGAATGACAGTCGCCCTAAACCTAGCATTCTTTCTGCCTATGCCCATTGGGAGTAGCTGTATCGGAGAACGAGTCGAAGAGAGCAAGAGATGGTGGCTGATACAAGGAAAGAAGACTCGGAGCCAATTGCGGCACCGAGCCGATCTTGGGTTCCCAAAATGATGTACTCGCTAAATCAAGCCCGGCACTCCAAAAAGAAAAGCCCAAATTTCTGGACGCTCATCGACTAGTTCTGAAGCTACTGGGATTACATCTATAGCTATACATTCTAGCCCGACACGCTCCATCCTAGCTGCTGCCTCTGTCGCCTCTTTTGAATACGGTGGATAAAATATTTCAAGATGGGGCACTATGCTGCGAACTACGTCAACAAAACCAGACTAAAGAGACAGTCATGGTACTCACGCCATAGGAATGTCGATTTCCGAGCGGAGGTATGAGAGTTCTTCCATACACGCCTTGTTACTCCGCCTAGCTTTGAATGCATAGCCTCTCAGTTCGTGTTCTTATATGAAGAAAGAAAGAAAGACGACCATCCTCATTCTGCAACGCCGCAGAAGCCGCAGAAGGGTAATTCATACTACACTAAATACCTCCCAATTAAACAACGGAACAGCAGGATAAGAACGTCTTACCAGCCATCCGCAAGAACGTCGGATTTTGGACCAGACTAAGAACATCAGTTCAAATCAAAACACACGGCGAACAACCATACCCATCCCCTTCCTCTGAGAAACACATACATCACCAACGGCATACCGCCCGCCACCCCAACAGCCTCCTCCCAATCTCTCACCGCCAGGATGGGCCGAAAATCTCCTCAGTCCAACGTGTCATCTTCACCCACCCCAGTCATTCTCAGACTGACCAATTATGCGCGACCTCCGAGAAAGACGCGGCCCTGTGTATCATGGAAGGCAGTCGAGGGGATGAACATAGAGTGTTTCTAGGTTGGAGAGCGTCCTGCCGGGAGGGTAGAACGAAGTGTACACTGGCTTAAAGGATTCGATGAGGCGCATAAGGACCTCTAGGTCGATGTGACGAGATAATTGGGGGATATGGATGTCTAGCTGCTACGTTAGTTATAATACATCGTTGGTATTTGACTGCAACGATTATTAGTCCGGAATTATAGTATCTCCCAAACATATCCCTCTTCAGTTCCACGTCGAAATCCGCTTCTAGAAGGACCGGACACTTCACCTGGAGGGTTGTAGGTACAAGACCCTGCGGTCTATGATCCTCGCAGTCCATGAGTTTCCTGCGTTGAAAATACAAACTAGTTGGTAAACCAATGAAGGAGAGAGAGAGAGGGAAGGGTAAAAGCATAAAAAATGAAACAGTCCGGATAGCAATGAAGGCAATAGAATAGGAAAGTCCACAATATATTAAATGTTCTGTTCAAATCAAATCAAAGAACGTTAAAATGGACTCGCAGAAAGAAAGAAAGCAGGCTTACACATGTTAAACATTAACAACCCCTGCTTCACCCGGTTTAGGAAGCACCAAGCCCATGCCGATGGCCCAGTCGTTCCGGTCCACCTCATCAATCAGCTTGTTCGCCAACGCCAACCTCCGCTCGTACTTCTTCGGCGCGCCTTCCGTCCGGATGACCCTATCGCACATCTGCAGGCACCCACTCAACGAGTTGCATAAAGTTAAAAGCGCTGCCGTAGAGAGAAGTAAGGACCCAATGAGGAGGCTCCCGACCGGTGAGGCGTTGAAGGCAAGAACAGCGGATACGTAGACCAACATCGTTGCGGAGGTGATAGCGAAGCTTTCGAGTGTGGTGAGATCTCGCAGCCATTGCCCGGATGCCACAGCTTTGAGGTCGTCCACGGACCCCTGCAAGCGGACCCAGCGGTCGTGGCAGAGTAATATGAAGAGATCTCCATTCTCGCCAGGCTCTGCCTTGCCCTTCCATCCTTTTTCGTCCCTCCGCTTGATAACGACCACGTTGATAAACCGCGATACCACAAATCCTCCCAAAACTCCCAGGGCCCACCAATCTTGGATACGAGCGAGTGAGATTGCAACGACAATCGTCAGGACCGGACAAAGGGCATATAGCAGATTGGCAGGAACGGAGAACGACTGGAATAGCGTTTTCTGTTTTGATGGGTAGACGTGGGCGGTGACGAGGTGGCCTGTAACGCCGATGCTTTGGAGATAATACACTGTAGCGGGGTTCTCGACGCGGAAGATGTATCCGGTGGTCATGGCGCCGGTGATGGGGAATTCACCACGGTTGATCTCGCTGGCAGATTGCTGCTGGTGCATGCCTGGTGCAAGGACTAAAGCGTCGGAGTACGAAGCTGTTCCAGAAAGAGCGGTCCTGACGGTGACGGGAGGGAAGTCCGCGAGGGCGATGAGCCCGGTAGCTTGGAGGGTGACGTTGGAGTCTAGCATAGAGAAATGTTGGGAGCTTGAAGGAAGAGGGAAACAAGGCGTTGAGAGCTGTGGTGCCAGTGGACGAGGTATTTGAAGGATATCGACATCGATATAGATCAGCTATAAGCACAGCAGTTGAGGCACGCCGAACTATAATGACATTTCCAGGAAATTTCCGCCATTGTCCTCATGCCTCCACTCGCTCAGAGTTTATTCGTTGTTACTGTGTATTGTCAGATTAAGAATAACGGGATAATTAAACAAGAAAAACTTGACGCATAGTATAAGGATGCATTCGGGAGCACCGGATTGGATTTGTTTTGTCTGAGGTATCTGGGCTATGTAACAAAATATCTCTTGTATTCGATATTTCTAACCTCAGGCTGTGATTATGTCATCGCCGAGACGTTGAGAGGTATGAATTTAAAGAATTCAACGCTCGGGGAAGAGAAGGCGAGTCTAAGTGAGCGAACAGGCATCACATAGATTTTGAGGTGAGTCGTTGGAGTCAGTCTCCATGGGAAAGGACAGAGATCTCTGGGGTTATGCATATACCGGAAACCCGGCTCGAGGTTGGTGTTGTTACCGGCACAAGGTCCCAATAAGGAATGGCCGGGCTCGAGGTAAGAATTGAAATTTGATTTGCAAATCATGAAATGTGGCGTGACTGGTCGCGTGTTTTGTTTGATTGCTCTTGCTTGACGCCGACTATTAGCTTCTCTTTCTCTTTCCTTTCTCTCTGACGTTCCTTGGATGCATGCCACCACTAGTCTACTCGAACGCGAACTGAACTGTGCCTGCGGCGTGCTACGACTTTGACCTCGACCCGACTGGTATATGTGATGTTGTTCTTCATTGTGGAAAATGGTCTGAAATTCTTACAGCCAGAATATCGTTCGAGTGCCTGAACTAGTTCTTGACTGGAAAGGGTTAGGAGGTGGCAGACTTGTATGTTTGTCTATGGCACTGGCAGTCTTGACGACGCTTGCAAGCTTAAATTTTAAACCTGAAGGAGAACAATGTGAGTGCCAGCATCTTCGCAAGAGTTGCTCTTATTAAACCTTGTTTTATCAGCATATATGCGTCTATACTCGGTCGCCTGCGTCTTGGCTGCAACATCGTACCTCTGTGAATATTCGACGGTGTCAGGCCAGTCTGGGTTGGCGTGCAGGATCGTAACAACGATGTCGTGCGACGACTGATAACCGGGCCGGTAACCTGGTTGTCTTATCAGCCCTATCGCATCCACAGCTCCCGTTTCCTACAATACAGTCGCCGAGGAATGCCAAGCATGTCTGTGGTGTGGGGTGAATGCTACATAGGTGCGCTATATTTGCTTCTTTCGAAAGCTACAGGTCGTCAACTCTACGGTTAGATATGGCGTGACTCGTGAACATCGCCCGAGCTCGACATTTTCATGGCGTACTGCTCTTGCCCGGTATGGATTCCTTCACATACGACTCTCTTGTTCTTCCTTCGGTAAACGTGAGTTTCCTTCTTTACAAATGTGTCAATTGATGAACCGCACATTCTCCTTGCATTTGACGGCTCCGTTGGGCTGGATGCGCGAAGTTGTTGCGTCCGTAATTTCTGTTCCTGACATTACCCCGCCTCTTTCCGAGATCTTCAGACGTAGCTAACGATGTTCTTTTTAGATCTCCGAGGAACTTCATTTTGAGGTAATTCCTTCTCGCATGATGTCATATCATCTATGTTACTTCAGAGGGTATCGTATACCCGATGAGACTATTTTTCTACCCAGATCTCTGACTTACTCTCCTTTGCTTCGCCTCGGTGCCAATCTGTGCTGACGTCTACGATATAGGCTTACTTCTATCAAGACCTCCATTAGTAAACGGCCCCGGGTTCGAACGACAAGCGCCAGGCCGAATTCAAGGATGAGTGTCGTCGGCCAGGTGATGAACTTGCTTCTCTGTTGTCTATCCTACTGATCCGAGATTATTGCTAGATACTTCAACCCACGTACCAGACCGTATAGCCAGAATTAGAAAACCGCAATTTTCTATTCCGGGTTCGGTTTGAATGCTGCTTTTCTGGAGGATGTGGTAGTTCGTAAGCTATTGAAGATACGAAGAGAACGTAAAATAAAGATATTCATAGACGAAATAGTTTGTCGGGTAGGTGCTTATTTAGTATTTTAACTTACGCGACACTAATTTAAATACCTTCTCTGAATGGATCAAAACAGACACATGTTATCTATCTTCCCATTTTATCCTAGGCCTCGCGATCAAGTTCAACAGAGTCATCAGCGCCCGCATTATGCCACCAGCCCACTTCCAGTGTTGCACACTCACGGGCCGCAACTCGTTCTATTTTGAAGAAGAGAAGCATCTGGCAGCCAGGATTACGTACAAGGGCCCAGCGTACGTTCCTTTCATGGTATCCAGATAATTGATTCTCGTTAAATTCGCATTGCAGACGACGTATTGTTCACTAATCTCAGCCTCCGGGATGTCCTTCGTTTGGACCCCCTCCTCGTGTCGAGCTCACTCAAGCGACAATCGGACATCAATGAAATTGCGGTTTTATTGTGCTCAATTACGGTTTTATTGTGCTCATTCAATAGCGTGCGTTTCCCGCGGTGGCGTTGCTAATCCTTTTGATGTTTATTCCTACTCTAGCTGGTTCCCGTGAGCTTATCAAAACCGTTCGGCCCAAATTGGTACAAGGGCTTTACATACCGTGTGAATGTCACGACTCGCGCCTCGCAAGTACCATGCATTCCAACACCCTGTTAGAGATAGCTGATACAATTCTGAAGGAAACGTCGTCATCATTCAAGTGGCGGATAGAAGCACGCATTAAATAGGGTCGACGGCATAGTATGAGTCAGCACCTGGTCATGGGTGCTTACAATGGGAACGCTGAAGGCCCATGATTGGTCAGGCGAAGCCCTTATAAAGTGAACGTCGTCCACGAAGACGCACCAACATGTCTCTCCACGCACTTGCTAGCGACCCGCCAACCAAACTCGGTGTGTATCGCGTACTTTGCGCTCAAGCTGGCGTAAGGGTATCCCCCATCACGCTTGGTGCAATGAGCGTTGGTGATAAATGGGTGCGCATTCCTTTGTCCCGCGTTGTTCTTGGTCTCACGGTTGTGATAGGAAGGATTAGGGATGGGGTCCATGAACAAGGAGTCGAGCTTTAAACTCCTTGATGCGTACTTTGACATGGGTGGCAATTTCATTGATACGGCTAATGGATAGTACGTTGATTCTCAGGGATTCTATTCCTCTACTTATGATACTCCATCAGTCAAGACGGTTCCTCTGAAGAATTCATTGGGGAGTGGGCTGAACAGCGAGGCATCCGGGACCAGCTCGTCATAGCAACAAAGGTTTGTCCCTTCCATTGTGTGGCACGAATTTTATCCTCATTCAAAACAGTACACTGCGAACTACAAACGTGGCGACGATTCCGTTGCCCAGAAAGTCAATTATGTCGGGAACAGCTCCAAGTCATTATACCTCAGCGTCGAGGCGACCCTCAAGAAGCTCCGTACAGACTATATCGACATACTCTACCTCCACTGGTGGGACTGGGAGACTTCCGTTCGCGAAGTGATGGACAACCTCCACCACCTCGTCGCTCTCCGTAAAGTGCTGTACCTCGGGATATCCGACGCGCCCGCCTGGGTCGTCGCCCAGGCTAACCAGTACGCAATGGATCATGGATCATGGCAAGACACCGTTTGTTGTGTACCAGGGTCGGTGGAATGTCATGGAGAGGTCGTTTGAACGCGAGATCATCCCGATGGCGAGGGAGTTTGGGATGGCGCTCGCTCCGTGGGACGTACTTGCTGCTGGCAGGTTCAGGACGGATGAGGAGGAGCAGAGACGAAAGGAGACAGGAGAGAAAGGTAGGACGATATTTGGTCCTGATTGGGAGAGGAGTGAGATCGAGGTGAAGATGTCGAAGGCACTCGAGGTTGTTGCGGCTGAGGTCGGTGCTGTTGGAAATCTCACTGCTGGTGTGTTCCGTTTTCGTGTTTTGGGCGATTCTCTGACTCATGTTTGGGATAGTTGCTATCGCGTATGTCATGCACAAGACGCCGTACGTCTTTCCGATTATCGGAGGCAGAAAGGTCGAGCACCTGAAGGCGAACATCCAAGCTCTGGATATCAGGCTAACAGAGAAGCAAATGGAATATCTCGAGAGCGTCGTACCCTTCAATCCTGGTTTTCCATCGTCGATGATTGTAAGTGTTTGTGTCTTTGCGACTAGGCGGAGCTGTTCTGACATATTCCAGGGAGATGGAACGAGTCATAACAGGATGTTACTAGCTGCAGCGAAGATGGCGAAACAACCGAAGCTGCAGCCTATCCTTCCTTGAACCGTGAAAGATAGTTGATCGGACCGCACTTTGCAATGTGATATGTGAATCCATCTTTCTCCTCATTTCTCTTTGAGACCACATGGAATTGTTGAATATTTATGGATTACCTACAAGTTTCGGTCTGTGTCGGGGCCAGGTGCTTTTTACGCAATGACTCGCAATTATGTGATAGTCTAAGCCCCCCGAAAAGTCCCATGGTCTAAGACTGTTCAACGATATATCCATACCATTTTTGAGTAAGCCTTCAAAGACTGATACTTGCTTCGAAGACCATATGTTCCTCGGCACAATGCCTCTGACCTTCACTTTCTCCAATGTCTTTGCACGCGAGGCAACCATGTCAAGAAAGATCCCATCAAGGCATAAGACACATGAGTGACGACGCTCGGCGACCTTGAAGGAAAACTCGCGGAGATTGGGAACTACTTTCAGCATTCCAACCTCGTCGACGTCTGTCATTTGCTGAAACATGCGGCGAAAAATATCTTCTTCAACATCCTTATCCCGCCAGCCAGAAATTTGGAACTGAAGCACAGTGAGGGCTGGAAGCAAAGGGAGGATATCCAGGATATGACGCGTAACGGCGTTGGAGAGCGTGAGCTTCGAAAGACCCAGACATCTGGACCGAATGAACAAGTCGCGGACATTCAAAAGCATGTCGTCAGGAAAGGATCTCATCGGGAAAAACATATCCAAGTGGAAGCTCTCCAGATTCGGCGTCATCACACTTTGAATCAGGTCTCTGTGTGATCCTTGGATGTGTCGCAGCTCTGGCAAAATAATTGGGTGCTTTTCTGCATGGGATCGCATGTGGGCTGGGTATGCGTGGAGTCTGATGAACGTTTGTAGGTCGTGGCATGACCGAAGAATGGTGAAATATGAGTCAAGATGATCCCTTGGCGGCGACCTACGGTAGTCTTCATATGAAATAAGGGAAGGATTTCCAGGACCAAGGACCACACCCACACCATCATGAATCTTCACAGTACGCAACTGTGGAGCGAATTCAAACGCTGTAAGAGGTGATGCGCGAGCAGGTTCGCGGCGGATAACAAGACTTTTCAAGTTCGGGACACGACCACGAACTTTACCGAGAAGATTGTGGATCTCTAAACAGTGGTTCGAGATTTCCAAAGAGTGCCAGCGTTCGCAGTTGTCTATAAGCAGATGGACCATTTCTTTGACCTTGTCTTCGAAGGTTGGTACCAGGTAATCGAAGAATACCGAAATGTTATGCCTCCGCGATCGAGCCAGACATGTGCGGAGAAGGGGAAGTGGATTACTCCGGTGAATGCTGTACATATAGATGCCAATATATAGCTTCGACCAAAGGGCTCCAGAATACGTCAGCGCAGTGGCTCTCCAATGACGACTAACGCGGCTGAGAGACCAGGGTCCGTCGGAGGTTTCCAGGACGGAGTAGCCGCGTCGTTCAATGGTATGTTGGAAAATCTCAAAGAGAATTTCGGCGGGAAAGCGACGAAGAGGAGAGAGTATGAATCGAAGTCTGGACTGTGTTTCTAGCATTGAAGCGCGACGCTTCTGCAAGGTTTCGATATCTCGAAAGGGCTCCTGTTCATCTTCATCAGCCTTCTTGAGGCACTGGTCAATGTCCCATAAAATCTTTGTAATCTCCGCGATGTCTCTATCATGAGGCACGTCGTTACTTTCCAGGTAGATGGAAATATGCGCGGGAATGACATATTCATGGTCCACCAGGGGTATGATTTCGGAAAATGACATCTGGATATGTGATGCTATAGTTAATGTGTCTACTACATGAAAAAATTATTACGAACCTTGAAGAGGTTTAATGCGGCGTGCGGCGTGCCAGGATTCCAGCTTGAGAAGGTGATGAGGACTTCTGGATGCGAGTTCAGTAGTAAGTACAGAGTCGTGATGCGAGGGTAGATTTCAGAGGTGATGGCAACGAGTCGAGGTGGTTTGTCTTTTAAACGGAAAATGTTGCGACCGTGTGCCTTGTTTCCAAAAATAGACAAGCTTGTTCTCTCTTTCTACCACCACCGCACGCTCGTGCAACACTTCGTAAACAGGCGCTGCCTTGTAACCAAAATTGGACAAGCTTGTTCAATGTTATCTCTTCTCCACCACCGCCGGTACAGTACCAACATGTCAATAAGTAATAGGCGCCCATCTTAAGCTAACGATCCAGGTAGGTATTAAAATGACATTTCGTCTCTGAAACACCGGGCACTCGGAAATTTGCTCAGAATAATACTATTTTTAAATGTTCCAGCCCGGACTCTGGACTATTTGTATTCCTATTTTAGGTTACCGTTGTACTTGTGCACAAATATAAAAATGGGATGACAAGCATCATAGAGCGTCGAGGAAAGAATTCCGTACCTCCGAACGACTATAAGCCAGGATGCGATACGTCGTTAGTCAGTAGAGCAATGATAATCCTGGACAATGATGCGTACTTGCGCGAGAAGTCGACTTGGAAGGCTCGGCTGAGGAGGGAATAGAATAGAGAGATCATAACGTACGCGATGAAGACCGAGATAAGCCGGACCCGAATGAGGGAACCTGTGGTTTATTTGTCCTGGAGGCCGGATACCTCTCGTGCGGAGACCACGATCATCTACGGCAAGACTTCAGCTACTGTTTTGCGCGTAGGTAAAATGAATGTTACGCACGACGATGAAGAATGATAGAATCAGTAGGTAGATGAGTCCAACGAATGTGATAGCGCTAGCACTAGAGAACAAATCAGCACACTCGGGATGAAGCAGGATATAATACACTGGGATATCGAAGGGAACGAGGTTTTCGTGGTATAGCTTATAGGTTTTGTTAAGATTTGTGGTGCTGAACGTGTGATAGAGGATAGGATAGTTGACGACGACGACAGATGGCACCGCTTTCAGGGTTTGTCAGCGTCAAAATACAAATGGCCTGCCAAGTATTTATACAGGCATCTTCGGGAATAGGGTAGAGGGTGCTACGAGGAACGGACGAGAGCGTTGCTTCTTCATTTTCTGCACTGGGGACGGCGAATGGGAACTTTGTAGGTGCAACAAGTCATTGCCGTCTGACCATCGAAAACGAAAAAGGCCATCTAGGCGTCCATATAGAAGGCGAATTGCTTCCAATATCAATCATCACGTTCGGGTTGGTAGCCGGAGAAAAGGCACCTCACAAAGGGAAGAAATGGGATGCAGGTCTGAACACAGGAAAAAACAATACGGGGATCAACTTGAAATAATTCTCCGTTGACTGCAAATCCGGCGATTAAAGGAGATGCGCTCAGGATTCCAAACGAGAGCCTGAACGTGATAGAATAGCAAACAACGTTCTCAGTCCACATGCACTCAGAACGATGGCTGCTGAAGAAGAAACGCGTGGATGAGAGGATGAAGATATGGCAAATACCAGAAGCTTTCACCGAAGACTGAAGAGCGTGCCTCAAAGTGTGACGAGACAAAATAAATCGAAGACTTACGTTCAGACTTGATGCCAAAGTTGTCGATTACCGTCTCTAGTGCTATTCTTCTCAACTCCAGAGGATCCCGTATCGCGTTCCGGGACTTCTGAGGAGCCTGATCTGTCGTAGCCTAGGGAAAATTTATCGCAAGTTGCAACCCTCAGAGGTCAATATAATAGGGACACGCTTAACGGTGTCTGCTCTAGCTTGACGCAGGCAGTGGACCTCGCTTGAAGGTTAATCTGAGAGCATGCTGGGAGATAGGAGATGAAAGATAATCAAAAACGCCCTCGGTCCGGCGGCTGTAGGGAGAACCGAGGTGCGGATAAAGTTAACCATTCTAGACGTCGAACTGTCAACTCTTTTGGCTGTGAGAGAAAGGACAAGAGCATACAGTGTTTCCCTAAAAGAAGACTTGCAAAGTTGAATCTCGGGAGACCAGCCTAGTAACGGTATCATGAAAAGTTTCGCAATGATTTGGATGGTAAGTAAATCGTGATTTCGTTTTATCAGCCAGACTTCTGGTCTGTAGGTCCGTAGGTAGGCATAAATGCAATGTTCCAAGAGATTTGAATAACATTGACGGAGAATACATGCAATTAGCAGATGTTTGAACCGGCAGGCATCGAGACGTCGAAGCAGAGATCGATTTTCAAATGGCGTGCCGCGGCAATTGGCATAGCCACGTTCGGCTCCTTTTCCAGCGATCACTCGCCGATTAGCACGTAAGTACTCACTGCCAGTTGATTGTACGCTAAGATGGCTCCCGTCGATGTACGTGTGAGTCATCGTACCAAACGACTGCCAGCATCCTACGGTGCGCAGCCTCATTCGATTCTCCTATGTTCGCGGAGAGCTCGAGCTATCGAGACTAGGAAGCCTGCCGTTGTTTTTTCAAGTCTGGTCTTTCTGAGGAGGATGGGGATCTTGCGTGTCTCCCGCAGGACTGTAGGTATCCACAAAATTGAGGAGCAAAACTGCAGTGCGTGGTAGGACCGGAAATGTGACCTGCGGTAACATTTCCTACAACATTGCTCAGAGTCTTCCCGGCGGCAATGGGACGGGACCGACAGTGCCACCACAAATCGTAATTGTCGAGTGGAACTTGGAACTGGACCAATAATCGTTCTTGCCCTGACGCTGAGTGACCACTGCAGAACTCTGGGGTCGTCGAGTCACGACGTCGATGACTCGAAAGGAGTCTAGATGCTTCACGATGACATAGAAATAGGCTAACGTATTTGATGACTTTCCCGTTTATCCGTGACATATCCTCTGCACTCTTCCGGTTAATCGGCGAAATACAAGCCGTCCTCGTTCGTCTACCGCGCGAGGAGTCAGGACAGGAAGTGTACCCATGGTCTATTCTCAGCCCTTCCCTCCGCCGTGTCTATAAATAACCACTATAAATAACCACTATAAATAACGCCCTGTCTCAGTATCCGGATTCCGGATAAACTTTACCGAAGATGTCACTATATATACCCCTGTGACTATGAACGACATTTCTCCTCTTTCCGTTCCCTACATTCACATACTATACCATGGACGACCGCATGTCAGTCGATACCACCACCGACACCCCCGCCCCCTACTCCTCTCAATTCCTCGACAAAACGCCCTCCATACAAGCCTCGCGGTCCGCGTACCTCAAAATCCTCTGCGGCGGGTGCTTCGCGATGGTGCTCGTCATGTTCTGCATATTCTCTATATACTGGGGCGCACTGTGGAAGATCCCGGCGCATAACCTGCACGGTTGGGTCGTTGATTTTGATGGGTCGACGGTGGGAAACGCGGTGGTGCAGGGCCTCACGGCGGCGAGTAAGCCTGTGACGTTCACGCAGGTTTCGGCGAGTGAGTTTCCTGGTGGGTGGCAAGAGGTAGCCAATAGGGTCGTAGAGCAGAAGACGTGGGTAGCTATTGTCGGTGCGTCGACTCTTTCTTCTCTCCTTCTCCTTTTTATTGACCAAAGCTGCCTAGTTCACTCGAACGCGACCAGCGCGTTAAATGCGGCTGCATCATCAGTGAACTCCTCATATGATGGGTCGGAAGCCATAACGTTCTATGGCGCAGAGGCGAGGAACGAGAACGCGTAGTACGTTTCCGATTTAATTTTTACTGTCTCAACTTGACGTCATTCCACCAGTCGTTCGCTAATACGACCCTCTGTACAAGCTCTCCTCGCAGTGATATCCCAGGATTTTGCGCAACAATTCGTAGCACAACTGGCCTCGTCTTCATCGCTATCCTCTATCGCCCGCTCGGCACCACAAATCTTAACAGAACCTATAAGCTATACCACAAACAACCTCGTTCCATTCGATATCCCAGTGTATGTTTCTATTATTTCCTCCTTCATTCCGTATTTGCTGATTTGTTCTCTAGTGCTAGCGCTATCACATTCGTTGGACTCATCTACCTACTGATTCTATCATTCTTCATCGTCGTGCGTACCTTTTCTTTTACCTATGCGCAAAACAGTAGCTGAAATCTTGCCGTAGATGATCGGAGTCTCCGCACGAGAGGCATCCGGCCTCCAGGACAAACTAACCACGGGTTCCCTCATTCGGGTCCGGCTCACCTCGGTGTTCATCGCATACTTTATGATCTCCCTATTCTATTCCCTCCTCAGCCGAGCCTTCCAAGTCGACTTCTCGCGCAAGTACGCATCATTCTCCATCATTCTCATTGCT
Organism: Armillaria ostoyae; assembly: GCA_902506015.1. NCBI lineage: Eukaryota > Fungi > Basidiomycota > Agaricomycetes > Agaricales > Physalacriaceae > Armillaria > Armillaria ostoyae. The sequence goes on along the minus strand of LR732076.1, from coordinate 4,204,427 downwards.
ATATTACTGACTAGCGATCTTTAGGTTTGGCGACGCGGGCTTTGTCATCTTCTGGATGGTCAATTTCGTCGGTATGCTCTCTGTGGGCCTTGCCCTAGAAGCGATGATTACACTTCTCACCATCCGGTTCATGCCGTTCTTCATGATTTTGTGGATTATATGTGAGTAACCCCCAGGCTTGTGCACTCTTTGTTTTTGACGCAAATCCTTCGAAGCGAATGTATCAGTATGCTTCATGCCCATTGCGGTGCTACCAAATGTCTATCGTTATGGATATGCTATGCCGTTCTACAATGTATCCGGCGCTGTACGGACTATTTTGTTTGGCACAAAGAACGAACGTGAGTTTCAGGTATTCTCTCCGCTATTATTACTGACCTCTTTAGTGGGGCTGCATTTCGGTATCCTTATAGCGTGGACAGTCATTTCGATGATAACGCTTCCGTTGTTCCAGTGGTTTATGAGGCGGAAGAGTGTTCCGGATACGACGGGGTTGAGGGAGGAGGGGGAGAAAGAGGTGAGGCATTAGAGGGGGCACTTTGCACTACGATTCAGAGGAACAATGCCATTATATCATGACATAAATATATCAACTATAATTTACTACTCACGTGGACGTATCGCATCCTGGATTCAGAAGTCTTTGCGGACCGGTGTTATAAACATGGCGTGCCAGTCAAACTACGTTCGGACTTTCCATTATTTATACTTTCATATTTGTTATTTTAGGTAGGGCCATTAATATCTTTAAAAGTGATGCGGCTATATCGTAGCCGTGGATAAGGCACATGCAGACAAGTTGAAGGTTTGTGCCAAGTTTAGTCCAGTCAAGATCTCGTGAAGGGCTGCCGCGGCAGAGTTGCCAAAAGTACTCCTGCTCTTTTTCGCCTACCATCTCTACGCCTAGGAAGGGGGAGGGGGGAGATTCAAGCCTTCGCTCTCTCCCTCAAAGTCCAGTTGCACCGTACCCACCTCAACCGACACAAACTGACTAATCAAGCTCAGTATGGGTACGAACGAGTTCCTCTTCATATACCCAGTTCTCGGATATGGATGGGCAACTTAACTGGTAGTGACTCTTGGGTCTCTAGTCGACGGATGCGGTTACAATCAACAAGGAAATTCACCTTCATTCCTGATTTGGCAACGTCGCGATTTGATGACTTGCTAAAGTCAAATACTCCGCCGAGCGCGTTCACCTGGAGGGCGTCATCGGCGAAGGCCACTTTTTTTTTGTCTGGTCTAAAGGAACAAACACGTGCTGCGATCAAGGATAGAGAAAAGACATGTTGAACGTCTGATTGAATCTTGCAAGAAAATCATCCGTCCTGTTCGTAGCATTCCAGAGGATAGCGTTTGGGAGTTTGACGAGCGAGATAAAGGACTCGTTGGATAGAAAATCTCGGCTATTGGTTACTTTCGATGGTTAGCGGAATGCTTCTTTCCATGTTCCTTCCGTGTGACGCTATGTTTAAACGTGTGCACGAGTGATCGTCAGTGCAACGGTAGCCCTAGACAAGAGTACAAATAGTCCAGAATCCAGGCCAGAAGACGCCGAACATTTAAAAGCGATACTAAGTAATGTTCCGATTGCGCGGGCATTTCAGAGACGAAAACGTCATTTTAAAATACCTACCTGGATTGTTAGCTTAGGACGAGGCTCGAGCGCCTATTACTGGCATGTTGGTGTTGTACTCCGAGCGAGCGTGGTGGCAGAAAGCAGACAACATTGAACAAGCCTGTCCAATTTTGGGTCACAAGGCAGCGCCTGAGCGTGCGGTGGTGGTGGAAAAGAGACAACAAGCTTGTCCATTTTTGGAAACCAAGGCAGCCGGCATTTTATATTTAAAAGACAAACCACCTCAAGCTCGACCATGCACCTGCAAAATCTACCCTAGCACCGTAAGCTCTGAACGCTTCTATACTGGACCCTCACACCAAGAATTCGCATTAATATCTAAGCCTGGAGGAAACAAGTAAAGCTCGTAGGTGTCAAGTTGGAATCCCAAGCTTTCTAATAATTTGCTCATGTAGACGCAATAATACATCCAGATACCTTTCTCCGAAAGCATGCCCTTGTTTTGAGATGAATATCTTATTCCTACGCATATCTCCATGTACCTGGAAAGCAACGACGCGCCTCATGATAGAGACATAGCAGAGATTACACAGATTTTATCGGAAATTCGCCTAGGCTGATGAAGATATGAAGGAGCCCCTCTCGAGCTATCGAAACCCTTCAGAAGCGTCGCGCGGGCAATACTAGAAACACGGTCCAAACTTCGATGCCATTTTCTCTCCTCTTCGTCGCTTTCCGGCCGAAATTTTGACTGAAATTTTCCAACATACAACCCATTGAACGAGGTGGCTAACTCCGTCCTGAACACCCTCCGATGGTCCCTGGTCTCTCAGCCACGTCAGTTGCCATCGCTCCGACGTGTTCTGGAGCTCTTTGGTCTAATCTATATATTGGCCTCACCGTTCGCCAGCGGGATCCTCTCCTCCCTTCTCCAAACCTGTCTTACTCGATCGCGCAGGCGTAACACTTCGGTATACCTCGACTTGGGTACCAACCTTCGAAGACAAAGCTAAAGAAATGGTCCAGCTGCTTATCGAACGCTGGTAACTCATTGGAGATCTCAAACAACTATCCGGAGATCCACAGTCTTCTCGGTAAAAGTTCGTGGGTCGTATCCCGAACCTGTCATCCGCGGCGAACCCTGTTCGTGCATCACCTATTACAGCGTTTGAATTCGGGATGCATACAAAAAAGGGCGTCGATCTCGCAACTCTTGCATCCCTCGCCTTCGTAATATCTCACTGCATGTCATGTCAGAGGAAAATCGTGCAGATCCCATTTCTCGCAGACTGGACGAGGAGCTCCCTCTCGAGCTCGGAGATTTCTTGTCGTATGTATAGGGTTCGCTTCCGGAACGTGTGCAGGTGCGCCCCAACCTGGAGGACAGTCACCGGCAATGACTTGTAGTTGGAGGTAATTCCTTGCCATCAAAATTCCCCAAGTCTCTTCATAAGGTCTAGGCTTATGGTTCTCTCACACAGTGCGAGGTGAATCAGCATGCTCTTATGGTATTTTCCATCTCTTTGTCCTCTCTAACGCGTTTATTCTTCAGACAGTCATCGTTCTTCGCTCGCTATTCTATCGCGTTCAGGCTCTCGTTTGAAATCCTGAGCGACGTGCAAATTTGGTCGCCGACAATTGTTTTTTTCTCTCAACCCTGTGTCCTCCCTTCCGGTTACTAACCCAGACGTCATGATTGGTATTTCATTGAGGCGGAGATGTTTTTCTTTCTTCCCACCTATGTGATGAAAATGAAGAAAGAACGCTCTACCCTTTTCCTTGCCCCGAACGAAGCCCGAGCATCCCCACGGAGAAGGATGGTTTACTTAATGACGGGACTCTGTTTCAAGCGATAACGGGCAAAATGAAGGCGGCGTGATATCGAGAAAGGTCTTGGCCTCGTGCATCTTTACTGGATTTTTCGTTGCACTCCCCCCCGATTTCGATTCAAGGGGCATCCTTGGAGGGGATATGTCCTTAGCGATACGGTAAGGGAATGGGATGAAGGAAACCCTATTTTTCTTTAGAGGATCCATAATCGCCTGTCTCTTTTAATGCACAAGAAAACATCTCTGTAAACGAAAACTGGAGGTACAGGAAAATACCCGTCTCAGGCTGGCAACACAGGAGATTGTATACTCTCACCATCATTCGAATGAGGGACCGTGCCTTTCCTTCTTGCTTTCTCACTCGTACGGCCCGCACCACTCGGGAGCTCTCCAAAAAGAAATATGAGGTTGTATGTTGAGGCCCTTCCATATAAATCATGAGTTGAGGAAGCGTGGTGTAATATTTCGACTCCAGATGGAGAAGCTTGAAAGGAGGAAGAAACATTCGCTTAATGTTTGATCACTGAGTTTGGAACACACGGAGAATACAATTGCACGGTGGTATGATAGTACGGATACAGAAATCAGAACATAAAGCAGACGAAAGCAAGTGGCAAAGCAAATACATGTAGCGAATGGCTTGAGCGACGTCATCGCATACTACCTCTCACCGTCTCTCGTTGCCGGATACTGAGATAGGGTTGGTTATTTATAGAGACGGAGGAGGGGAGGCTGAGAAAGACGAGAATAGATGCATGCTTCCTTCAAGGAGTAGTCCTGACTCCTCGCGAGCTAATATAAGTTGAAGAATGAGGTCGGCTTATTTTCTGCCGATTAACCGGAAGAGTGCAGAGGATATGTCACGGATAAACGGGAGATCACCAAATGCGTTAGCCTATTTCTGTCACCGTTAAGCAACAAAATGACTGTGGGCTGTTTCGAGTCATCGACGTCGTGACTCGACGAGCATTGAGGCCGAGGACCCAGAGTTCCGCAGTGGTTCTGCTCGTGTTACTCAGCGTGAGGGTAACAACAATTATTAGTCCTCCAATTCCAAGTTCCACCGGTACCCCTGAATGATCACGATTTGCAGTGGCACTGTCTTCAAGGTGAAAAGGCGGCCCCGTGCCGTTTGCTTCCGCCGGGAAGATGCCAATGAGGCACGAAATATTAATACCATCGGTTCTCCAGTCACGCGCAGCAGTTTTGCTCCTTGATTTTCTCAATTTTGTTAGATATTTATGGTACGGCGGGAGACATACCTGGTAAACAAGAGCTCCATCCTCTTCGTATTGGAAACGGTAGGTTCGCAGTGGGTAGACTAATGGCTGGTAAAGCCAGACTATAGAACTTGTATTCTCTGGCTCCTACAGAGCCTGTATTTATACTACGAAAACTATCTAGAATGTTCTACCAAACTCATCCATAAGCAGTAAGTATCGGACCCAAGGTCATCCGGCATCATGCCGACTTGAACCTTCTACACTATTCTCGCAGCTTCCCGCGATATCTCCAACACTTCGGAAGCGCCAGGCTCTGCAAATAACGGCACGAGCTTATGACTCCTAGTGCGGATCAAAAAACCTAGCTCGAGCTCATCGGAGAAGGCTGCACACCGTAGGATTCTGACAGTCGTTTGGTACAATGACTCGACACTCACCTAATACAGGAAGCCGTGTTACCGTAGAGTACGCGCTAGTCGGCAAGTGATCGTTGAAAAAGAAGCCGCATGTGGCTGTGCCAATTGCCGCGGCGCGCCGTTTGAAAATCGACCTCTCTGATTGGAACCTCGACGCCTGCCAATTCAAACCTCTGTTCATGGCGTGTAGTGCTACAAAAATCTCTTAGAAGGTTGCCTTTGCGCATACATGCGGACCTAAAGGCTGACATAGCGAAATTACGATTTACCATCCAAACATTCATCAGGAAACCTTTCATGATACCTTTACTGAGCTAGTCTCCCGCGATTCAACTTCTCTTTAGGGAGACACTGTATGTTCTGCACCCTCTTCTCACAGCCAAAAGAGTTAACAGTTCGTCCAGAATGGTTACCTGTATCCCACATTTCGTACAGCCGTTTCCGACGCCACCTTTCTTGAGGACCTTTCATCTCCTACCGCCTGCACCAAGACATTCCCCAGCTCCAGAATGAATGCAACAAGATGCATGCATGGATCTCCCCGGTCGAGAAGAATCTCCTCAATTGCAAGAACGCTAGATGGAAAGAGGGTATTTAGTGCAGGGGGAGAGGTATTTTGGCCTGTTATTCGCGCCTTTCATGGATTTTGCGTACGGTCCGGTACCGGTAAGTTGTTGTGATGTATTTTCACTGGGCTAGGACGGAACAGAACGCGACGGGATCTGAGAAACAATACCCCCTCGAGACGGTAATCTACATGAGGCATAATATTTGGCGTTAAGGACGATTGTAAGTTTTCGATTCTCGTCACTCTTTGAACTAATGAAAGTCTGTTCAGACTCCCCATCATGCAAAGGTAACGGCCTCGTATCCAACTACCATGATTCATACTCGTAGATACTATAAGGGAATCGGATAAAATATATGTGTTCTTTGGTCTTTCTTCCTCAGATACAGGGAATTGACTATGCAATGCATCTCCACCAAGCAGGATGCCGGTTCGGGCCTCAGGACTCGAGCAGGATCTTCCTTCTCGAGCCGCCTCCTCGGACCTGTTAGTATATGGTCCCTTTCTTGTACTTATCATTGTGGTTAGCACGTCCGAAGGCCTGACGATGTGTGCGCGCCAAGTTCAGAGGACGTTTCTTCTCGTGGTTCTGTGCAATGTTGTCTTTGTTTTCCTGGGGGTTATTCTCGCTCGAGGTGTTTGAATTTCACACGCTCGTCTTCCCATGCGCGCTCGAACTATCATGGACGGGAATTCGGTCTGCGAAGAATAACAATTCTCTTCATAAGGTCTACTAGGCTTATGGTTCTCTCGAGGCGAATCAGCGCCACCGTCTCTTCATCCTCTTGCTATTCTTCAGTATTCATCCCTCTGCTGTTCGCTATTCTATCGCGTTCATGCTCTCGTTTGGAATCCTGAGCGACGTGCAAATTTGGTCGCCGGCAATTATTTTTTTCTCTCAACCCTGTGTTCTCCCTTCCGGTTACTAACCCAGACGTCATGATTGGTATTTCATTGAGGCCGAGATGTTTTCTTTCTTCCACCTATGTGACAAAAATGAAGAAAGAACGCTCTTCCCTTTTCCTTGCCCCGGTGAATGAAGCCCGAGCATCCCCACCTCAATACGTGGAGAAGGATGGTTTCGGGACTCTGTTTCAAGCGATAACGGGCAAACCGCGGTGTGAAATGAAGGCGGCGCGATATCAAGAAAGGTATTCACGGTCTTGGCCTCGTGCATCTTTACTGGATTTTTCGTCAATCCCTACTCGATACAGATAACGTGACCCCCGCGATTTTGATTTATGCTACAAGAAAGGGGCGTGTCGATGGAGGGGATATTTCCTTAGACGGATTGCAAATAAGGCAAGGGAATGGATGAAGGAAACCCCATTTGTCTTTAGACGATCCACAATCGCCATATCACTATGACTTCTCGCATTGCGCATCACCGTATACTCTTTTTATTGCTAAACATCTCTGTAAAAGAAAGCCCGAATGACCCGAAGGCTGGAGGCACGGGAAACTACTTACGAACCCGTCTCACATTGTTTTATGCTGGCAGCGCAAGAAAATGTACACTCTCATCATCACTCGAATCTGATTAATGAGCGACCATGCCTTTCCTTCTTGTTTTCTCACTCGCACGGTTCTCAGACCCCCCGCATCCCCTCCAAAAGCAAATATGAGGTTGTATGTTAAGGGGTACTTCCCGCCCTTCCATATAAATCACGAGTTGAGGAAGTGTGGTGTAATATTCGATTCCAGATGCAGAAGCTCAAAAGCTTGAAAAGAGGAAGAAATATTCGCTTAATGGTTGATCGAGATCACTGAGTTTGGAACACACGGAGAATACAATTGCACGGTGGTATGATAGTACGGATACAGAAATCAAAACATAAAGCAAACGAAAGCAAGTGGCAAAGCAAATAAATGCAGCAAATGAGTTGAGCGAGGTCATGGCGTACTACCTCTCACCATCCCTCGTTGTCCTTATATCACTTATTCGGCGCCTGACGTACTCTTTCTCTTCAGACATCTCCTCCGACGTTGACCTATAACCCTGCCTCCCAAGCGTCGAAGAGTCAAGCTTGCACCTAGGCTCCTCCTGATCCTCGTCATCAGAAGGCGTGCTCGACGACGCGGGATGCCATACATACTCGGACCTGTTGATCGCAGGATGGCGTTTCTGGACCAAGTACGGATGGGAAGACACGTGCATAGACGACGACGAGATCTGGCGCGAGGAAGAAGCAGAAGGGAAAAGCTCAGCAGCACTAGAACTACTCGCATGGTTTCGATAATGCCGGCGCATATTGGAGTTTACGTTGAACTCCCTCCTACACCCGGGGAACGGGCACCGGAAAGCTGTAAAATGTCATAAGCGCGGGCCAAGTAAGCTTAGTATGACTCACGGGTAGCGCCCGTATGGGTGTTGATATGGATCCTCAGGCTACTGGGCCTATTAAACCGCTTATGACACGTCCTGCACACGTGTTTCTTGGCGCCTTCCTCGTCGTCTTCGCTTGACAACGGCGTGCACTCGCGGCGTGGTGGCTGGTGAGGAAGAGAATCGGAGGAAGCGATGTGGGTGAGGGACGAAGAGGCGGGATCGGAGCGGAGGACGTCGAAGGAATAGCGTGTGGATGTCGTCGGTGGGAATGAGTGGGTCGGAGGGGGCAGCAGGTGGTCTGTAAGCCTAGTCAGTCATACAACGAGAACAGAAGAAGATAACGAGGACTAACCGGGGAACAGCTCGTGAATGCTGGGAAGGGAGACTGTTACAGCCATGGTGGTGGAGGAGAAGGTTGTAGAGCTGTGCCTTTATATGCGGTGACCATCCGATTTGCCGAGATCCGCGTAAGCCCCGATAATTAGCGATCAGTGCCAATCCTCTGCTCTCAGCGCAGATCCACGACGTCATCAGCTTCTTCACATCCACTCTCTTTCACACCTCAGCTTCTGTTTCCCACTCGCAGTTCTATTCGTCGATTGTTATTGATTACTCACCATCCTCGGCCGTATTACGCAGTATTGCTGTGCGCGGTCAATGCACGCCAATCCGATCTCCCCTTTCTCCCCGCCCTTCTCGGCGTCCGAGGTCTTTGCGCCCGCGCTCTGCCCCCACGTATGACAAAGATCTGCAGCCACACCGCACCGCCAGCCCGCCAAAGTAGGCAGACAATTCCCTCCGTCCTATAGCTCGGGCTTGCGCACCCGAGTTCGCACGGGGAATAACAAGTTCCTTGTATGTATCGTCCCACAAAATGACATGATTATTCATCGGTCCCTGGTTCTGCGCAGATCCTGTGATCAACTGTGAGCGGTGATCATCGCCCGCTGAGCCCGATATTTACTGCGTGAAGGGGTAGATCCCCGATTCTGGACTCGCCTACACATAAACCATTCAAATCGATACGCAGACAATCGCCGCCTGCATGTATCCCATCAACGGTTGTACCACAACAGTAATTTCTGTCCTCTCCGTGATCTCTCGATCCGGCCTCCGCTTACTCGAGCCTCTCATTCCAATACAGTCGTGTCCTCAGAAGTAACGTCTAGGCGCCAGTTACGGTTAGTAGATAACGGTGAAAGCTTATTCAACGGCGACAGTTCTCCCCACCTTCAGGTCCGTATAATCCAGACAGAGCCGAGTGGCGACCTCGGCATTATACATGTTTGGGTGGTGGCCCTTACGCTGATGACACTCCGAGCGGGGGTGGAGGTCTCGATCTCCTAGCGGCGGGTACCCAAGGGACGAAATTCTGGGAACCAGAAGCTCAGGTTGATAGAAGAAAAGCAAAGCGGATTTAATATCGTGTCTGAAATACACCCTTAACCGAAGACCATATTGCTGCTCTCCTGGAATGTAGATTCGCCGAAAGGACTGATCTACAGGCGGTGAATTCCGCGAGTAATTTGTACATTTGGATGCAGGAGGGTGCTTATCTTCGATAGGCTCCTCCGAGTACTATGTTACGTGCTAACAGATAGAGTCTCAGTGATCGGAAAGAGGGCGAGTTTCAAAAATTGTCAAAAAACGCACTTCTATGCCTTCAAATCATAGCGAACGTAGTAAAGGACGCACACGAACATGTCATTGTCATCAAACGCAAAGACGGCGCTCTAGGGAGTATGTTCCAAAGATAACATATACCATACACCCTACAGAACATCATCATACGAGCGTCGGCTAGTGACTGCTTTCCTGCTAGCATCCATCATACACAGCCTATCAACTCCTTCGAATAGGTTCACATATGATCAAAAAGACATTGACACCGCGAAATATAATCCTCAGCCTCCTTTATGAAACCATCCTCATAGATATCAGCAAACAACCTAACAGGAACCACCCAGTGTCTTGCATTATTTCATACACCCGTCGAGTCGCTGAAGAAGGATTTCCCCATTCCGCACATCGCAAGCAATCTGGTTGTACACATCATCAGTCGTTCGTGTCTCGACGCAAATTTCGGAGGACGATAGCAGGGAGGCGCGATGAGGTTCGGAAGATGTGTATGTGTCGAATTATTTAAGTATGCTACCGCCGTCAACGTCGCTTTTCACTCGTTGCGAACAACCTATTGGACCCCAGAGCTCAACGCCGATGAGACTCATTATCCGGAAAATCGCAGTAACATTTCGAGGTCGGCAGGTATCCGGTTTACAGGAATTGAGGTTAACACCATCCCGTATCAAAACGACCAGTTATTAATGTAGAAATAACGAGCCTTCTGCTGCCATGTAAAGACAAATAACGCGTACTGGAGTCTGGTATATACTTCGTCTGCGAAAGCATGGGGAAGGGCAAGAGAGGAAGAAGAGAGCAGGCGCATCGGGCCAGAAGCAGAAGAGTGAATCCCAATAAAAGTTTCGGATGATGGCGGTGGCTTCAAGGGATCAAACATGCGACCCAGGCCCTGGTTCAGATCCCCAATGGAACGAGTACGATGCTCTTTGAGGAAGTAACTAAGAACTAAAGTCAAGCTGAAAATGAGCGCTGTCGTGTCGAATGACGTAGCGTTGTAGAGAAAGAGCACATACACTAAGAGAGGTGCATACTTATGGGCGTAATAGCGTGTAAAAATTCAGGGGGGCGCAAGTTGACTTTTTCCAGTCGCAAGTTACATGCAAGTGCGCATGTTTGTGACCTCCCGCAAGTTAAGGGTCCTTTTACACAGGTTTGCTGTTGGTTATACTTTGGTGTTCGGATCTGGGCCGTGGTATGTAAATCTCTGTCCCGCTGGCCGATCATTGGTTATGTACTGTATAAATTCCAAATGTTTGGGAAGGAATACGATACCTACGCTGATCAGCCAGTCATATCGCACACTCTTTAATTATGCAGAATTTCGTTCTCAGTGGCTTTCACTGAGTTCAATCTATTGTCGGTTCGCAGTCTGCAGTGCAGAACATTTCAATCTAGGGTTGACCGTCTGGACGTGTCGAAGGATATGCCAGTTCCAAGATCTACCAAGGCACAAACTACATGCATGCCTTGAATTCGAAGCTACAAGGATAGCCCCCTACTAAGGAAGGTCAAATCCAAAGACCAGACACCGAAGGGGAATAAATATAATTTTGTCGCGAACAGAGATGAAAAAACAGGTAAAGTAGACGAATACACTGAAAACGTTCGGGCCACAGAGGAACGACACGTGTAAAGCGCCGAAATAATGTCGACCCGTTGAGTCACATCGTCCTCCCGGCTCCGACTCCTGTTCAGAACCCGGTCCCCAGATCTTATCCTGACGTCTATGGTAGCAACCGGTGACCGACGTTGATGTGGATACCCCCATAGCAAACCGCTGAACTTGCGGGAGGCCATGAACTTGCGCACTTGCATGTAACTTGAGACTGGAAAAAGTCAACTTGCGCCCACCTGATTTTTTACACGCTATTACGCCCATACATACTAGCCTTTCGTCCTGTAATGCACAAGTTGATCGTCACCGGTCGCAAGTTCCTTAGTAGAAGTACGCAAGTAAACTTGTCTCATCTATTTCTCCCGTAAGTTAAGGGTTTTTTCTCCCCCCAAGTTCGCATCCAAGATCTAGACCATCATTTATCTAAGTCTCCGTTCCACAGTCCGGATCCGGGATACCTGATCGAGCTCGTTATCTACCGTACCAATTATCAGGGAGAGAACACCTTACGGTACCTACATTGTTCAGCACGCTATATCGTGAACCCTTGGGCTTTGAACTCTCCCAAACATTTCACCTTGAACTCCATCCACCACCTGCTCACAGTCGCAGAGCATTCGCATCCGGAGTTTACCGGGGTATGCCAGTTCGAAAATAAACCATTGCACAAAAGAGTCAAGACGTACACACCTCAATTTCGAGGCTTTGAGTGTAGCCCACTATTGAGGAATAAACGCAAGCCCGCAAAGCACCAAAGACCAATAATTCATCTGACGTCACCGAGGGAAATGGTAATGAAGAAATAGCCAAGGTAGAGAAACAAGAAGCTCAAGGGAACTCAGACCACCCCGGCTTGACCACGACAATAGTAACCACCGAATAATTCGGCCCGTTCAACCAAATCCTTCTTTGCTCGTCCATCCCACTCCCGAGTCCCCACTGATCCTATCCAGATATTTATGGTAATATTGACCATGACACGACCCTTACCCATAGAAAGGCGCAGAAGCTGCGAGAAGATGCTAACTTGCGCACTTATCAGTAGCTTGCGACCGGAAGAAGAACGCTTGTGCCCACCCGAATTTTTACACGTATGGGCGTAATGGCGTCCAAAAATTCGGGTAGACGCAAGTGGACATTTTCCGGACACAAGTTGAGTAACCAAGCGCGCAAGTTAAATCAGGCTTGCATCCTCCCGCAAGTTAAACTGATTTTCTAATAATTTCTATGAATACGAAATATGGACGTCAGCGGATAATTGATATCATAGTCTCATAGACGTCCAGATAAGATCTGCAGGTCGCGAGAGGGATGAGGTGGTTGTACAGGCCAGCATGATTTCGGCGACTGCCATGAGCCTTGGCTTCATTGTTGGGGTGGACCGAACTCATTAAGCTTTGTATCCATTGGCTTCACCTATTTCTTCGTCGCCTTGTCGTCGCCGTTTCACGCAATGAAGACTGATATTAGATTTCTTAGGTATTGTCAACGGCGGTTTGTTCCTCAGTAGCGGGTCCTGCTCGAGGGAATTAAAGATATGTATGTCTTTGTGCCATGATTTACTTCCAAACTGGCGGACCTTTTGATATCGATCAGACAGTTAATCATGCATTCAAATGCTCTTCGAACCGCCGACAAATTCAGGTCCAAGAAGGCTCAACGAGAACAATAAAGCCTGCTGAAAGGCGTGGGTACTAGGCTGTATCCTTTCTCAGAATGTTGGCATCGGTATCCTATACGGAATCAAGGATTAGATATCCAGGTGTCGGCCGTCGGTGCGGAGATTCGCCTAAGTCACGGATTTCTTATTCCGAAGTCATAGGCAACAGCATCCTTCAAGTTGTGTGAAATACCTCTTAACTTGAGGGAGGATGCAGGCGAACTTGCACACTGATGTCCAACTTATGCCCAAAGAAATACCACTTGCACCCGTCGGAATTTTTGGACGCTATTACGCCCATACAAACGAGATACTGAGCTTAAGGTCATATATAAGAGTCGGACCAAGTTGAAAGTTGACGTGCCAGGTTGAGAATAAGTACTTCGCATGCTCTGTGGGTCTATCAGATTCTGCGCAAGCAGAACGATCTCGACAAGAGGGTCTCGCTACCATAACGTACCAGGACGATTGACCTCATCGAATATTAGTCTCTCTGGTGACTCTATGTTTGTGAGCGAACGAGCACATGCAGCTCGCCTAGCCGATGCGTGCCCAGCCCTCGAATGTGTCCGAATGGAGTAGAGCGGCACCGTCCATCTCCGTCGCTACCGACTCTCCCCCCGCTCCCGATCCCTACCTTCGACGATCTCTTCGTGAAGATGTGACGTTCCTTCACCGCCTCCGAGGGTAATCGTTCCTTTGAAGGAGCAAAAGTTCTGCAGGAAAAAGCAGCTGCCGTGCTTCGCGCATCCTACGAGCCTATCTTGTACCCATACTTGCTTGCATGATTAACATCCTCCCATTTAACCTCCCTTCCTTTGATCTACGCTATGCGCTATCGCTGTGTCATATCGAGTTTGGCAACACCCGGTTCTCCGGGTAGGCCGAGGCTAATCCTCTCATGTGACCGGATGGCTGGCTGCACCAAGGCTAACATCGTCTCCTTCCGTTCCCGTCAATACTCGACGATGATGATAACCTGCTGACCCTACTTCAATTCGCGCCACATTTCTCTCCAATTTTACGACCCTTTCTCTATCCCACGCCGCCATCTCGTCCATCCCGCCTGCTCTAACACGAATTCTGGACTCATTTGCACGTATAGCTGCGACACCGCGTCTTTCTCCACCTCAATAGATGCCGGTTTTCATCATACAACTACACTCCATCCATCTATGTGCTCTTTCCACTTTGTATTCAAGGCTGCGTGTACACATGGAGCAAAAGTGCTGTCGTAGTCTGCCTTGTCAGCGAGGCACCGCTGATAGAGAGTGAAGAGTCCTGATTATGCATAAAACATAGGTGAGGGAGAAGCTGTAATTCAACGACAGATCCCCTCTCCGAGTACGAGCAAGGCCACCGGTCGACAATTAGCCATTCAAGCGACTCGATGGTGGTCAGCGACCGTGCTGTCTCACCAATTGGTATCTCGTTCTCAAGCTCCCAACCGGGTAGAGTGATGCCATCCCCCTATACCACCTCCTTTACTATCAACTCTCCCCGGCTCTAAGTCTCTATCCTCTCTGCATCTGTCAAGCAACGATAATCTCTTCGTGAAGAAGATGCATCGTGATGATTCGTCAGCACCTCCTCGGAAGCTTGAGGAATCGAGAGGTTCATCAGGACGGAACCTGTCACGACGATGACCTATGCTTGAAATTGGGTCGAGGGAAAGAGAGTAGCTCTCTTGCAACGATGCGGTGAGCCTGGGAGAGCCCTGATGACACTCGTACACTGTTCTTGCCGTTAGACTTGACGCCACCTCGTAGATTCTTTTCCATCTCTATCAAGACGACTGACTATGTTACACATATCCTCACTCATACTCATCCTCATCATTGATCTCCGTCTCGTGTATTTGTACCCAATTGTATGCTATTCCTCATTTGTTATAACTTTTTCCCGCTACTCTCGGACCATGAATGGTTAATTTCGAACCGCCATCCCTTGATTTACACCTTTCTTAATGCGTTCAAAATGCTCTCCCCTGGCCTCACCGTCCTGCATAATTCATAATATATTCACATAGACATTTTTATCACCGTGTTACCATATCTTGCCGACTTATTCCTAATCTCATCTTATGTTTCCCTTTGCATCTTTGATATTACACTGGCTCAGCCTACTTTGTACATGTGTGTTAGTCCTCGTCTTGCCATTCGACTATGTCAATTGATAATACTGAAGCTACCGCAAAATTATGCAGTCCACTGCATCATCCTCGCTCAACATCTCGAGCCTCGAGTTCTATATCCGTATTGGAGTTCTTTGGCTTTCTCAAAAACTTTCGCCATCGTGATTCATGTTGAATTTCCGGTGACCCGCTGTGAGGGCTGCACCTCATCGATGACTGCGGGAAAGTATTCAGCTGACGGTAAATTGAAATATTACATGAACTATATACCTGGTTGATGTCATTATTTGGACCCCTTGCCACCTTAAGACACTCATCTAGAATTCTGACAATGTCCTTCATATCCTTTTTCAAACTCTCCTTGTCGTCTGGCGATGGGTACCAGTGGAAATTGTACTTCTCAATGGAGTATTTGTCATCTGGCGAGTTTAATGTGTCCAATATTCTAGACCATTCAGGGTGATGAGGAGCGATTGAAGCCAAGAAGGATAATATGGGACGTAGCGGGGTGCCACTGTGAACGATGCTCGCACAAATGCAACGAATGACCACTGCTCGATGGAGATCTTGGATATGCCATCCAGGGAACATTTCCGGATCAGGACTCTGATTCCCCGTCTTCTTCATGGCTTTCGAGAGCCCGGTAAGATAACCCCAGAAGCCTTCCAAGACATTTGGGTGGAGATACTCTCTGTCTGCAGTACGCATTAAACCGCCTTGCTCCCAGAAAACATCGTACGCTTGGAGAATGCCTTTAGAGAACGCTTGACCGAACAAAAAGATACCCAAGTGCTCCATATTTCCAAAGTGTTTCTGAAGAAAGGGGGAGAATTTGACAGCTGATGAATAGGTAGAAAAGTTTTCGTGGTAGCTTAGTTGTTGGATGTTGAGGATATTCAGAAATAAGGATTTTGTAGCCCATTCTTCCGGAGGTACAAGGATGTCGAAGTGGGGTTCTCGATGTATAAGCGAAGCCATGCATACAAGAGCGTGCACGATGGAACACTCAAGATCCCGAAAATGCGAATAAGTGAATAAATCAGACGCAACATAAGATGCTATGGCCTTGAATATCTCGGGGTCAAACTTCAAAAGTGACATGGCGGGGGGATGTACACTTTTGTTGAGTGCATGTACCACGATGCGCAGCAGCTGGTTCCTGAAGAATGTAGAATCATGAGTAGAAGAGACACGGGGTTCGAAGATTGACGGGGAGTCGGACACCAAGAGGTGCATAATGGCGAGGAGAAGTCTTCTTTCGTAATTCTCTGATTCTGGATGCAAGTTGAATTTGTCGAATTCTGATCTTTCGAAGAAGGAGAGAAGAGTGTGAAGAACATTTTTCCGATCATGATGTACTGCTGCGTCTGCCAAAGTGCAACTGTATGATGTGGAGGAATCCCTTTTGGGGAAATATATGGTTGTTACCAAGCTAAGACACATATCAATAGTGAGATCAGAATTCCCACTGACAGAGCACTTGTGGGTCTGCCTCAACAGGTCAAAGCTACTTTGCTCCCAATGAAATAACCCTTGCTCAGATGCATGGTTGAAAAGGCTTTTCCACACATCAGGATGGTGAATATGATTGTCCGTGAGAGCATTCATAACAACTTTCTTCTGCGAATCCAGGCCTGTTGGCATGCGGATATGCAAATCATCAAGGGAGGACAGAGTTGTCGATAAGGTATCTGAGATATCCTTCCTCGAGAAATCAAGATCATGTTCACCAAAGAGGCCAAACGGAAATTTCCGGCTTGAAGGGCGGAACAATCTCTCCAAACAGAGGAGGGGCTCAATCCTACAGTCAATGTTGGGGATATCCTTGGGAATCCATTGAGTAGACCCATCTCTGGTCAGCTCCATACAATCCATTAACATTCTTTCTTTCTCATCTCGTATTTCGACCCAGTGAGAGGTGAAAGCTTCCTCGGCATACTGGATATATTCTGGAGGCAGTCCAGCCAGAGTGTGGATTACAAGACGACGAATGGCCGCAGTTGAAGACCTCACATACAGCCAAAGAAGCGCGTCAACTTCATGCTTGATATGTGATCTTTGTGCAGCGTAGATTCCCAAACCCTGCAATGTTTTTGTCTCGGGTTGAAACTCGAATGTTAGAGGTGTAATTTCCCTCAGGACGGTGGTGAAACGTCGAAGTATCCACATGATGATCGCATATGCAACCGATGACAGCGGCGTTTTATATGGACACTCCGGGAATATTATTGGGAGAATATTGGTGACAACATAGACAATAAAAGTGCTCATGGACATGATTCCTATCACGAGGGCAATTCCTGGCTGTAGGGGTAAGAGAGATAGGACCAGGCCTATGAAAAACAGAAAGAGGGATAGGTGTAACATGAGTGGTAGGATGCCAATTAACGTGCTGACATGCCAATCAAGAAGACCTGTATATCGTAAATGTCGCGTATGAGCACGAACTTGGGGGTTTCCAGCAACGGGCGACAGATAATGGCAATACCACCCGTCCGCTGATACGCCGTCTACGCGTTCACACCTAGATTTTGCGATTTGGTAGCAATACAATTGCATATCTATCCTGTACTAGTGATAATAAAAGGACTATAGCTGAGGCTCCGAGCTGATAGTCACAGCAGTATGCGACTAGTGAAGCCAGGACTTAGATGCGATACCACTAGTGGGTCAAATCTACCAGCCGGCTGTACTAGTGACTTGAATACTAGCCGGACTACTTAATATAAGGCCACTAGTAGACAAGTAACGCGACTAGCGCACCAAACAAGGAGCAGAATACACAGATCTCGTGAAGTTCAGTCACTAGTAGACCGATCGGGGCAGAAACGCCTAAGTCAGGTTAACTAGTCACGCAGCAATCTCGAAGCAGGACTTAGAAATGAATTAGCAACGGATTAACGTTACGCCCAGATCCGACTAGTGCGATCAGATCTATTACGATCGGTACTAGTATAGCCCGGCTGCGCTTTCGATCACGGCCGACTACGGTTGCGAGCATGAGGATGTGGCTAGTCGTTCATCTCCGGCACTAGTGGCGCGTTGCTGGGTCAAGCACGCGAGATTAAACCGCTAGCTGAGCTCCGTGGCTCACTAGTCGTCCAATAGCAATTTCTAGACCGACTATTGCGTGTTTATGCGCGGTATTTCGGGCCTAGCCAAGAAATCTGTACCGAAAATACCCCACTAGTGTAGTTGTTTGTGTCGCTTTGTACCATTCTTTACAGTATATAAGTAGTAGAATAGCCACTCGCAACGGGAGGCGATGCCATCCCTGCGATTGCGAGTGACTAGTAGTATCTAGTGCCCCCAATTAAAGGCTTTTGTGCTTAACCTCGAACGAAGCGGCTACTAGTCGCTAAGTTACCTATAGTATTGAGTGAATTGAAGTCCCTTTGAGTCAACCATTGTGTCCTGCAAAGGCCAAGAGTGCTCCGAAGTTAGTTCTTGCAGTTTCTCGCAGTTAAAGTATTATTCTTAGGCCAAGAGTGCCACTAGTAAGCTAGAGTGCGAACTAGTCAAGTGTTATCACTTGTAAGGAGCAGTTTCTAGGCCAAGAGTGCCACTAGTAAGCCAAGAGTGCGAACTAGTCAAGTGTTGATCACTTGTAGGAAGTATTACAGGGCCAAGAGAGCCAATAGTTCGAACAGTCGGAGTCCCAGCGAGCACAGTAGCTCAAAACCAAGTCACATTCATTCAATTGTGTCTTACCCACCCCACTAGTGCGAGTAGTACGCTTGTAAAACTCACTAGTAACGAATAAAGTGTCTTTTGAACAACATCCCTTGATTATTGAGTCTGCAGAGTGCTTCTATCATACTCGAAACACCCGAATTCAATCAATTGGTGATAGTGTAGAGTTGTGAGAGGTTTAGTGTCGGTTGGAGATCATTTCCGCCCACTAGTCTTTTGTCACTCGCCGTTACCGAGCACATCACCGCAAGCACAGCAAACAATGCAGTTGCGAGACTGAGAGTAAGGCTCAAAAACCATAAGCCATTCACCCATGAATCCAAAGGATCTGGAGTAAAATGGGTAGTGGGGTCAGCGCCAGATGTGGTGATGCGGTCTGGGGAAATGCCCCTGGCCAGCGCGAGCTGTATATTGATCTGATCGAATAATAAGAGTGCCGATAATTTTTCATAGTCTGGCTGGAGATTTCCTGCGGATTGCGCTATGAAGGCGCTCACGATTGCCGAGAAAAGTCCCGCCTGTGAGAGAAACAAAATTAACGTGATGCAGCATGCATTTGACTTAATGAGCTCACAAAAACGAGCAGGATATTGACTTGTCCTCTCTGGTTTCCAAGCATGTCGGTATCTTAAATCAAGCTTTCATCTAAATAAGCGCGCCAAATACTGGATGTTGGCCCGGCTTCTTCAAATGGTTGACTAGGTGTGTATCCTCGAGAATCAACTACAACGACTTGTAGGGAGAGTGGTAGCGCTTAACGAACTACACATACCAGTTAGCACAGGTGCGCTAGCAGATTGAGGTGGTAGAGCGAAAAGCGCTGGTTGTTTCTTCCCAGGTCGATGTGGTAATGGTTCTTCGACAGGCGAAAGTAGATTCCTCCCATTCTCTGCCGTGGTGCCATGGAGTGACGAAGCCTGAGACTGTTCAGGCCCGTCTACTGCTGCCACGGTGTCTCGTGATGAGTTGTTCAAATCATGAGCGATTCTAATTCTTTCGTCGATGGGCTCGGGATCCTGAGAGTTATTCTCTCGAATGTCAGGGGGCGTATCGTGTTCCATAGCAGGAGGGAAGGAGAGAGAAGGTATTCTAAGGTGGCTAGAGTGAGGCGACCGGTAGAAATG
Organism: Armillaria ostoyae; assembly: GCA_902506015.1. Taxonomy (NCBI): domain Eukaryota; kingdom Fungi; phylum Basidiomycota; class Agaricomycetes; order Agaricales; family Physalacriaceae; genus Armillaria; species Armillaria ostoyae. The sequence continues at coordinate 4,184,616 of LR732076.1, read as the reverse complement.
CGAATCTAATGTTGACGTGAAGGCTGGAACTGTGTCAGACAAATGCTCGGTTAATATGGCAGATTGACCCTGCCAATACCAGTCTTGGCGGCACAAGAGACGAGCCTGAGAGGAGGCGAAGCCACTTGCCATTAAGCCATTAATGGTAAGGCTCATATGCCGGTAATTTTCTCCATCAATCAAAGCTAGGCTAAGTGGGATCAAGCGCATTTCGTAGTCCCCGAGAGATAGAAGGCGGAACAGGCTGTTATTGCGACTTTCTGAGGTCAACTAAAGGCAATGCCCTATCGACAAAGTAAGATTGGGCATTTGAGAAGTAGCTAAACGGAGGAAATAAATACGGAAGCGAGGATACAAGTTTTGAAATCAATGTTCCTATTGCTTCAGCTGAGTGTGAAGCTACGGATGACTGGTGGAATTGAGGATGATTGCAATCAATATAGAAATACGTCCGCGCGGCACACCCAGGGAATTTTGAACGTAGAACAGCGAGTGGAAGTAATACTTATAGCCGGAAATGAGAATCAACACGAGGATCAGATGGGAAAGTCGCGTCGGGGGCCGGAATGTGCCTGATAGGACGTGCCATTTCCTCGGCCCACCATAGTCTAGCCTTTTTTCGTCACCAGAATCGCGCGCGGCAGGGTCCGGCATGTACCCGGCAACGAACCAGCAGTTGCCGGAATGAAATTCTATGACTAGGCATCCTATATATAGTTATATTATTACCTTATAGAAGGAGGGGGAGGGTGGGTCAGCCTGTCCTTCAACACGAAAATGTAGGTCACGTCGGCTATTTTACATTCTCAGCCATCCTGGAGCCAGAATGCAATCAACGTCGTCAATGATTAGGTACTCCGGCTACTCGATGGTAGTGATGGAACGTGCGTATGCTGCTTCTCCAGCCAACACGTTCCCTACTGGTACTCTGCCAGCAATCTGCCAGCCAGATCTTCTCCACTGTCAGTTGTTCGTCTCGCCCAGCTATCAGAAATTCACTCGTAAAAAATGCCGCATCGTCACCGATACTGACAATGGCAATACCCAAGCCCGGAGTAAAGTCGTTGGTGTACTTGTAGGGAAAGCGGCTATAACATTTGTGTACTACAGGTACGCACCGTCGATATCTTGTTCTTGGTCATCTCACAGCAGCATTCCTAACGCGATTCGTTCAATCATAATATATATCCTTATCACTATTACTCTTCGCTACCGCCCTCCCAAGGCAGCGCTCTCTTACTTTCTTCTGTATATCTGTCGTGTTGGTATACCTAATTGCGTTCGCTTTCTTCAACTCCTCTGTGCCTATGATAATCAGTTCTAGAAGTCGTCCTCTACCGCAAAATCAAGAACTATTTTCAAATTTCCGATGATATGTTTCGCTGTTGTGAGCAGTCAGACTTCAGCTTCAGGCCTTTCCTTCAGCTCACTCGTCTTCCAGCACGTCTCGCTCACGTTGAGAAACACATGTTACCATATTCATCTATCGGTTCGGCTGCAAAACCCACGGCACGCTATCAAGATACCAATCTTGAGGACTTTCGTGATCTGGTGTCCAGAAGTCCCCCACATCCCGACTATCGTTGACTGTATCTATTATGCCCCGTACTATTCTTGAGCCACCGAGCGCTCGCCATCGGAATGTTGATATTCTGATGGCAGAATATGAACGTTATTTGGACTGGAAACATGACGACTACATACCGCATCCCCAGTCTCAACGCCCGAGCCGATAGGTGTAAATCTTATGGCTGTCACTACGGGGCATTCATCATTTGGCCGCATCTTACGCTCCTTTCGGGAATTCAACCAAGCTAATGTCAGCGTTCAATAGCATCGAAACGTGAAATAGTACGTACATGACAAGCAAAGAGTTGATGTAGATTAACGGGCGAAGTTAAATCCGCTACAATTGAGAAATAAGGTAGCCTTACCTTTTGGTAGGACAAAATCCAGTGCGAGGAAAATGAGAGAATCCGGCCAAACGTATGGGCGTAATAGCGTGTAAAAATTCGGGCCGGTCCAAGTTGTCTTTTTTCCGGTCGCAAGTTACCTTTAAGTACACAAGTTCGCATCTCCCTACAAGTCAAGTCACTTTCTATGGAGATGTGTTCATCAGTGCCAGTTTCCACCATCTATGTCTACAGCGGGTTCGGAGCGGGACGAGATGGTTGAGCGGGCCGACATCAATTCGGCTGTTAGCGCCTTAAGCTCAGTCCATTTCTTCTAAGTACCGAGTTATTTCAGTAATTAGCATTTCCTCCATTGCCATGGTGGCCCGCATTCCTTCAGCTTCTAATTGATCTGCTTTACCAATTGTATATCACCATTTCACGCGATCAATTCAGATTTATTGCCCTTCAATGTTTGATCTCCAGATTTAAAGTTACTCAGTAGCTGCCAGGCTGGCTATCCTCAATGCTTCTAAGTAGTGATGTGGATGCATTTTGTGCCCTTTGAGAATTGGCATACATTTCGACATGATCCAGACATCAGCTCTGGATCCAAATGCGCGTACTGCGAGCCCATAAAGATTGAGCTCGGTGAGCCGCTGTGAGACCAAAAAATATATATAATTTCTGGAGAGATAAAGGCTTCGTAATATGGCGGGCGGAAACGGTTTAAGTGCCATACAGTACCGTATTCAAATATCACTGCCTTCGCAGACTATCGGCAATAGCGAACCTTGTGTAAATAAAGCCTTATCTTGTCAGAGGATTCCAGCGAACTTGGACAATAAAAATAAACTTTGTGAACGGAAAAACATAACTTGTGCATAGGTGATTTTTTACACGCTATTACGCCCATAGGGTACAATAGTATGTACCCGGTCGACACAAGTGATATTTTGCCATACATAAGCTAGTTTCTATGGAATGGACAGGGAGATATACGGGTCAGCATGTGGTTCTCACAATAGGCGTTTGGGTACGATCTGAGAAACGGGCCGGGATCGGGCGGCCGTTGAATGGACTGGCAATTCAATGATAACAGTGAACATGATCCTTTCTTTCATGCTAAGCTTCGAATTGATCTACTCTACGCATATCTATAGGCTCATTATCCTCCTTCCCTCAATAGGCGTGTATCACCCTCTTGTTTGGGAAACACTAACCTATATCTGAGTCGTCGCCGTTTATATCAAGTTTTTCTTGGTATTTCTCTTTCTTCAGTTTCTCGGCATTCCGAGTTTCCCCCTCAGTTGTAGGATACCTTCAAATCTTTGAGTAAGCGGCTACGTCCTGGGTGCCGGAATCGTACTAGCATGGAACAGAACAGACCTCTGACTCCGCCGCATCGGAATATTGGTCCTTCTGGTCGCCTATGCAGTTCACGTCGAAATAATAACAGTTTAATTCGAATAAAATCTAAAACGCAAGAAAAATCGTCATGAGTAAAAGGATAGCAACGAACGATTAATTACAAAAGAGGACGCTGGTGTTAGCCGGGATCAACAGTGTTCGATGCTGTGTTATCCTTGTTTTGGCAAAAGGAACGCAGAATATTATGAAAAGAAGCGAGAACAGACATGAAAGATAGCCCGCAGACGCGCGCGCGTTTTGGGAAGTGCTGTCGAAGTCGCCTAGGCAATTCCCGTGACATTCTGCACGAAACTATGGAACTCGACACTTGTAGAAGCGGGCTGCGGCGTGGGGGTTGTTGGAAGAAATACTTTGGCAGCCTTCTCGGTATGGGGGAAGATACATCTCTGAGAAAGCGAACGATTCGACGATACCTGGAAGACAGAAAACTCGATACTATGTGGAGAATCAGAGCTGCGACTTCAATCATCCGACCACCTACCAGCTCGTAGCAGTAATTCCTGAAATACAAGAGAGAGATTAATGAACGGTGGCGAGACTTGGACTTTCTGATGCTCCCCTGAAATTTTAATGATCGCTTGAGCCTCTTCAGTTATCCACTGGTACCTGGGCCATGTATCGAAGTGCAGCGAGTCGTGATCAGAGTCTCAGTAGCAAGAACAAGGGTGACCTTCGAACAGTGTCAAAACACGCACTTCTATACTTTCAAATGATGTAAAGCACGCACGCTAGTATATCATTGACAGCAAATACAAACACAACGCACAGAAAATAACACGAAAAGTACGCCCATAAGAGAAAGTTCCTCTCATACACGCTACAGAACCAAATCATAGTTCGAGCGTCGACTAGTGACCGCTTTCCCGCTATCATCCGTCATACGCAGCCTATCAACTCCCTCGAATAAGTGTCTGACATGGTTCAAATGATCACTGAGATGATCAAAAAGATGGCGACACCGAGAGATATAGTCCTCAGCCTCCTTCATGAAATCACCCTCGTAGATATTCTCGATGATATCAGCAAGAGACCTCGCCGGAACCGCCTTATCCCAAGTGATCCCCCCAGTGTCTTGCATCATCTCATACAAGCCTCTATGCTCGACGATCCGACCTCGTTGCTGAAGGAGAATTTCTCCCCTTCCCACGTCAAGAGAAATCATAAGAAACGCAAGCATCTTGTTGTACAGATCTTCAGTCACTCGCGTCTCGATCCACAATTTCGGAGGCCGTTCAAGGAGGTACTCGAAGATCACAGGGAGGAGCGACAGATTGATGAGGTGCGGGAGATAGGAATGCTGCGTATGCGTCGAATTATTCAAGTACGCTACCATCGCAGACAGAGCGTTCGCTACCAGCTGTCGCTTCGTCGCCAACAACTCATTGACGCGTTCAGGACCCCCGACTCTGAGGAGCTCTATGTCGATGAGACTCATTATCCGGAAAATCGCAGTAGCAATACGTGGTCGGCAGGTATCTGGTTTCTCACACTGATTCTGCGGCCTGCGGCATCCATAGCAAAAATCAGCACCGCAGCTCTCACAGTAACACATGAGACTCCCATGAAGCATGGTACCTTGCTTCTTCCGCTGCAAATCGTGTACCTGCAGAGAGACCATATCTCTCAGAGATGGAACAAAGAGAGATATAATAATTGAACATACAAATATCGCGCCACAACTGACGCACAAGCATTGGTCAGAGAATAGAGGTCGCGTCGTTGTCCTGAATAGCTGAAGGGACATCCGAGGTTCGATGTCAGCTAGGAGATCGCTCGCCACGAAGTTGCGACTCGGCATTTTGAGGGATGGTGTTTCCGGAGGGACAAGCGCTGGTGGAACGGCCAAGCGCGTGAATAGGCTGGGAGCTGTATCATCCGAACCGCCGACACGCTGCTCCCCTTGAATAGATGACGTCGTCGAACTTGAGACATAAGTCATATGAGCACTGCGTGTAGAAAAGGCACGCTCATGACTCCGTTTGGACGTCGGAGGGACTCGTTTCGTACTTGGCTCTACCTCTGGGAATGGAACGTCGCCAAATGCAGAAGCGACTGGAGATGGCGGGGAAGGAGGGCGAAGTGTTACTTTGCGCTGCGGGTAGGATGCTCGTCCAAGTGGATCTTCTACCCGCACGGGTATATTAACGGGCTCTGTACCTCCCACAACCGTTATGGGAATCATATGCATTCCTCGAGGTATAGTGTCTCGTTCGTACTGGGGATTTGCCTCGGCGGGGACTTCTGGGAACGGAATAGTGTCTTCGGAGTGCAAGAAGACGCTCGAGGGCTGAGGAGTTGGAGGAGGGCTCGACGATTGCGGGGGAGTCGTCGAGCTCGACCTTCCCTGACCATCTCCAAAGCCGTATGCAGCATCATCTTTCTCATCGGGGAGCTGTAAATCCATAGAACCGGCGGAAGGAGAATCAGGAAGTAATGGATATGCAGTGATATCAATCTCCGTGAACGTAGATCCTGAATCACTATCCATCGACCTCAGAGAATTGAATCTCGAAGGAAGAGTCTCGTCGGCGCTGAAAATGATAGAAGCGGGAGGGGAAAGGAAAGGATGATGCCGCGCACGCGATGCGGTACTGTCGGCTGATATGGTTGACACAGATGAAGGAGAACTTGGCCGATCTAAAGATGTGTCCGAGGATGAACCTGCATCGAAACGACCAAGGCGCTCCTCTTGGACTTTTCGCATCTCTTCGAAAGTCCTTTCCTGGTGCAGAGAGATCTCTATCGCCCGTTCAGTATCCATCTTGAATTTCACATCATGATCTGCATCTGTGGACGCCTCGATGGCTCTCTGAAGCTCCAGCTCTTCTTGTCGAAGAGCGTCCTCCATTTCCGACTTCGACGCAGCCAGGGCTGCCTGTAATCCTACATCTTCGTCTTCGTCTTCGTCTTCGTCTTCATCCTCGCCTTCGCCGTCACTCGTCAGAGAACTTTCCGTATCATCGGTCCCATGTAGACTAGTGTTATCATGGCTCAAGTATCCTCCCTCATGATCGGCTTCATCAAACCGTCCTGATGGATAGAAAGGAGCCGCCTCGACCATCTGCTATCAAGATCGGTAAAATCGCAAAGATATACACAAAGGACGATGCGTACAACGGTTGTGAAATGGCACCGATAGTGTTAGTTGATGGAAAAGGTGAGAGATGTCGTTCTTTGTGGGTCCTCGGTCCGTACACGAGGCAATTAAGCGCGCGCTATGATAGCTCATCAGGAAGGCCCAGATTCAAAATTAGAGTTGATGTCGTACCAGGGCACGGCGTACCGTTCCGAACATGGGGAAAGATAAGATATTTGCAGCGAGTGGATACGGTTGATGATTGAATCAAGGGTCAAGCTGTAAGTGCGGAGATCAGGGATGCCTGGTGAATGAGATTAGTCAACGAAAGGCAAGATCCAAGACCTCGTTGAAGGTAGGTACCGTCATTCGGAAGGACTCACATCTAGGCGTCCGATATCACACGATGTTCGTGTTCTCGGGCTCCAGATCACGGACTGGACTCTACCGGCGTTGGAGTTAGAAGCAAAAAGCTAGTGACCGGGTCCACTACGTATGAACTGAGCCCTCCCCACAGTGGTTCACTTCAGATCAAGTTAAAGTCAGCGGAGTTGTCCCTTCTTGTAAAGATGATTAAGACGGGTCTACCTCGTTTTGGAATCTACCACCTAAGTATACTTCACGTGTCACATATCGGGTGAAGAGTCTTTATAGTGCAGCACTGGACTGTGCGCATCAGGCTGAGTAGATAAATGAAAATTGGGCGACATACGAAGATATGTCTATGCGAAGTTCGCGGTTCGCTACATCAACAAGTGTTAGTTTATAATCACGGCATCTATCTCTGTTATGATGAACTCCACACTTTGGGGTAGGCACAGTAGATCATCTGTTCGCCATCTCAGAAAGGACCGAATAGCGTGCTGTTGAATGTGCTCACCGTTTATAGTTTGCCACACCGTAAACCGCCGGAAATGAAGAGAAAACGGTATTCAAGTGCTGAAAGAAGATAAAGTCAATAGGATCAAGCGTAATATGATAACAGGACAAACACGCTATGCCTTGAAGACGACGGAAGTCAATGGCACGATACCTGAAATACTGATGCTCAGAACAAGAAAATGTGAACAATAGAGAATGAATACGAACCCAGGAAAGGTCGAAGGCGAAGCCGATGGAAGACTGTCGAGGTAAGGAAAACCTTGTCTGGGAAAAGCTGGGGAGGACTGTAGTAGGTAAGCGGATGCTACCCTAAAGACGGGAAATCGTGGCCTACAGTTTCCAACACAGGCAGAACACATCGATTCTTGAATGCGATGACGAGGTAGGGCATCCAGCTAGGTAGTAGCGATGCTTGATGTCCGAATGACAATCATCGTCGCGCTGTTCAAGTGCCAGCGATCCAAGAACCTAAAGAATGATGAAAAACATAATGATCTCACATGCTGAAAGTTAGGATGCAACAGAGAATCAGTCGAACGATAGCATCGGCAGACGATGATGGGTGAGAGACAAGTTGAAGAGCGCGTCTTTGTTTGCTTCGATTTGTTCCATTCTCCGGAAGGATCTGCCGGATCTAGCCGGGCCCCGGGCCCAGTTCCTCAGTACGCATCATGGGAAGACCGGAAAGCCTAAATGTAGTTTGAAAGTGAGATCATCCAAATGGCGAGGGATTTTGGGGTGGACCTCGATCCGTAGGACCTAGTTACTCTGGCACGGTCGGGATAGACGAACATGAAGAACAGAGACGAAAATAGATGGGAGAGAAAAGGAGGATAATATCTCGTTCTAATTGGGAGAAGAACGATCTCAAGGTGAAGACGACAAGGGCACTGGAGGTTGCTGCCATCGAGACCTGTGCTGCCGGAAATCTCACTGCTGGTATATCTGTTAGAGAGATCGAGCACCTCTAGGCGAAAATTCTGGCTGGATATCAGGCTAACGGAGAATCAAGTTGAGTATCTTGAGAGCTTCGTACCTTGTTATCCTGGTTTTATGTTGTTACTGATTGTAAGTTTTTGTGTTTTTGCGGCGATGTACAGCTATTCTGGCTCCCGGGGAGATGGGACCAAGATGGAACGGCTCATAACAAGATGTTACGAGCTGTAGCCAGGATGGCGAGACAAACGAAACTGCAGCCTATCCTTCCTTAAAAGATGGCTGACTTGAGCACCGTTTACGACGCCAAATGTGAATCCAGCTTTCTCCTCGCATCTCTTTGGGACAATATGTTATTGTTGAATATTTCAGCACTACGTACAAGTAATTGATATGTGTGGAGCCCGTGCTATTTATAAAACGGTGAGTATATGGTGGAATATCCAAAGCCCTCGCCTCCACGGCTAGCCGTGATTTTACATTGAAAAGTCCCACGGCCTTCTATCATTCCCCGATATATCCATGCCTTGTTTGAGTAAGTCTGCGAACATTGATTCATCCTCCGTATACCACATGCCATTCATAATAGTGCCTATCACCTTCACCTTCTTTAATGTCTTTGCACGTGAGGCAACCATGCGAAGGAAGATCCCATCAAAGAAATAAAGCCCACTGCAATACCACTCGTTCCAACGGCGGCGCTGGGTGATCACGAAGGAAAACTCTCGGAGATTGGGAACTACTTTCAGCTCTCCAACCCCGTCCTGGTCTGTCATTTGTCGGAACATGCTGTGAAAGATATATTCTTCGGCAGACCAATCGGAAAATTGGAACCGGAGCACGGCAACCACTGGAATCAAAGGCAGGATATCCAAGATATGCGTAGTAATCACGATGTTTGAGAGCGCGAGTTTCGTAAGACCCGAACATCTGGACCGAATGAACAAGTCGAGGACATTCAAGAGTGACTTGGTAGTAGAGGACTGTCGCCTAATAGGATCCAAGCGGAAGGTCTCCAGATTCGGAGCTATCACACATTGAAATAAGTTTCTGTGTGATCCTCGGAAGTTACGCAGCTGTGGCATGATAATCGGGGGATTGGTTTCAGGAGATCTAGTGTCCACAGTGAGGCTTGTGAGCGTTTGTAGCTGTTGGTGAAATGGTCGAAGAATGGTGGAGTACGACTCAAGAGGATCGCTTGACGGCGACCTACGGTAGTCCTCGTATGAAATAAGGGAAGGATTTCCGGGACCAACGACTACACGCAAACCACTATGCATCTTCACGGAACGCAACTTGGGAGCCAATTCAAACGCTGTGAAAGGTGCGGCGGTGGAAACAGGTCCGTGGTGGATTTCAACATCGATTAGGTTCGGGACACGACCACGAACTTGACCGAGAAGGCCGTAGATCTCCGGACAATAGTTTGAGATTTCAAAAAAGTACCAGCGTTCGCAGTTGTCTATAAGTAGCTGCATGATTTCCACAGCTTTGTCTTTGTACGACGATACCGGTTGTGGGTAATCAAAGTCCACCAAAATATGATGACTGCGCGATCGAGCCAGACATGTTCGAAGAAGAGAGAGATGATCCTTTTGGCGAAATCTACATATATTGATGCCAACATATAGCTTCGACTAAATGACTCCAGAACATGTCAACGCGGTGGCTCTCCAATGACGACTGACATGGCTTAGAGACCAGGGACCATCTGAGGTCTTCCAGACGGAGTAGCCTATGTAAACAGCATGTTGGAAAATCTCGCTCAGAATCTCGGCAGGAAACCGACGAAGAGGAGAGAGTATGGATATAAGTTTGGACTGCGTTTCTTGCAATGCAGCGCGACGCTTCTGCGAGGTTTCGATATCTCGAGAGGGATCATTCGTATCTTCACCAGCCTTCTCGAGAGACTGGCAAATGTCCCGTAATGAGCGTTTAATCTCTTCTATGTCTGTATCATGAGGAGCGTCGTTGCTTTCCAGGTACGTGGAAATATGGGGGGGAATGAGATGTTCGTCGCCCAATGGAGGCATGATTCGGGAATAAGGCATCTGGATATGTCATGCTATCGTTAATGCATGTTATGTGAACAGTTTAGTACGAACCTTGATGATGTTTAATAGAATGTACCACGATTCCGACCTGATCCTAACACGAATCACTTGTTTTCAGTTCACTCGAGAGCACTCGAGAGTCAATAGAGTGTGACTAGTTGGTGACGGGATTTCTTGGTATGAGGTCGGCACAGAAGCGTCTTGATTTATAACGGAAGACACGAGGAGTAGATTTTAGAGGTGATGGCAGCGAGTCGAGTGGCAGAATTTTTGAACCACCTTTTCGGCAAAATGATAAAAATTTCAAATGGACAATCTTCTTGTCTTTTCTACCGCCGCCGTACGCTCATGGTACCTTGTCAATACTTCGACGTTAGGCGTTCTTCTCAGCTAATCATGATGTAGGTAGGTATTAAGATGGCATCTCCACAACGCCTTGCCTTCTGAACTGTTATTTTCCCAAGAAAACTAGGTATTTAAACGTCACAGGTTCGAACTCTTCTGGCTCGACTCTTCACTATTCGCATTCCTACCGTGGGCTACGGTTCTCCTACCAATCCCTTGTAGGTGAACAAAGAAACACAGTGACATAGGGCCGCGAAAGGAGAGAGAACACTAGCGATGGTCGAAGATATCACTATGAACAAGCAGAGAAGTACGGGAACCCAGCCAGAATTTGCACATTGTAGCGGGGAATGCGACGACTGTGCCCATTTAGCTGCTCTGTCTAGCACGATGTTTCCTGGTCCTCGTAGGTGTTCGATGAAATATTTGAAACCCGTACAAAAGCAACAGCTCCTTGCGGAGTAACGTCCTGGACCAGGACTTGAGTTTTCTGGGGCGTGATGATGGGATGGTTCTCAGCACTCAAATTTGGTACGTATCTATTCACACTCCTTTGCTTCCTCTTCGCTTACTCTTGAGGACAGCATAATCACCTCGTTCGCTAATCTAGATAGAAGAAAGGAATCCCTTCTTTCTCATTCCGCTGTGATCGCGTCGGAGACCATAATCTATTTCTCGCTTTGATCCTCATACGCATATCGAATGAAGGTCTTAGCTTACTAGCATCGAAAATGCCCTGGGTTCTGTGTGAAGCCTGCGATTTTCCCGATAATGTAAGATAGCTCCTGGATTCTGATGATGCTCATGTACCAACGGTTCAGAGCTTCCGTCCTCCACGTACGTGAAATCTTCGGCACCGGTACAACCTATGCGCTGACTAAATATTCTCTAGAACTGTACATGGGAGCCACTTTGTCACTTGGATGCGATGCCGCTCATCACTTAAAAGCACGTCCTCACGCCGCAATGAATCACATGGACGATCCACTCCCCTCGGGCAAACCGTCCATCCCTTCCATCAATAGGTCTGTATCGTTGTCTGTCTACGAGAGACTAGATAGGCTCCAGCTTTGCATCGAGGTGAGAGGTTTTTTTCCGCCTAGCAACGTTTTGAAAAGTAAGTTTGTTTCGTGCCCGGTTTTAATTTCGCTCACCGAGTCTCTGTCACAGACGGCCACCGTATCGCTAGCTCATGCCTAGCTTCGTCGTCGTCGATGGCTTTGACCCTGTAGATCGTCATCCAGCGAGCAAGGTAGAGGGTGTTTTAGGACATTCGACTTGACTTTTTACCACCACATCAAGCTCCAGAAACTCGAAACTCGAACCCTGTGGAGCCAATGCCACATGCAAGATATACCCACGACCGTTGTAGGCCATACTTATGATACCGTGATGTTGTATTTCGCTGACCTTTCTCCAGACCTTGATTGTGAAGCTCGGGAGGACAAAAGCTCGGGAAGCCATTGATATGCTGTGATGGTAAGTTCTCATTTAGAGTTCTCACTTAAATGAAAAGATCTTAACTTTCCATCAATCTAGAAGTATCGGTACTTGATTTTGCGGAACTCAAACATGGCCTGTGCATCGAGCTGGAAGATAAATACTCAACAGGTATCCTTCCTGCCCTGGACTTGGTATTTGGGCGCGCTTTTGATTCGTTGTCGTGAACAAGGGAGTTACTTGAGACGGACGGTGACCAGAGTTGCTGACGAGCACGTCTAATGGATAGGAATATTTATTTGACTATTTACTGGGTCTGGACGTGCGTATTGGATGTACTATGTATGTGTACCGTTACCAAGTGTTCATTATTCGGACTCATATCCGCTGTCACCCGTGCTCGCAATGGCCCTCTTGGCTAAGTCAGTCATATATCTGCCTCGTGTACCATGAGCGATTGTATACATTACTCACTGCTGCTTGATTAGGTTCTTTTTTACATTCAATATCAAGGACTTCGTGCCACGCCCACGCAGGGCAGCCCCCCATCGAGTCAGGACTCGGATATACCACGCCCTGCGATGGCCCACCGCTCCATACGCCTGTGCCTGCACGTTATACATTTGGGCGTACTCTCCTCCAATAGCCATAAGCTTGGTGTGAGTTCCACGCTCTACGATCTTCCCTTCATTCAAGCACCTGTAGCACATGTCATCAACCTTCCCGTTATCAAGGAGCACATCGATTGAATACTCACAAAATCTGATCAGCGTGCTTGACAAGATGTCTGAACTTGTGTGTGACAAAGATCATCGTCATGCCTTTACCGTGCTCCAGGAAACCATTCAGCAAAGCACGTTCAGCTACAGGATCCATTGCCGAAGTTGCTTCGTCTGCTATCAAGAGCTTGATGCCTCCATTCAATACCTTCATCCACGCCCGGGACCTGAAACGAGTTCATCAAAACTGCGGCGAGATTGTAAAGGAGAAGGCAACATACGCAAGAACCCGTTGATTCTCGCCTCCTGAAAGCTTCGTAGGTTTCCGTAAAGGATGTTCCTGTTCCTGTACCTGTATCGCCGCCGTCGAAGGAAATTTGTGCCCACAACCCGAGACAGAGACATGAAATGAGTGTTCAAATGCTTCATTATTGGGAGTGTAAAGCGAATCAAAGCCACCCTTCTGTTTATGGATGATTCCAGATGATCCACCCATAGTAGCTGCCTGTTCAAGCATCTCCATAGGCCGTTTTCCGTGGATAAGGGAGACAGAGTCTCCGAGAGTCATGAGAAAGTTATCGCGGTAGGATAGTGGATAGAGGACGTCTTCCTGTGAAAGAATAGTAATCGAAGATCGAAGAGACTCCAGGTCATAGTCTTGTATGGGTCTCCCGTCGATGAGTATTTCCCCGGCAGTAGGATCTCTCAGGCGAGGCAACAGGTTCAAAAGACTAGACTTTCCGCTGCCGTTGACGCCAACGATAATAACGATTTGCCCTGGAGAAATATCGAAAGAAACGTTGTCGAGGGCTTGTTTGTCTCCAGGGTAAATAAACGAAACATTCCTGGGCATTCAGGTGATTAAGGTCGAAACATGATGATGAAATTTAACTCACCGGAAAGAGACGGTCATTCCTTCACTGGAAGACTTCCGACTATCAGGATAGTGGCAGTTGCCAGTAGCCACAGTCGAAGTAATATGTAGATCCCGGTAGCATAACATCGCTTTCTGAAGTAAAGCCACAAAGGAACTCGATTGGTATAACAGCATTAAGTCGACATTCTTCCTCAGGTTCATCCAAACCACCTGGATAAGCACACCTGAAGACAAGAGCGACGGCGTCAGAGGAGTCCAGAACAACGCAACAGAACACAGAGCCTATGAAATGATTGACGTCAGTGTTTCTTCGCAGGAGGGTATGGGGGACTGTACTGGAAAGTAGTCAACAAGAACCATGGTCACAAAATCCCAGTACCATGGAGGGGGGACGCTTGTCGCAGAGGCGAAGTCAGCTTCGCTGTATTGTTGTACACCCAATGTTTCCATCTCTTGCTTGTATTCTATCAAAGTATCATCATTTGGAGGAGGGAGGCCGTCTGGGAGGCAACACTTACCCTGATATATGTAGTCTTTTCGGACATTTTTGACCATAGAATCACGATAGACCCAAGGATTAAAAATCATTTGATGGAGTCCTATTAAACGATCGTAGTGAGGATTATTCGTCCAGAATGCGTATCCTGAAATAAGAGTATAATAAGAATCACCGTCATTGTTGCAGTAAGACTATTTACCTGCGCCTCCATATTTGTTGATGGGTTTGAGCAAGATAATACCGAGAGCGCAGAAGCCGAGTGTCATGACCCAGGGAAAGGATCCATCGACAAGGATAATCAGGACCACCACTTGGAGGGAAATGCCGGTGAAAGCCCGTAGCTGAAGGATAATTGCCTCCAGGGTTGTCCACACCTCACAGTACCCTTGGTGATATTCGCCGGGTCGTGGAAAACTATTACCACCTGTAGAAGTCATGAGAAAGTAGGTCCGTATACTGAGAGTAGGTCATACGAGTTGCAGTGTCCAGGTCTAAAGGCAAGCTCGCTGTGGTAACGTAGTAAGCATTAGTTATACAAACAAACGACTCGGCGACTGGAGGACTGACCTTTAGCGAATTGAGGATAGAGAAGCAACTTGATCGCTGAGTCCAGTTTGCGGTCATTTCCCGTGCTATGATATTATCGGTACGAAGAATAATGTTCTATGGAGAGGACTCACATGAAACGCGTAGCCGCCACCGATACGGAGGTAGACGCCAACCAATACAGCACAGCATACTTGAAGTCTTCTACCATATTATTGGAGCTAGAAAATCCAGATGCCATCCAAGTCTCGACCTAAGTATTCATATGAGCCACGAAAAATATGCTAAAAAGTTGACGCCTTACGGTGTTGAGTCCCACTTTGACGAGATATATGGACACAGCCGGAGAGACGCTCAGCCATAAACTTGCGGCGAGATAGATCAGGAACGTTGTCGATGCGGCAGTATAGGCATCCTTGAAGAGACGGAGGGAGACAGATCCGTACTTCGAGATGCTGTTCACTACGAACATGGCGACTGATCCATCTTTCTCGTACACGATCTCGAAGATGCCGAGTCGATCCCGCTTGATAGTGGGCCCTTTGGTGGTATTGTCGCTGAGCGCATCAATGTTAGTCTCGCCGGAGGGGATTGCTTTGTTAGACATCCTCGAGGTGAAGGATTGAAGGGGGTATTGGATGTTCGTTTGGAACCCATTCCGTTTTTATACTGCACGTTTCGGATCGGATTATCCCTAAGTGGATGAGTCAATAAACGGGAGCCAACAGTCAAAGATTTGTTTACCTAATCCGGGCCGTGGATTATCGCAGTAAACATGGAATCGATTATGTCGCACTAGAAGCAACATGCGTTTTTGCCACACTCATTTCGAGAGTCGTTAGGTTTGAGCGAAGGCTGAAAGCCACGCTTGAGGCGCGAACAAAGTGGACGAGATGGCGCAATTCGCTTTTGTCGTTTCGAAGCCAATGATTCTGGCGGTGTGGGTGGGAATTCGGGTCAAATTCTTGTCCTCGACTTCGTTGCTAAATTTGCGAGGGCGGCACATAAACGACGAGACGGAAGGACACATATCTCATCGACCGGTAGCCTCACGGTGTTTGATGTCGTAATAGCTCCTTTGTTAGGAACGCCACAGTAATCAACTCGATCCATCGTGACACAGCTTCCCGCAGGCTCTGTACACACATCTGTGGTGTGCGAGTGGCTCGTCGCGAGTGATACCCCGGCGATATGCTATTGGTGCCTGTGAAACCAGGGTTAGGTCACACCCCACGAATGCAAGTTCTCGACTTATTTGCCAAATGTCGCGGTGATACAGCCTCTGGTTGCGATCACGATGGATAAAGATGCTGTATGCGGAGTAAGAATGTTGCCTCAACAGCAATTCAGTGAGAAAATACCATTATTTGATGGCGCTGATGGTTGCACGGCGCTCAAGATGCGCTTCGGTGGCGGTAACCAATCAACCCAAAGAATGAGAACCAAAAGGAGCAGATCTGGCGCTAATCATGTCATGAACAGTCTAATGGTCCATGTGTTTCCAGCCCCACGGAAGGGTTTTTTTTCACTTCTGCATTTAATTAACGGCAACAAGTACACAATCCACTAAGATGCGGTGGCGGGGCCGGTGTGTCCCTCCGTTCAGTTTTCTGTTTTCAGCACACGGGAGTGTTGGCGTTGTGTGTGGAGTGGAACAACGAACGGTGGTGGTGGTGTTTATTTGCTCTCGTTTCGGGCATGTGTTTTCTGTGTCTGCGGTTGGCGGTTGTCGTGAGTTTGATAAGCGTCTTCGTCGTGTGTGACGTGTGGCTTGTATAGACAAGGAAAAGAAATATATAGTACGCGTAAAGGACAGGGAAAATAAATGGAAGATAAGATCTCAGCCGCCCCGGGTCGCGGCAAATGCCGATCCGACTTTCCTCCGCGCCATCGTGCCGTGGAATTATTCTCGCTGTATTCCTTCTGTCTATGTTTTCCTCCCTACGGAGTAAACAGAAGTTCCACCCCCCCCCCATTTTTGTTACATGCCATAGCTCGTACCCGCAGGTCCATCTCTGTCCCGGAGCAACTTGAACGCCCCGCCAAAAGGAAAGCAAAGACCAACGTCAAAAAATCGCAGAGTGCCGGGGTGAAAACGGGAATAGAGATACATTCAAATATCAGTCCATGGCATGTAGGGGCTCACGTGTCTGTCGCTTGCGGTGTTGAGAATGCAGTACTGAATGCGGCGTCTATAGGGTGGGCCACGGTTCTACCTACTGCCCGAGTTTTCTGTCGTCTTACTATTCATCCAGAGCCCATGCATTCGCGCTGTTCCTCAAATATCCTAGGCAATGGGCGTCTGGTGGTCTTAATCCATCAAATATCAAAAAATTCAAGGCGCGTATGAAGGAATATCACTACGAACCCAGAGATGTACTACTGCATGGAAGTTATCTCATCAATCTCGGTAATCCGGATGCGTGGGTTCTCCCCTCTCTTCAATTTGTTATTTTCATTAAATGCATTTTGTAGTGAGAAAAGGCAAAAGTCCTATGAGTATTTTCTCGACGACCTGAACCGTTGCGAGCAGCTCGGCTTAGAAGTCTACAACTCTCAGTAAGAGACGGTTCGCGATGCTGAATGTTTGTTGACAAAATGTAATCCAGGATCATCCGTGGGTGCATCAACGACAGGGGAATCAATAGGACTCATTGCGGAGTGCCTCAATCGAGCCCACGCAGCCACGATATCTGTAGTAACAGTACTTGAGAACATGGTAAACCAAATAGACGGTTACTCCAACGATATTTAACCCTTATTTGACAGGTCGGTAGTGGCTACATCGTAGGTTCCGACTCTTCTCATCTCGCTGATATTATAGCACCAGTAGAAGACAAATCCCGAGTTGGAACCTGTTTGGATACGTGTAGGTCTCTCTTCACGAATAGTTATAGAGGCTAACGCCCCTCCCGAATTGACACTCTATTGTCGGAAATGCGATCACTGTGCGCCCGTTTAGCTGCCCTGTTCAGCACGATGTTTCCTGGTCCTCGCAGGTTTTAGATGAAGTCTTTGAAGCCCGTACAAAAGGGACAGTTCCTTGCGGAGTAACGTCCTGGACCAGGACTTGAGTTTTCTGGGGCGTGATGATGGGATGGTTCTCAGCACTCAAATTTGGTACGTATCTATTCACACTCCTTTGCTTCCTCTTCGCTTACTCTTGAGGACAGCATAATCACTTCGTTCGCTAATCTAGATAGAAGAAATGTGACCTGGAGCTTTGCTACGATTGGATCTGTATTACGAGCTTTCGACTGTTGCATACAAGGTCGCGTCTGGGCTGGGCATCGAGAACGCGAGCAGGAAGGAAGAGACGCGGGTTTGTCATTCAACTTAGCTCTTTGAGCAAACCATTAGGCTAACCTTTTCGATAGACGACAGCCATATGTGTCCTTCCTATTCACCGAGAGGCAGGATTATTACTTTCATGCTGGGACCAAGGAAGATGTTCATGATCCGAGACGCCCTTACACCGCTCGTGTATGCGGCCATGCTTGTTCAAAGTAGGTCTGGTCAAGTCCTGTGTACGCCCTTTGGATTTACGAGTCATTCTTAGCAACTCCGAGGAGGATACTTTGGGTCTCCTACATTGAAAACTAACAATTGCTATAGGGGATTCCCTTCTTTCTTAGTTGTACGAGTGCGAGCACTCACGGTCCGGTCCCGCCTTGATCGCGTCGGAGACCATGATTTTTTTTCTCGCTTTGATCCTTATATTGCTGTTCATAGCTCGCAGCCTGGTTCTCACGACATCTCGTTGTGCTAGTAACAAAGATCTTGACTCCGGCTCCAAGATGCAGTAGCGATGGAGACGGATCTCCTTCTGCTCCCGTAATTATCTTCGCGGGTAAGGAGAGCGAGGTGAGTATTCTGGTTCTCAGGAATGGATGAATCGCTCACCTACTAACACCTAGGCATTTACAAGGCAGGGAAACCATAGGTACCTGGTAGTCGACGGCTTTTAGGCGCATACAGACGTTATTCTGTGTCTATTAAGAGCTACGTCATCTCCCAAGGTCTAAGTCATTGCTGTGCATGATTTATGGAATGCCCATTGTCCCAACGACGTTAGTATGCACCTCGTTTTGTGGTACTACGCATATCGAATCATGGTCCTGGCTTACTGGTATCGATGATGCTCTGGATTCCGTGTGAAGCCAGCGATTTTCACGATAATGTACGATATTTCCTGAGACATTTGGATGTGGAGGCATTCTCCTTAGAGGCTACCTCGTATTTATCCTTTATCCTTATCCTCTGTTTCAAGCATAAACTCCTGAGTCTACACATGAACACCGAAGTTTCAAGTTTTCGCCACGGTGGCGGAAGCGAAACATCCCGTTTTTAAGAACGACCACTATGATCGCAGATCATTCAAGCGTCAGGCCAGTTGCATGGTCTTTCCCTCCTCGATTGCGGGTATCTAAGCAGGTGTGTCTCGCCGATTTAAAACATCTACCACCTATCAACTACACAACCATGGATGCGTATTCGGTGCGTACTCTTCCAGTCCTTTATGCCACATCAATTGCTCATTTCGTTTCCCTAAAACGGTTCAGACACCAAAAGGCAAATAGTCACAGGCATCCTTCAATCCATAAGTAGGATGGCGGATGTGAGTATCATTGTTTCAAGATTATGGGCGTATTAGTATGGGCGTAATAGCGTGTAAAAATTCAGGGGGGCACAAGTTGACTTTTTCCAGTCGCAAGTTACATGCAAGTGTGCAAGTTTGTGTCCTCCCGCAAGTTAAGGGTCATTTTACACCGGTTTGCTGTTGGTTATACTTTGGTGTTCGGATGTGGGCCGTGGTATGTAAATCTCTGTCCTGCTGGCTGATCATTGGTTATGTACTGTATAAATTCCGGATGTTTGGGAAGGAATACGATACCTACGCTGATCAGCCGGTCATTTCTCAGTGCCTTTCACTGAGTTCAATCTATTGTCGGCTCGCAGTCTGCACAGTGTAGAACATTTCAATTTAGGGTTGACTGTCTGGACGTGTCGAAGGATATGCCAGTCCCAAGATCTATCAAGGCACAAACTACATGCATGCCTTGAATTTGAAGCTACAAGGATAGCCCCCCTACTAAGGAAGGTCAAATCCAAAGACCAGACACCGAAGGGGAATAAATATAATTTTGTCGCGAACAGAGATGAAAAAACAGGTAAAGCAGACAAATACACTGAAAACATTCGGGCCACAGAGGAACGACACGTGTAAAGCGCCGAAATAATGTCGGCCCGTTGAGTCACATTGTCCTCCCGGCTCCGACTCCTGCTCAGAACCCGGTCCCCAGATCTTATCCTGACGTCTATGGTAGCAACCGGTGACCGGCGTTGATGTGGATACCCCCATAGCAAACCATTGAACTTGCGGGAGGCCATGAACTTGCGCACCTGCATGTAACTTGAGACCGGAAAAAGTCAACTTGCGCCCACCTGATTTTTTACACGCTATTACGCCCATATATTAGCGTGTAATGAATCAGATAGGCGCAAGTTGATTTTTTCCGGACACAAGTTGATTGTTGGGGTGCAAGTTCACTTACATCCCCCGCAAGTCAAGACTTTTTTTTACACAAGTTCACTGTTGGGTACACTTTGGGAGTAGGATCTGGATCGTGATGTGTATATCTCCCTTGAGCCGGCCCGGCACTGATCATTTGTTATGTATTGTATGAATTCGAAATTTCTAGGAAGGAATATGGTACCTATGCGGACCAGCCAATCATATTGTAAACCCTACCTTCCTAGAATTTTGCTCTCAGTGCATCTCACTGAGTTCAATTTATCGTCGGCTTTCCGTCTCTACAGTGCAGAGCCTTTGAATTCAGGCTTGACCATCTGGACGGCGTCGAAAGATATGCCAGTTTCAAGATATACCAGGGCACAAAGGACATGCATACCGAACCCACAAGGAATCATGTCAAGGATAGCCTGCTACTAAGGAGTCTCAAATTCGAAAACCAGACACGAAAGGGAAATAAATATGTGTTCGTTGCATGGAACAGAGATGAACAAAATGTAAGTCAGATAAATTGGCTGGAGGAGTTCGGACCACGGAGGAAAGACTTGCGGCAAAATAATATTGGCCCGCTGAGCCACATTATCCTAACTCCGGTGGTCTCCGACTCCCAGTGGTCCGAACCCAAAAACGACCTAACTTGTGGGGGGACAAGAACTTGCGCACTTAAAATCTAACTTGCGACCAGACAACGTCAACTTGCACCCATCTGAATTTTTACACGCCATTACGCCCATACAAGATGCTATTTTCGACTGACACGAGGATGTTAAAGGGTATCAACAAAGCATGTATGTAAGAAAGGCCCAGCGTCCACCAGCGTCTATCAAGTAACACGGCTAATGTAAGATATAAACAGCGGATGAATGGACGGATACAATATTGAGTGAATGAGTTGTTCTAATGAGTGTGCTTGCACAGTAACCGAGTCCATAAATCGAACCAGAGCGAAATGAGAGCAAACGATAAGAGTAAGGTAGAAATTGACGGGACGAGTCCAAAACTTGCCCATCAATATGAGAACACCATCAACCACGGGTTGAGCACGATCTGGAATGGCGATGATGAGTCCCAATTACAAAAGTCGTGTGTGGATACTTACCGGAAAAAGTATGTGGCAGCCCGCAGTCACACTTAACGGGAAGAGAACGGCCCACTCAGAACCATCGACCCTCCAGCCAAGAGGTACCAGCGACGTGCTCAGAACGACCATTCCTGCAAGGAGAAGGATGCTAACGATAAGCGGGAACCAGAACCGCTTAGCAATCTTCGGAATCTCCTTGAAGAAATTCGATCTCTGGACCTCCTTAATGGTGGCGCTCCACGTAATATTGTACGAGAACAGGTGCGCAAGGAGAGCTTGAGATATCGGGATCGAGAGGCCGCCAAAGAAGAAGAAACTGGACGTAAGACGGTGAGAAATTGGGTAAAAGATAAAGGAGATGATAAGAAACGTACAAGAATGGAATCCACATCACATTCTCGAGGAACCCCTTGACTAGCGGTTTATGGCCTAGTCGATACTCGAGAAGAGTATAACCAACATTTCCAGAACCGAAGAAGACAACTGTTGTTGCTAGCCAGATCTCAAAGGAATGCATGTAGAAACCACCCACGGGGAACTGAAATCCAAGAAGAACGTAGTTGATGATACCGCTAGTGACGCCGGCGGCGATACCATAGTAGGAAAACATGTCTGCGCAGTATGGATTAATGAATTATCACATTAGAGAAGCGAAGCAGGACGTACACGCCATTACAGAGATCTTGTAATGGATGGGCGCTTTACACCACACGAATCGATTGATCTGATGTGCGATCGGACCCTTCCTGAACCATTGAACCAATGGGTTGAAGAGCAGTCTGAAATGAAGATATTAGTCACAAACACACTAACGACCATGCTTAAACTCACTCGTTACAGCCATAGGCGTATTTCTATTAGAAACATCAGAACGAGGACCCGGAAATAAATGGAGATTAACGAACCTGCCAACGATTTAATTCATCGTCCACTGTTAGCGAAACACCCTCCTTGAAACCTCCATTCGAGTACGTCGCCCACCGGATATCATAGCCCCTCATCAATAGCCTCAATGCCATATCGAAATCCTCCGACACGTTCGATTCACTCCATATCCTCTCCTCACCTGAAGCTTTCGCAGCTTTGTCGCCCGGGTCAACGAACGCCGCATCCTGTAATGCCTTCCACCT
The DNA here is from genome assembly GCA_902506015.1 of Armillaria ostoyae. Lineage (NCBI taxonomy): Eukaryota > Fungi > Basidiomycota > Agaricomycetes > Agaricales > Physalacriaceae > Armillaria > Armillaria ostoyae. The sequence continues at coordinate 4,162,175 of LR732076.1, read as the reverse complement.
GAGGAAAGCATTATGCCCAACGAAAGGCGCCACTTCTCCGTTGGCGCAGCCCATAGATATGCACCTGTTAATCCTCCGTGTGAAGAACGCGATACCGTTCTCGAAATAGTGATTAGCGATCTGCATGACGTCACTTTCATGCTGGATAATGGCAACGTTGGGGCAGGCAGCCATTTCCCGCGCGGCATCCCGTAAACAATCCTGGAAATTATCATCAATAGGCTTTAATGAAAGGCTGATAAGAAAAGCTTACCTCGGGTACAATCGTGTCACTGTCAACTAGCAGAATGATTTCACCGATACGCATTCCCTTTCCGAATGCTGCCCAAGGTCGGAATCGTGAACCGCTCTCATCGTACACCTGTTCCATCGCCATTTGGAGGGCCATCTCCTCTGTATCTTCGTCACCCTCCATATCCAGCATCCGTGACATATCATCTCCGTCTTTTCCCAGGTACTGCATTCCGTATGTGCCTCCGTGAGTGCCAAGGTGGGCAATGCTACTGAATTCCGACATTGCTTGACTCGTTGCCACCGAAGCTCGACGATATTGCGCCTGTGGCGGCCGGTTCACCATCAAGTGATCCAGATAGTTCTCGACTTTGAGAGAAAGGCTCAAGCCGTAGTTCATGTTACTGGCCTTCTTGAAACGGCCAGCACGCACGAAGGGAGCTTCCCTGTGATCCTTTAGACCTTTCTCGATGTCGCCGGTTCTTTCGGTATAACCATGTCGAGGGCGGGCAACCCAGGCGATACCGTGCGTGGCGTAATACGCTATCCGATCGTCCCGATCGGCCAAGGAAATGAGCCGAAGACCATCGTCGTTAACGAAGATACTGGACATTCCACCTTGGCGCGCGTACGTCCGCATGGCGCGTTTTATGGAGTTAAACGAGGGATCAAGTACAGAGTCCAGGTTCTCCTTGTACACTGGCATTTGTATAGTGATATGGGGCAGGTGGTTATCGATGTCATCGTTGGGGAGAGGAGGAATAGCGGAATAATATTTGCTATTCACATGGTAGTGGGCTATGGGTCCGATCCTTCAGAACGTTAAACCAATGTTAGGACCCATGCGATAAGAGAATAATACAAGACTTACGCCATGGTGACATTTTGGACAATCTGAAGAGTGAAGAACAACGAGACACAGAAGAGAAGCGGAAGGACGGCAAACAATGTGAACCGCATATAGGTGCCATCGAGAAGAAACTCCGTCAAGAGGGTCTTGACACCGTTCCCGATGAAGATCAGAGCCAATGCTGCAGCGAGGCCATTATAAAATGGAGCGTAGAGCTTCGCATCTCGAACCTCTGCTTTCGGAGCGGACATACCAACCTTTTTGCCATACCAATTCCGCTTGACCTTGCTCTTGAGGACAGGAGAAGGTTCGACGAGACTATGATTGGAAAGAGATGGGGTAACGCTACCATGACCGGTGACAGAAAACGATCCAATTCGAGGGAAAATGGAACCGGTGGTGTAAGACGGTGCTCCAGAACGAGATCGCCATAAGAGCTTTATGAGTCGGTCTTCAAAGTCCTTACAGGTAGGTACGATGGTGTCGAGGGAAGAAGTGAAAACGACAAGCACACGCTCGTCCCGAATGAAGGCAGCACACTGCTCCCTGTCGGCCTGGGGCAGTTGGAGCATCGTGTCAATGATCTGGATGCGAGTATTGTTGTCGACATAGATGCTCGTTGCGTCAGGAGGCACATCTGCGAGTGCAGCGTGAACGGCGGCACTACGAACTTTGACTGCAACAACGGGGTTGAGTTTCTGTACAGCGGCCTCAAAAGGCTCCAAGTAGATATTTTCATAAGGAAAAACGCGGAACTCTGGCGGCGAGTCGTTCACGCGTAGGGCGACACCAGAGGTAAGGCTCTCTTCCTGGGGACGAAACCATGCATCGCCCTGCGTCTGCTTGAAGATGTGGTGGAGGAGGGCGTCCCACCTGTCGTAGTCCATGGCCAAGGAAGACGGTGGGTGAGAATCCTACGAGCAGACGCATCGTGGTGATAAGAAAAAATACAAACGAGAATACCTACCTTCCGTTTCACGAAGCCAGGGTCAGGAGTGGCTGACATCCAAGGCCCCATCCTCGAACCGCCAGAGGGGTTATGGTACTAAAAAAATAGGATTGGCGATAGGCCCTGGGATAGCCTGGGAATTATTGGCACTGCCAGCGGAGAAAGGACGCTACTTCGTCTTCGAACTTTGAACGAATCATCTGCCGCTTCTGGTGCACAGTATGACAGTAACAGACGCTACTGACGGTGAATCGCTCGGGGTACATAGTGTACCCCGACAAGACGGCTTGATCCTCGGCCCTGTAAAAGAGCAAGTAATTCGTCTACTGTTCCGGGCCGACATTCCGGTACCCCCTTGGCTAAATACGTACTCTTCTCGCAAGTTGCAACCAACCATGACAGGCAGCTGCCGCCGTGCTGCCGTTCGTCACTCTTCCAAGCTTCATGAAAAGCCTTCTTATTGATATCGCAGGCAGTTCTTATCGCTTGCGAAGATCATAGAAGGATCACATAGGAGCTCGGAACCGTAAGTGGACTCAGAATCTGAAGAGTGGTCGGTGATGGACACGAAAAGAAACAGTCGCCTCAACTCCGCCTTATGACAGATCAAAGTGGCAGAACCCGTCCGGCGATGCGTGTATCGTCACATCGTGAGAGAATTCTGGCCTCTATGGGGAACAAAGCCGTCTCGAATGTCAAGTACGAAATGCGTATCCATGCAGCATTGGTGCTTCACCGAAGGCTGTGCTCTGACAAGCTTTCGAGCATGCTGCATCACACGACTGCCAGCAGATATTAGTGATGATGGTTAAAACGTTAAAAGTTAAAGAAGGAAAGCAGCGCTGCACCTCCATTCCCATCACGGCGACATACGGAATTTTGGAAATCAGGTACTATGAAATGATAATGAAAAGCTGGCAGAGACGCAGCATGCCGTTGTCTGAGGGTGATTTCGGAGTGGTAGTAACCCGGCTGCCTCATACATTGACGCTAGGAGGGACGAGTATTGGGCGCACTTTGCCGTAGCTCCATGTTGGTTCTATGTCAGCATGCTCTCTCATCAGCCTGATGACCTTTCCGTGTCCCCATATCCGAGAAGGCATAGCAGACACCAGGTCCAAAGTGCGCACTCTTCCCGTGGATTATCAAGCTTTACTCACATGCCGAATTATGGCTATAGCACGCAACCGGTATTCCTCGACTCGAAGGAAGCTGCAGCCGAGTTCCAGAATGACTAGGGGAGGGTAATGCTGTGAATGCATCGAATCTACGAAGACTCTCTACGACGCTGTATTCGTTCACGCGATATCCACTAGCCGTTACAGGTGAACAATACTGCGAGAAAGAGCCACAATCACGTCTGAGATGAGAGATAGGAGGGTCAATGTGTCGTCTGAAGTCGTCCAGATCAGCGAGTTGACTCCATCCTCTGCACCTACTATCGATCAATGGAAGAACACGCTATGTGTCATGCATCATGCCCAGTCAAAAGTCTGGAGACGAGGGTGGACAATCAACTCGCTTTCCTCTCATCATTGTCTTAACCCTTGTTGATGTCTTTGTTTTGTGCTTGTCAATCTTGGTTCATGGATCTGAGACGCTTCGGGTATGCGGCTATTCTCATGCGAGGTAAGTTCTGTCTCTTTCTCTCGCAACTTGAAGGAGCTTTGTGTTTACCAGCACGTCTAGACTGCCTCAGTGGGGCAAGATCGTGAGTGTATCTCCATAGCATGACGCGGTTCTCGTTTCTGATTCTGATTTGTTTGTCGATCCAATATAGTTCAACACCCGTTGAAGAATATGGCATATTTTGAGGCCGGACCGCGTGATTTATGTGTGCTCATCTTATTCTTTAGGTCCTTTAGTATGAGGTACTTGCAGCCCTTCTTTGGATCAGTCGTACAAGTGGGAGCACTCACGGTTCGACTCCGTGTCATGGCTATAGATGGCTAAGAATATCCTCATTTTTCTTGCTTTCGCTCTTATTTTCTCAACAACCACCTCCATTTCCTGCACGCTGCAAATCGAATGAAGATCTTGACGCCGGTTCTAAGATAGAGACTCCTGATCTCCCCGAGCATCCCACTGAACAGAAGAGTTTTCTCATTTGTACGCTCGTCTGGTGGTCCTTTATTCATGACTCTCCCAACACCGGGTTTCTACAAGACCGTTCCTGCAGGTTTACGGTGCTGCGAGATAGAAATATCGTTTTTGATGAATGCTAAGAGGATCAACGTGTCGGGCGTATGAGGGAACAAGATGATCACCTGAGTTGTCTTCCATTTGCTACATATTCTTGTGCGTTCTTTTCATTCCTTGCGCTTACCCCGAGGACAGCGCATACCGCTGCTCACTGGGGAGTAGATTGTTCCTATAAGCCACGATCCACCCCCAGGTAACTTCCCTTAGAGTTGCTTAGGACTGTCTTGCGTCTTAAACTGTCGTATTGGCTGAGGCAGCGATTTTTTGAACTTGCTTCTCGCATATCTCACACAAATCCTTCACGCTTTGCGTTGATACCTTTATCGCGGCCAGTGAAGCTTTCTCACACGATCCCTCGTCATAGATCAATGGAAGAACACACTACTTGTCGTGGTTCGAGTCCACATGGTGGCATATTGAACTCTGCGTGTTGCTTTTTAAAGACATCTTGATAACACCGGAGCTCTCATTGACAGAAGAATCCTGCAGCCAGACACCATTATATTGCTCATGTATGCGGCCATTCTTGTGAGAGGTATGTACCGCAATTTTGTCTCTTATTCCATTTTTTGGTCTTCTTTTTCAGTAGCCCATCCAATTTGACCGTTCTTCGAGTCTGAACGTTAACCGTCGTGTTATGTTTCGCGAGGTTTTTTTTCATAGCTGTGGTGCTGCTTCAATGATCAAGAATTACTGGTGAAGAAGCCCCTCTCCGACTCGTTCGTAGGAGGGTGAGCATCCACGGTTCGATTCCGTGTCGTGGCGATTCATATCTTTAAGCGCTTCTTTGCTTAGATTTTTCTTCGTTTGCTACCCACGTCGTTTGATATGCGTCTACTGAACTGCCATTTTTGTTGAGTGAGACGAGCAGTCGCAAAATCCTGGGGCACTTTGCAGTCAAGGGGACGGTTGGTGGCATCGTCATCTACGTGGCTGTGGATAGTGTTCATACCTATGCATCTGAATAAAGAAACCTGGAAAAACCATTGTAACGAAGGAAGCGTTGAGGCGATTGTTTTGAACACACGAGGAATTGCAAATTGAAGCGCGAGCCTCACTTCGGAAATTGCCGGTTGGTCTTGTTTGGTAAATTGGCTCTTTACTTCCTTCCTCGATGGCCGACGTGTCTTCCTATCGACTGATAGCTTTTAGACTTCGACACAGCCGGACGACCTGATCAGGACAATTTTTGTTGGCGCCCGCAGGTGTTCAGTCTGCTGCGCGTTGGGTGTGAGGCTTCTGTGGCTGTGATTTGGTATGTATTCTTCCACGATCCTTCTATTCAAACGTGCTTACACTTGAGGACAGTACAACTGATCCTTCCGCTGTTATCAACCAAGAAACCCGACCTCGAACTTTCTCTTGATTGGATTTGTATTCGCCGTGAACTGTTGAACGGGAGGCGGGTGCTCATTACAGCTGGAGAGCGTTCTGATAACTGAGTGGGATGGAAGAGACTTAGGTTTGTCGCACGGATGGGCTCCTCGAGCGAGCGTTTAGATTAACCTTTTGATAGATGGCAACGAGTGTTGTCCTTCGTGCCCGACTGGAGGATCGTGTCTTTGATGTGAGGAGGGTCGAGTCTGGGGCACAATTTGCCGTAGTTCGATGTCGAGATGGGAACGACGCCTACGCCTACGTAGACGTCGTCGACGAGACACTTAGGTACGTCATCTTCCTTAAGCTGGATTACTGTGCGCTAACCCTTCGGTTTAGGCGCAGATACGGTGGTGACTGTCACCTCTCTACTCGTTTCATAGTGATCTTAGGATAACCAGAAGGCCATGAATGTAGACCTTCTTCCATTCGCCTCGCGTGACAGCCTGATCCCGGTACGCATGGATTCAAAGCGGTCACGTATGATCGTCTGCTTTATCGCTCGTACCTCCTTCCTCGCCCGAGCGACTGCCTCGCAATGGAAATTTCAACCTGCCAAACGAGTATATGCGCTTTTTTTTCTCTTTGGGCTGTCATCTCGACACCGCCTGTTAATATCGCGGGAACAGCAAAGTTATCTCATGCATGTCAGGAATCGTGCGCAAACTTTGTTGATTTGACTCATTTGGGTTCTCTCCCATCGGCCAGACGACCTTGATCCAGCTTTCAGTGGACCAGTGAATATGCATGGTCCGAAGTACGCACTCTTCCCATATCATATCGGCCTCTTCTCATATGCAACATGGTGGCGGCTCCGAGAGACCACGAGAGGCCGATGCTGCTGTGACATTCCATGACGCAAATGAACTTATGACGAGTGTTACATCTGCTAAAACTGCGTGTTCCATCTATGCGAAAACTGCGTGTCTCCGTTTACCTACGGCCTCTGCCCGAAACTCTCCATCACTCCGGGCTCTACACCGAACATGGCCACTTCGGCGCGATATTCACTGATATACAGTCCGAGGAAGAATCCCGTCTTTGATGAAGGGCACCTCAAGGGAAGAAGATGACGAGGTAACACGTTTGTCTCCGATCGGATTTGGTATGTAATCCATTTTCGCTCCTTCGATTCGTGTGCTTACTCTTACGGACAGTAAATTAACTCCTAGTTTGGTATTAGATTGCGTGTAGCGATGATGCTCCGATAAAATCATGGCTCCATCCCGGCCGGTGAAGCATTCTCATCCTTATAGACAAGTGCGCCTACTATTGATCAATGGAGGAACACGCTGTGTGTCGTGGTTCGGGTCCACGTAGTGGCATGTAGTTATTCCGTCGCCTTGCATTTTTCCATGTGCTACTATCAATTCCTCAAGCTTCTTATTTTTGGGATTGTTTCGCATTGTCCCATCACGTTGATGCCGACGCTCTCGAAGAATAGTGGATGTTTGCGTGTAGATCGCATGGTTGAAACGAGCTCGTGGAAGACTTTGTCAGATGCTGGATTTCTCTATTTTTGAAGGTAGCGGTATTGGTATGAAGTGCTGCTTCGACGGCAAATAATTGCTGCTGAGGAAGTCCTTCTTTGGCTCGGTGGTATGAGTGTGAGCATTCACGGTTCGATTCCGTGTTATGGCTATCACGTATCATGTTTCTCGTTTTTCTCTCAATTGTGCTTGAAAGTTATGTCCACCCGAGCATCAGTACTGTATCGCATCCAATAGATACAGTTTTATGGAGGAGATATGATCCGAGCTGAATAGTTTATTGTTGTAGACAAACGGAACTATAGAGCTTTGTTCGTCTGGGATACGACTCTGTGTGGCAGGACATTCTAATTGCGACACTTGCCCAATCTTTTGTCTTTTGTTGCACCTTGCAGTGGAACAAGAGTAATTATTACTAAGAGTAGGACTGGATATACTGTCATAGATAAACGATGCCCTACAGTATATCTCGGTTCGAATCCGGGTGACAGTGTTGTCTCTAAAACCCAGAGTATTTTTTGATGTAAGCTAGTCTCCGCAAGCGCATAGACCGAGAAGAGAATACACTTAATGGATGGCTGTGAGTGTAAACCGGTGATCAGGGCGCTGCATGTGGAGAGTCATTCCCGTCTACCAAGAATACGCGAGGTTGCTGTGATTAAATAAACTGTATTTGATGTATTCAGATCGTTGTACTTTGGAGCGTTAGAGCCAACTGCCATTTTCTGAAGAGTTCGAGCTTGATGCCGCCTCGAAATTTAGCCATTCCTGCGACTGATCCATAACGGTTGACTATAATTCGCATGACACTCTTCATCGAGCCCAGAAAGATTTAAAACTAGAAGGTGCTTTTTTATTCGCTAAAGCAGATGCATCAAATTATTAATCGAATCCAGGAGGACACGGGGAGCCCGTAGACAAATAGATGGCGATGGCGACCTCACGGAATCGAACCGTATCTATATTTACGCTCAGGCTACCGCTGAACCTAGGGATTAACAGACCCCCATTGAAGTGCCATGATGATCAAACGTAGCCTTTGTGCAGGGTATGGAAATGAGTAGAACAGCAAATGCCACAATCTCAGGCTCCCCCCGATGTCAATGTCAATGTATTTGGCAGCAGACCGAAAATGCTGCGTTATAAAGCGGCGAGACGATATCGAAACACGACTATACAGGCGCGATTCCACAAAGGAAGTCGTGGGTACGATAAGAAATTGACGCGCTATGATGAGGTGTATCAGGACTGAAGGAAAAGGGCATGGTATAAACACGTGCAGCTCTGTTTCTCCGCAGATGAACAAGATGCATGATGATGGTTAGTAGTGGTACGGCCGGACGTTTGAAATACGCATCTCCCTTCCAGAAAATGTGTTCTAGTAGGAGCGCGTGGTTGCAATATAGATGCCTGCGACTCTTGCTTGACCAGAGGAGGAAGACCGATATCTCGTGCATTAGCTAGGGACCTTTTGAGGTTAAGAGCAGGTGGAAACGGAAGGGTACTATGAACATGCCTTCGTTGCCCCAGGTGAAACCCGCACTCGTACTCCCAACGTCGTCCCGTGATAACCATTTTGCATATGCTGAACCACCACTTTTGTCTCGACAAATGTTCAGTGGGATTGGCAGCCTCAGAAATCTTGGGCGACAGCAATCCCGCAATGTGAGGTTACCGCGCCGGTAGTATCCACTCAGTGAGAGCACCCGCAAATCGCAACAGTCTAAGTATTCACAAAAGGGACAGTTGTGCGATCTATGATGACATCGTCAACTATGTGCCTGTGGTATTCGATACGGTGCCATACCTGTACGAATAAAACTGCTGCAACCATCGTCTTCGAATATAATGGAGAGTCAGATGCCGGGAGCCACGGCGATTGCTTTGAACACGGGAATTGCAAAGTGAACCTCACGTGGCACCTTAGGTAACTTCGCTCTTTGCTTCCTTCCCTCGATGGCCGACGCATCTTTCTCTAGTGTGATAGCTCTGGCGTGGCGCGAAGGAGGTGCGACTTTGGACCGAACGTGCATTAGATTGATATGGTGGAGAATGCAGGAACTCACCACATTACGCGTTTAGCCACCGCCCTGTTCGGCACAATGTTCGTTCGCCCCCACAGGTGTACTGTCCAACTCTTTGATTCCCGGATAGAAGGATCGGCTTGTTAGGGAGTAACATCCCGGGCCCACACACGGAGGGTGGGAGGGTGCGGTGGTTCTGATTTGGTATGTATCCATTCGTGCTCATTTGATTCCTGTGCACTTAGTATTGAGAAAAGCCAGAATTACGCCTTGAACGACTGGGAGGAACACGGATACACCGTCTACGGTCCTAGGTGTCCTTCGTATCGATGGGATGTACACGCCGTTGAGAGGAAAATCACGACTTGGATGTCGGGAGGAACGAGGATAGGTCGCGCTAAGCCGTAACCGCAGGCACCGACATAGACATCGACGAGACGCTTAGGTATGTCATCTTTCTCGAACGGGATCCCTGTTGCTTATCCTTGAGCTAAGGCCGAAATACGCTGATGGCTGCTCCCTCCTTAATCGTCCTAAGCACTTGCACCTCTTTCACGGTCCCAGCGGCATTTTGAACTTGCCAACCGAGTATATGCACTTTTTCTAGGCTGTGACGATCATAGGCATCTCAACACCAAGTATTGTGTGTCGCATCCTCGTGTCGGGTGTACAAGATGATGATAGCCAGATTTGGCTCCCACTGTGTATGTATTCATTTACGGTCCTTTGATTCCTTCTGAGCTCACTCTTGAAGACAGTCACGTTTACGCCTGCAGGTCTTCTTGCAGGAAGAATTATACAACCGAGAATCCGTTATATTGCTCGTGTATGTGGCCATTCTTGTCAGAAGTATGTATCTCGATAACATGGCGCAATTTGAATTGTGTCTCTTATTCCATTTTACGGTTTTCTTTCATAGTAGCCATCGCTCTTGGCTCAGTTTCGAGCCTTGATTGCCTTGTGATGTTTCGCAATGTCTTATTCTATGGCTGTGGTGCTACCAATAATTGCTGGCGACTTTGGCTCATGTGTAGGGGTGTGAGCATCCACGGTTCGATTCCGTGTCGTGGCTATTCGTGGAATTTGGGTGTTTGTTTTTATTATTATTGCTTAGGTTTGTCTAGGATGCTGCCCATCGCTTGATATGTAATTTTCGTCATGAATGAGACGAGCGGTCACAAGAAATGAAAAACATGGGCAATTTGTCGGTGTCTGGGATGGCTGATAGTATCGTCAGCTATGTAGCTGTGGATGCTGCCCATGCCTAGGCATCCGACGAAGAAAACCGATGTAACCATTGTAACGAGGGGAGCGTTGAAGGTGATTGCTTTGAACACGCGAGGCATTGCAAATTGAAGCGCGAGCCTCACATCGGAAGTTGCTGGTTGGTCTTTTTTGGTAAATTGGCACTTTGCTTCCTTCCTCAATGGTCGATGTGTCCTTCTATGGACTGATAGTCTGGAGGCGGGAATATGACCTACGTTCGCTCTGAAGTGCATCCGCTTAGCCTACAGTGTTCAGCCTGATGATTACGCGCGTTCGTTGGGGGTCAGGCTTCTGTGGCTCTAAATCCATCCACGCTCCTTTTATTCATACGCGCTTACGCTTGGGTACAGCACAATTACTCCTTCCGCTGCTATAGATCGAAGAAACTCAACCTCGAACTTTCTCTCACTTAGATTTGTATCCTCCGCCATCGACTATTGCATGGGAGGTCGGGCATTCATGTAGTCGGAGATCGTTCCGACGAGCGAGCGAGAAAGGAGAGACGTAGGTTCATCGCACGGATGGGCTCCTCGAGCGAACGTTCAAGCTAACCTTTCAATAGATGGCAGCTAGGGTCGTCCTTCGTCCAACCGACTGTTCGTGCCTTTGATGGATGAGGGAGAGTGTGTGGGGCGCGCTTTGCTGTAGTTCAATGTCGAGATGGGAACGGCGCCTACGTAGACTTCGTCGACGAGCCACTTGGGTACGTCATCTTTCCCAAGCTGGAATGCTGTGCACTAATCCTTGGTTTAGTCACAGATACGCTGGTGGCTGTTACCTCGTTATTCGTTGCAAGCAGACGTTCCTCTATTCGCCTTGTGTGTCAACCTGGGTCCCGGTAAGCATAGATATCCAAGCAGCTACGTATCATCATCCACCTCATTGCCTGCATCTCCTTCTCCTTCATCGCAACAGCATTTTGGACCTGCCAAACGAGTATATGCGCCTGTTTTTAGACCTATATGCGTCCGGAAACTGGGAGAACGTCTAATACATGGCGGGGATCCTGCGCTCACGAGGTGCTTCTAACTCTGAGCGTACTCTCTCATCTGCCTGCTGGCCTTTCCGTGTCCCCATATCCCAAAAGGCTTAGCAGACGCCAGGTTCAAAGTGCGTCCTCTTCCCGCAGATTATCAAGCTCCACTCACATGCTGATTTTTATGGAAATAGCACACGACCCGAAGTCCTTAACTCGGAGGAAGCTGCAGCCGAGTCCCGGGATGACTAAGGGAAGGGTGGCAGTTACATTGAACCGACTCGTACAAAGACTCTACGACGCCTGGATTCTGTAACGTCGTTTACCCAATGTCCACTAGCCGTTGGAGGCAAACGATGCTGCGAGACAGAAGCATGGATCACGTCTTCAGCGTATGAAGCCATCCAGATCAGCGAGTTGACATCATCCTCTGCATTTACTATTGATCAATAGAAGAACACGTTATGTGTCATGGTTCGAGTCCATGTGTTGACATACTTAATTAGCTTTGTTGGCTTCGTTTTTCTCGGTGGTACGTGGCTATGAATTACTTGCAATGGTCCTTGCTTCGATACCCCCGCTGACACCCATTTCTCCACGATCAACTCGCACTCTCTTGTCAATCCTGTTTTGTGCTCCTTAATCTCGACTGATTATTCTTGGCTCGTTGATCCCTAAGTTTTGTCTTTCTCTCATTTCGTAAAGGAACTTGAACGAGCTTTGTGTTTACCAGCACGTCTAGCTGCGAGATCATGAGTGTATCTCCACACCATGGCGTGGTTCCCATTTCTGATTGTATATTTTGTGCCTCGTCTAGGTGTAACCAATGCTCTTCGAAGAATATGGCATGTTGAGTCTGGGTTGCGTGATTTCTTTGCGCTGGTCTTATTCTTTATATGCATCGGTATAAGGTACTTGCAGCCCTTCTTTGGCTCAGCCGTACGAGTTGGAGCACTCACACGCACAGTTCGACTCCGTGTCATGGCAATAGATGAAGGGAAGCGTATTTCTTTCGCTCTTCTTTTCTTAACCACCACCTCCATTTCCTGCACGCTGAAAATTGAATCAAGATCTTATGTAACACCGGTTCTAAGAAAGAGACTCCTGGATCTCCCCTGCATGATCATTGTGAACTCGCGCATCCCACTGAACGGAAGAAGTTTCTCATATTTTTCATGCTCGTCTAGTGGACCTTTATTCATTACTCTCCCAACACCAGCCGTTCCTGAACGCGTACGGTGTTGAGAGAAAGAATCTCATCTTTCATGAATGCTGAGAGGATTAATGTGTTGGGCGTATGAAGGAAGATGATGATGGCTCCCATTTGGTACGTATTCATTCGCGCCTTTTTCATTCCTGTTCGCTTGCCCTGAGGATAGTCACAATTGCGTATGCTGGGGAGTGGATTGCTCCTATAAGCCACTATCAAACCCCAGGTAATTTCCCGTCGGGTCGCTCACGACTGTTGCATTGACTTGCCACGACAATTTGAACTTGCTTCGTGCATATCTCCCACAAAAGAGTTGACTTCACGTTTCATGTTGATACCTCTGATCGCGGCCAGTGAAGCTTTCTCACACGATGCTTGTCATAGATCAATGGAAGAACACCTTACGTGCCGTGGTTCGAGTCCATGCGATGACGTGAAGTCGACTGCCGGCACTTCTTGCCATTTTTCTTGGCGCCTTCTTTGGCTCAGCGGTATAAGTGTGAACATTTACTTTTTGATTCCGTGTCCCGTTTCATTATGCTTAAAGGTTATGTCTGCACATGTTTTATGGAGGAGATATGATTCGAGCTGAATGCTTTATTCACATCGGTGCTGTAGATAAGCGGAACTGTACAGTTTCGTTTGTCTGGTATATACTACCTGTGGTTCGACTCCGCGTAGCAGGACATTCTAATGCAAACCTTGCGTAATCTTTTGTGCCACAAGATTAATTGTTACTAAGAGCTGAATTGCATATAAGTATCTTGGTTTGAATCCGGATCATAGTATCTAAAATACACTCATCGGAGGAATTGTGAAGTTCTGTGATGATTGGTGAACCCAAATGTAATAGTTTCGCCTTCAAGTATGGTACAGGTATGATGTGCCGCCGCCGGATGTACTCTTAAAGTAGGGCGATACTTAATCTCAGGCTGTGTTCCGTCGACGTTTTTGGCTACGAGAGGACCTTGGCAGATGTTGAAACCAGAGCAAAGATAAAGTGGATGTTATAACGCGACAAGACGTCACCGCTACACAGGATAGATTCCACAAGCGAGACCCCAAGTCGATGAGAAGGGGACGACATACTCAAAGCTAAGGGAAAATTTTCCGTACATGGGATAAACACAGACAGCATATTTCTCCGAAGAACATAATAAGCATTGGTTATTAATGGTACAGATGGAAGCTTTGAATGCGCACCTGTCCAGAACATGTGTTCTCGTCGTTGATAGCAGCTCATGAATGCGTGACATGTGTTGTCTGCAACATGGATGCGGGCTTGACCGGAAGAGGAAGAACGTATCAGTGAGGGTCAGGTATGGCTGTGTCTGCGGTAATCAATGTAGTGTGAACCGAATACAACTTGTAAGTTGGGCCAACCATCGTACTCAAGAGTCAGATGAGACACGCAAGGAATTGCAAATTGATGCGTGCTCACTTCAGAAGTTGCCAGTGAGGTCATGTATATTGGCACTTTGCTTCTTTCTTCGATGGCCGACGCGTCTTCCTATTGACTGATAGCTCTGGAGGTGGTACTATGACCTGTGTTGGCTCTGAAGTGCATCCACAGAACCTCCGGTGCTCAACATGATGATTGCACATGCGTGTTCGATGTAAGGGCTTCTGTGGTTCTGGTTTAGTATGTATCCTTGCGTAGTGATGTTCCGATAGCCAGAAGGCCATGAATACAGACCTTCCCCCCATTCGCTCGTGTGCCTGGTTCCTGGTACAAATGGATATCAAAGTTGCCTCATATCAACATCCACCCCGTCACTCCAAGCGCCTGCACCTCCTTTACCCTTGCAACGGCATTTTGAACCTGCGAAATGAGTATACTGTAGTATTACAACCGGATGTTCACTGGGTGTTATGCATTATGAGTTAGGTTCACCCAAGTTCATGTTCAGGACCAAGTGTGATGTGTTATGGATTATCATATAGGTTCATGTTCATGAGATGCCGGACAGAATTGTCCCAGTTGGGTCATCAATTGGCACAAAATATCCCTGAAGCCCGAGGAAGATTATATTTTGGACAAATAATAGTCCGAAATTAGTTTGAAATTAGTTCAGAAATTAGCCAGAAAGCACATCAAAAAAATTCAGTAAATAGTGTTTACCTAAATACATGTTCATGACCCTGCATTACACATTATATGATATGACTTAGGTTCAGTTCAGAGTGCCGCATTATGCGTTATATGAACATCCGGTCGTAATACTACAGTATGCACCCTTTTTCCCACCTGTATATGTCTCAAAACTGGGAGAACATCTCATGCATGGCGGGAATGCCATGCTCGCCATGTGCACCTTTGTTGGTTCTACTTCTCAGCATACTCTCCTGTCGGCCTGATAACCTTTCCATATTCCCATCTCCCAAAGGGCATAGCAGACACAAGGTCCAAAGTGCATACTCTTCCCCATGGATTACCAGACTCTACTCACATGGCGAATCATGGCTATAGCATGCGATCTGTATTCTTCGATCTGAAGGGAGCTGCAGCCGAGTTCCAGGATGGCTATGGGAGGATAACACTGTGGTCTGGCAGTTGCATCGAATCTACAAAGACTTGCTATGACAATGCATTCTATAAGGCTGTTTATCTTGAATATCTACTAGACATTGCAGACAAATGATACTGTGAGAAAGAGCCATGAATCATGCACACAAGAGATAGAGGGGTCAACATGTCGGGCATATGAAGTCATCCAGATCGGCAAGTTGACTACATCCTCTGCACCTACTATTGATGAATGGAAGAACATGCTTAGCTATGTCTCATGGTTTGAGTCCATGTGTTGGCATACATAACTCTGTTGTCCTGGTTTTTCTCTGTGCTACAGAGTTATAATGTCCTTGTTTCAATTCCTCAGCTAACACCCATTTCTCTGCACTCTCTTTTTGTGCTCCTTAATCTGGACTGGCTATTCTAGGCTGGTTAATCCCTAAGTTTTGTCTCTCTCTCTCTTCATGTTATAAAGGACCTTGAAAGAGCTTTGTGTTTACCAGCATGTCTAGCTGCCTGTGTGGGACAAGATTGTGAGTGCATCTCCATAGCATAGCATGGTTCCCATTTCGATTCTATATTTTGTGCTTTGTTTAGGTGTAAGTGATGCTCTTCGAAGAATATGACATGTTGAGTCTGGGTTGAGTGATTTCTTTGCGCTTGTCTTATTCTTTATATGCATTGGTATGAAGTGCTTGAAGCCCAGTCATACGAGTGGGAGCACTCACGGTTCGACTCCGTGTCAAGGCTATGGAAAAGAGTGGTGACATCCTTTTTCTTACTTTCACTCTTCTATTCTCAACGACTGCCCCCATTTCCTGCAGCATGATTTTGTTCTGCCCCTGTATTTGTCAAAGCTAGCGGTGGGGAACTGATGCCGAGTTCTGGACTATGGGAGGATGCATTGAACAAAGACTCTCTACGACGCCTGGATTCATTTACCCAGTGAATGGGTGCTGCGAGAAAGAGCCATGAACCACATCTTTGATAACGGATAGGATAATATCGGGGACTAGTAGAAAATCCGCGCATACGTTGGGCAGGAAGGCCCAATTTGGTAGGCATTTCCATTCACACTCCCTTCGATTCATGTACCCTTCCTTACTCTTGAGTCAGCACTATGTCCCCCTTTCGCTCTCTATGTTCGAGGGCTTTATTGTTTGGCTCTGTCGATATGAAGGATAACCCTTTGACGATCAGCCCTTCGTTGGCTCAGTCATACGAGTCGGAGCACTTTCGGTTCGATTCCGTGTCATGACTATCTCGTTTGAAGTTCATTTGTTTTCTTGCTTTGGTCCTCATATCACTCTTCTTTCCTCACCCTGCATGTCCATCTCCCACTCTCGTCGACGTGTCAAATAAAGATCTTGACACTGGTTCTAAGATGCAGTGGCGATAGACGTAGGTTAATCCAGAGACTCCCGTATCTCCTTCTACCCCTGTATTTATCATCCATCATCACGCGGTAAGCAACTCCTCGATTGTTTCTTCGAGGATCATTGTCCTCAGGGTCTCACATCATTTATCTTTTGATCTTTGACCAGAGGGCCACAGCGAGACTCGTGTTTCTACTCTATTCATTGTTGTCATCTTCGCGTCTATTGTCTTGAACCAGACCACTATTTACGCATCATAAAAACCATCTTTCCCTAGTCTTGCACTAACCACTCCCCATTCCCTTTCTCCTAGACAATGTCCTCGACGAAGCGCAACGGGAAGAGGTACGTAGCAGATAGACTCCACCTTGATTTGCAATCTCATTGATGGTCATAGTTTATACGAACCACAGAACAAGTCTTTCATCGATGAACTCCCCAATGAGCTCCTCATCGTTATCTTCGCCTTTGGAAGTGCCTGTAGTACGGCATTCTCGTTCCGAGTAAGTACCATCTGCCAGTGCTGGCGGTCCCTAGCCATCAACAACGCACACCTGTGGACCTCCCTCACCATCGACACCACAATCCCCCCACTTCCCATCGTACAAAGTTCTCCATCACACGTTTCCACTATCTCCCAAAGGAATCTGTGATCCTTGAGCACTCGTCAAGTCTGGACGTCGATATTACGATCTCCAACGGCTTCGGAAACCCGAAATACACGCCTAAACATTTTGAATCCCTCTCTACCCTCCTCGTCGAGCACGCTCATCATATTCGGACGCTGGACGTGCATGTAGAGCATGCGATCTCTGCATCTAGACTATGTTCCAGGCTTCATCGCGTCACGTTGCCACGATTACAAAAGTTCCAACTCATCTCTGACTATGCATTGGAAGATCTGTTCGAGGAAGAAGACGAGGAGTACGACCCCTCTCCACTCCATATGCTCGAATACTCGCACGAGGACACTATCTCAACATCCGTCGACCTACAACAGTGGAGCACGTCAACCTACCCCGTTCTCACAGATGTAACGTACTCCGTGCTTCCTGTAGAATGGGGACTCTTCTCTCCGTCGCATCTGCGAACATTGCGCTTGTACGATGGTGTCCGGAGAGCACCATCCATGGAGATCTTGCGTGGAATCCTCTCCAACAGCATGAACACCCTCGAAATTCTCGAGCTTACCGACATCATCGATTGGGCGGAACCGTCTGATCTACATCCCGCCAAAGCTCCTTCGATTCTTCCCCACGTTCATACACTGATCATCGGAAACCGTACCCCCAACGAAGTCCGTTTCGCCGTCCAGGCATTTGCCTTCCCTGCCCTTCGAAATCTTACTATCAAATGTCCTCTTGGCGGTGCCGAGAGCGATATTTTCGTCAGCTTAATCAATTACCTCTCACTTGACGAGCTGCACGAGCTCAAACTCCCTGTTACCTGTTTTCGCGAGACGGTCCTTCCTGACCCAGATCTCGTGAGAGAAGGGAATATTACCGAAGAATCCTTACCTCTTATGCTCCAGTTCATCCGCCGACTGACGTCCCTTCATACACTGGAACTCATGTGCTTTCGCGATACGGCGGAACTGGATTGTTCTTCGTGCAGCATTTTCCTGAGGCTCATGAATTACCCGGTCACAAATTCAAAGGACGAGCGGAATGGCGCAGTGAATCTGTTCGGGCTTAAGAGACTTTCAATTAGAGCGGATGGTCATATGAGCCCCGAGGTGTTGTCGTTCTTGCGGAATCGACTGGAGCTGGGAACCGTCAATGGGGAGTATGTCGGGCCGGTTTTAGAAAAGCTTACTCTGTCCCTGTGGTCAGGTACCCACTGGGAGGAAGAGGATAAGAGCTTCCTTGAAGACGTGCCTCTGGCAAAGGAGCAGTGCATTGTTTTCTTTTAATGATTTTTCCGTTACGGTACCCACCTAACCGGGAATCAGGGAGCAATTCGTACTCGTTATACCTCATATTTGAAATCGTAGTTGATGGAGAATGAAGACGGTCCTGCACGTAAATACTGTGCCCATATAAACCTTGAATGCCATTATTAATTAGTCGGTGCGACTTGCGCGTATTCTTTGGTGCAGGTACTCACGCGATGAGATACATTTTCAATAGATTTCGGTGGAGGTGATACCCGTGGTGCCGAACAATGGTTACGACGGACGGTCTAACTCGTTTGCATGAGTCGTGGAATGGATTGGCACAGATTGGCACTTGCACGCGTCTGCATTTTAATCACATGGTACGCGTTAGTGTTCGATTTTGGGACATTCATCTCACCTACGTCGTGTCTACATTGTTTTGGGTCATCTTACCCTGGTGCCTCCTACCACCCAGGATATCAGCTGCCTTGAATACGTGGCAGTGACGAGGGAGCGTCTGAGCACCGAGGACGTCTCTGTATCCCACTCGTCTCTTGAAACGCAAGGGATGGTGTCCTCATGCCACAATGAAGCCCACAAACAAGTCACTCACCCTAGCAAGCACATAACACGTAATTTACTCTGCATCTCCATTCATCCTTCTATCTACGTGTCTCATTGGGGATACCTTGATTCCCCTTGTTCTTACATAGATCTGTTTCACCCATAATGCGTAAGCTCCTGAGTCTGAACGTTAACAAAGAAGTTTCAGATCCAGCTGAATTCGCTGCAGTGATATGAGAGGCTTTGTCTCCAGTGGCCACCTAAGTAGGTGGCAGCGAAAGATCCATTTTTAATTGTGCGAGGTGTGGCCCGTGGGAGCAGGACAATCCTCCTGATCGCAGATCATTCCAGTGCCGGGCCAGTTGAATGGTCTTTCTCTCCTCAATTGCGGGTATTTAAGCAGGTGGGTCTCGCCAGTTTAAAGCATCTACTACCCATCAACTACACAACCATGGATGCCTCGTTTTCAGTGCGTACTCTCCAGTTCTTCATGGTGCATCAATTTCTAATTGCTCTCTCGCATCCCTAGAACGGTTCGCGTGTTTATACTTACAACTACAAGGGCCAAATAATCAAAGGCGTGGTTCAATCCACGAGTCGGACAGCGGATGTGAGTGTCATTGTTTCGTGGTTTGTTCGAGGTGCGGTTTCGACTGACACGAGCATGGTAAAGGGTACACAAACTGTTCAGATCAAACTCGGGGACGGGAGGACAGTAACGTATCCGTGAGTAATCCACTTTCTATGTTCGAATTTTCAACACCTTATGAGAGTAGAGCTGCAGGTGTGTCTCGGGACTGGAATGAGAAGAATGGCTAGTAGACGGATCTTGTTATGATTCACCCAGACATTTTGTATCGCATACTTACTACACGCGATTATTCGGAGTCCTTCCATCTGGACTTCACACCAGAAAGTCAATGTTAATAAGAAGGTCGATACGACATTGCATTATTAGGTTGACAGCACACTGGTAGGTTCTCAACAACTCGGAAGCGCCGTTATCTGCCTATCTGAGTAAATACCGAAGCAAAGAGGCGGCGAGAAATATTACATTAATATGAGAAAGAATCCAATAAGCAAATCTACCAGCCGAGCTTCCGCCACATATCCCGGTACTGTGGAAATATCGAACAAAACAATCTCACCCGACGTTCCGTTTCACCTCGGAATTCTTCATTAAACCGCTCCAGGGCAAACTGTTTCCAATGCGTCGAGTTCTTCCTCTCCAGCGCACTCATTCCCTTAATGATGATCCTCAACAACGAAAATATATCTCCCGCATCCGCATCCTGCTTGCTCCGAAGACGCGGTAGGCCGGAGTCCATATTATCCTTCCATCCTTGGAGTTTGTGCAGCAGCAGGATCCCCATGGGAACAACCGGAAGTCCCTGCTTCTCGACGATAGCCTCGGAAAATATCATCGGCAGGTGTAATAACCCCGGTTTGAGGATATCGACCTTGGTTTTCTCCAGTTTTCCTTCTACGTAGTCGTGGTACCACAGGACCTTCCACGTAGCGCCGGGTGTCTTGGCGTCCACAAGCTGGAAACAATTCGGCTTCTGGGTAGCCAAATTTTCTTTCAACAACTCTAGATCGCAGGTGTGCGATAAGATCATTATGTCGATGTCCTAGTACTATTTTGTCAGTATCATAAAGAAGATATTACGAGCACTGATGAACTCACGTTTGGTAGGCGGTCGTTTTCGTAAAGGTAGCAAGCTGTACTCCCGAGGATCGCAAATGTGTAGCCACCCTCCCTAAGGATACGAGTAAGTTCTTTGGCGGCACGAAATACGACTGCTCGGGGACCACGCGTTGGAATCACCGGGCTAGCTGGAGAAGTTGAAGTTGCACCGACTGAAAGCGAGGTACGCGCGTTGAGCGGTGCAGATGTCAGATTATGTGATGTGCTTGTGTCCCGCCTATCATACGCATGGTCAGCTATCCACGGGCTGGCTGTAGCCAGGCCAGAGAAGCGCTGCTCTATGCCCATAAGAGTGCAATGAGGCAAAGAGGTGAATAGATGGTGACTGTCATAAGGAAAGAAGACTGGAGTCGATTTCGGCACCGTGTCGATGTTGGAATTTCAAATAACATAAGTACCTCCATCCAACGAAATTCAGGCCTGACTCATTCCAAGTGTGACAGGTCAGATACATACTAGACGACACAGCAGCCGGTGTGCCGATGATAGGTATCGTATCGAGGAAGGATACTAAAGGGTACTAGTCAATATGTATGCGCTGAGGGGGCCCTCGCAAGAGATGATCAGCCTGACTCTTAAGTTTACTCGTCATATTGCGTCTCAAAGGGCGATGCCTAACTGACAGTGGACGGTGACAGTGTTATCCAACGCTATGTACTTCGTCGTATAAATTAGGCTGCTTTCACTTGATGTGTTCTCGATGATTTAAATCCACTGGTAGAAGGCGAAATTTGCGCGTATACCGAAACACGAACGATCCTCGATATGTACAAGCGTCAACGCAATGACAGAGGAAATTCATTTCTTCGCGGCCATGAAAGCGAATGAAGGCCTCGTCTGATTGAGAATTGTCAGACAACGTAGCTATCAATAGTAACGATTACGATTACAGGAACAAATTGAATAGTCGGCCTCACCGCAACAGCGCATCCCCAGGCAAAGAATCATCTACACTAAAATCGGAATAGAAGATTGCGTTCTTGTGATTCGGGGTATCCGGTCCGGTACGTGACGCATATCTAGCGATAGACTCGTATCGATACGACAGAAGACAAAGAAACGGGATCGTCACCTTGCGGATGACGGATATCCTTGAATTCAACCTAGTACTTGTCGTTCGAGTTCCGTGGCCGTTTAGCATTGATCTTCATGGAAGTTAGACCTGTATCATGAACTTGAGCACAAATTTACACGGAGAAAGGAAATGAATCAGATCTTGATGAGAAAAATCACATCGTCTTAGGATACTCGGATGATCGGGGTGTGTGTGCAATCATGGGAAGAGGGAATGAATTCTTGCTTACCTCAAAATAAAGTCCCATAAAAGATCTAAAAATAACCTCATCAGCGAAATCTGATAAGATCGAAAACAGGCGAGGTAATCTCAGAATGAGAAATTACGGACGCAACAACTTCGCGCATCCGGCCCAACGGGGCCGTCAAGTGCAAGGGGAATGTGCGCTTCATCAGACGACACTGCGTAAAGAAGGCGACTTACGCTGTATTCTCAGAAGTCGATGAAGCCGAATCCAAGGAGGGCAAGAGTAGCATGTTATCAAACTCGCGAGCTTAGGCTACCCGTCAAAGGCAATATCCATGAGTCATGCCGGTGTGAAAGCTAACCGACGTAGAATCGACCGTCTGCAGCTTACGAAGTCGGCGAATATGGGCGGCTGAGGAGGGAAATGATAATAGCCCTATCATCTATGAGGTGTGGTAAGAGACGACGTCGGAGGGAGTATTGTAAGGTCGGGGAGGTGGCGATTTGTGATGGTGCTTCGAATGATGCTGCATCGAAGACAGGAAAGCTGTGATATATGCCATCGAACTCGCAAGCTTGAACGGCCCAGTCGACGGCGATATTCACGGTCCCCGCTACACCAAAGCCAGAGTCAATTGTCCGTAGCCTTTAGGCAGGCAAGTATAACGCACCTCGGTTAAATCCTGCCTAGTTTCCCCTGCCACGGTAGTGCAGGAGAGGAGGGCTATTGACGCGATATACGACGACCGTGCTGGAAGCAACCTGGTTACCGGTCCGGTAGTAGACACATCATCGTTGTTGCGGTCCTGCGCGACGGCCCACATCTATCCAGCGTTCACTATTCGGAGAGTTAAGTTCGACGTCGAAGTGCCAGGAGTAGACGACCAGGATAAAAGTGCATATATGCTGCTAGAGAAGGTTCAAGAAGGGTAACTTTCGCCAAGACTTTAGCACTCACACTGTTCTCCTTCGTCGTGACATCTTCAGCTGCACACGCGCACCCCATAGGCCTTTCCAGTCCAGAGGTACTAGCAAGCCCTCGAACGACGAGCTGTGAACAAATATTACACCATTTTCGTCAAGCAAGAGCAATATCGCGCATACCAGTGGTCATAGTCGAGGAGACATATACCTAGCACGCCACACGTACAGGTCACTCGAGAGTATGGGGAGGGAATCACCGTCGAGATATGTATGGAACATCGGAGAAAGGAAGTAAGAACATGGCGTGGCAATCATCAAAATATGTGCAATCAAAGGATACACGTGAGTAACGTGTTCCACGATATGAAATTCGGATCGTTGTCATTTCAGAACCTCATATTTCGGCAGACGCGTTAATTTTGCCTTCTGCCTGGCGATTTAGAACCCTAAAATTTCGTAAAATGAAGATTCGCAAGAGTCTCATGCACATCCTGACCCGGAAGTTCGTCTTTATTGCGACAAGTTCTCGTTTTATCTTCGATCAATAAGATACGCAAATCCTGTAGCTCAGACCTTACACTGACCTGGATGCTGCCGTTCGCTATCGTTCCATGTCTTCCTACAAATTTCTTATCAAAAAATGCTCCAAATATAGGACGCGTCTAGGAGCGGTGCCGCAAGCGAAAGTGATGATCATCCTTCTTTGGTCCTTCGTATTACTGATACGAGCAATTCAAAATATTTTTCCTGGACCACGCCATCCCTTAAATAAATCAATGTGCCAGTACTACGATTTACTGGGACACCGCTCGTTTCCAAGCTCGGTGTAAGCGATTCTGTTGATTAGTTCATGCAATTATCATCCCGCTCGCTCCGGGTGGAATTTCAACTATTCGGACCCAGACCTTTCTCCTCCTCTTTCGATGACGGATCCTTGACCATCACATAGCCTATCCTCAATATCCTCTGAGCTCCAGCGCGACACCTTTACCTGGTCCAACACCTATCCTTCTCGCCTCGTTATATGTGAGATAATCTTTTGATTGCATTGATCGTCCTCCCTCCGTGGGACGTACTTACTACTAGCGGGTTCAGGACAGACAAGGAAGAACAAAGACGAAAGTAGACGGGAGAGAAAGGGAGGAGAATATATGATCCTAATTGGGAGAGAACAAGCTCAAGGTGAAGATGTGCTTATATACAATGATCCATAAATGATTGAATAGTCTAAGCTCCCCGCTGCAAGATTAACTGTATCTTTACAACGAAATGTCCCACGGTGTTAATATGACTACGTACCGTTGACTCCATTATCTCCTTTCGCTATGACTATCTCCTTTTGTATCTTCGAGTCACCTTTACTCTTCTTCCACTAGAATACCATGGAACCTTCTCGCGTCTTCGGTGACAAGTATATATGTACGAGCAGTAGTGTACTAGATACTCACTTTGAATTACAACCCCTTTACGCCTTTACTTACGAGTGAACTTAAAGGATTGCCGAACCTCTATAGGTTAATCGGAATCAAAGACTCAAGCGAACGCTTACACGGTAACTGATTGAACTTTCTTCTATTATCATCCTCAGCTCTTATCTCGTACATCAGCGAAGGTAACGGATTCATCTATCTACGAAGAATGTCTACAAAAATGGTGTAAGTATATTAACCTTTTCTTCGCAGATTTACTCTCATTCGCAACACACGGCTCTAAACCTTTCAACGATATATCCATACCATCTTCGAGTAAGCCTTCAAATACTGACACTTGCACCGGAGATCAATTGTCGCTTGGAATAGAGGCTCTAACCTCCATTTTCTCCAAAGTCTTTGCACGCGAGGCAACCATGTCAACGAAGATCCCATCAAAGCATAAAACGGGGGTGAAATGCGGATCCTTCCTTCGGCCAGGCGGAACAATCGTGAAGGAAAACTGCCGAAGATTTGGAACTACTTTCGGCGTTCCAACGTCCTCAACATCTGTCATTTGTTGAAACAGGTTGCGAAAAATAGCTTGCTCGGCATTCCTATCCCCCCAGTATTAGAATTGGAACCGAAGCACGGCCAGCGCTGGAACTAGAGGCAGGATATCCAAGATATGGCTCGTAATCATGACATTTGAGATTGTGAGCTTGGAGACACCCGAACATCGGGACCGAATGAACAAGTCACGGACATTCAAGAGCAAATTGGCAAGAACGAAATGAGAATTATCGAAGTGGAAGGTCTCGAGGAAAATCTTCGCTTTTTCCTTCCGAAACGCACATTAAATCATCTTGGGATCGAATCTGAATTCCCATGTTTCCAGCATAGCGCCTCAGAATCTCATGGGACAATAGCGATGGTATTCGTCATAGATACCTACTTCCTTTGGCTCTGTTTTTTTGGTTGGCCTGGGATACCACCCATGGTTGGAGTGCACGTTGACGCGTTGATCTTTTAGCCTTCTTCGCTAGCAAAAGTCTTTGTGCCATATGTTCTACACGAAAAAAAAATCTCACAACATCCGCCGAAGTAGCATCGCACTTTTCATCAGGCAAGTCGAGATTTAAAGGTATGACGCGTTTTTTAAATTCCCAGGAAGGGATATTACTCTGCACGAGCCTATAGAGAAAAAATGAGCTCTGAGCCACGGCCTCACGGAGTCGAACCGTAGAGATAGTTTCCGGTCACGCTACCGCGACCCTTCCTTCGCAGTGCGGTGAACCCAAATTGTGTGTGAAGCGAAAAAATCGGACATTCCCGAGAGCATGCGGTAACGCGGACAGTCTGTCTGTCGAGCACGGTATCAATTAGTGGTAGTGCTGTTGGTTGTTTGAAACACGCACATCGCCACAGACTGTTTAGCTGAGGAGTAAGTAGATCACATAGCAATGTTCCGATAATCTGCATCCTTGCCGGTGGAGCTTTATAACACGATAGATCGAGTATATCTATCATTGATCAATGGAAGAGCACCTTGTGTGTCGTGGTTTGAGTCCGCGTGGTGGCATCTTCAATCTCGTCGTTTTTTAAAGTTATCTTGATAACCGCGGAGCTCTCCTTAACAGAAGAATTCTAGGGCCGATACACCGTTATATGCGGCCATTCTTGTTAAAGGCACGTATCTCGGTAACATGGCGCGATTTGCATCTCTGATTCCTTTTCTTTCACAGTATCCTATCCAATTCGACGCTCCTGTTTCTATTTTGTGCTTTGGAATGTTTCGCGAGGTCTTATGCTATAGCCGTAGTGCTACCAAGAATTACTGGCTCATTTGTAAAGGTGTGAGCATCCACAGTTCGATTCCGTGTTGTGGCTATTCGGGAAATCGCGTCTCCGAGCGCATTTGTTTTTGGCTTAGGTTTGTCCAGGATGCTACCCGTCGTTCGATAAACATTTACTGAACAGCAATTTTCGTTGAATGAGACGAGTGGTGACAAAAATTAAAATCCTGGGGTAGTTTGTCGGTATCTACTGCTGATAGTATCATCAGCTACATGGCTGTTGATGGTGCCTATATGTATGCATCCGAATGAAGAAACCCGGTGTAGAAGGAGGGGCCCGGGAGCGATAGCACGCGACGAATTGCAAATCGAAGCGCGAGCCTCATTTCGGAAGTTGCCGGTTGGTCTTTTCTCGTAAATTGGCTCTTTGCTTCTTTCCTCGATGGTCGATGTGTCTTCCTATCGACTGATAGTCTCTAACGGGACTATGACGTATGTTGTCTCTGAAGTGCATCAACTTGATGTACAGGGTTCAGCCTGATGATTGCGCACATTGGGTCTGAGGCTTCTGTGGCTCAGATTGCGTATGTATCCATCCACACTCCTTTTATCCATCCGCGCTTACACTTCAGGACAGCACAATCCCTCTCGCCGCTGCTCATATATCATTGATCGAGGAAACACGACCTTGAACTGCTCTCGAATGGATTTGTATTCCGCACCGTGGACACTGGACTGTTGAACGGGAGGTGGGTGCTCATGCAGCTGGAGATTGCTCTGATCGAGATCAACGAGTGGGATGGAAGAGATGCAGGTTCTTCACATGAATCGACTGCTCGAGCGAACGTTTAGGCTAACCTTTTGATAGAAAGTAGCCAGGGTCGTCCTTCATGCATTCATGTCCAACTGGAGGATCAAGCCTTTGACGCGAGGAGGAGCGAGTATGAGGCACTCGAAGTCGACGAGACACTCAGGTGCGACATCTTCCCTTGCGCTGGACAACTGTGCGCTGACCCTTGTGCTTAGACGCGGATCCGATGGCGGCTGTTACCTCTTTAGTCGTTGCATAGTGATGTTCCGATAGCCAGAAGGCCATGAATACAGACCTTCCCCCCATTCGCTCGTGTGATAACCTGAATACCAGTACAAATGCATATCAAGCGGCCATGTATAATCGTCCACCTCGTCGCCTATACCATTGCAACCCATTTTGAACCTGCGAAACGAGTATATGCGCCTGTTTTCAGACTTTATGTGTATCGAACCTGGGATAACATCTCATCTGTGGCGGGAATCCTGCGCTCGCCAGGTGCGCCTTTGTTGGTTCTAATTGTCAGCGTACTCTCACATTGGCCTGTTGACCTTTCCGTGTCCCCGTATCCAAAACGGCGTTGCAGACAAGTGCGTACTCTTCCCGTGAATTATTATACTCTAGTCACAAGCTGAATTATGGCTACAGCACGCTACCCGTGTTCCTCGACTCAAAGAGAGCTACACTCGAGTCCCGGAATGGCTACGGGAGGGGAATGCTGTAGTTGAATCGAATGTACGAAGACTCTCTATGACGCTGGATTCTTTAAGGCCGTTTGCCCAACATCCACTAGACATTGCACGCGAACGATGTTGCAGACAAGAGCCACGAACCACGCCTTTGAAGAGAGATAGGTGGGTCAACACGTTGGACGTATGCAGATCAGCGAGTTGTTCTCGACCAGCTCCTCATCGTTGTCTTAATCCTTGTCACTGAATTTGCTTGGTCCTCGTCAATCTTGGCTCATTGATCCGATAATGCTCGGGTACGTGGCCCTTCTGGTTCGAGGTAAGTTTCTCTCTCTCTCTCGTTTCTTAAAGCAACTTGTAGGAGCTTTGCGCTCACCAGCACGCTTAGCTGCAAGATCATGAGTGTATCTCCATAGCATCCCATACGCTCTTTGCAGAATTTCGCACGTTTCGAGTCCGTGCCACGCAATGTTCGTGCATTCATCTCATTCTTTAGATGCATTCGTATGAAGTGCCTGCAGCCCAGGAGCATGAGTGGGAGCATTCACGGTTCGTCCGTGTTATGGCTATGATGGAATGAAGGTGTGATCCTTTTTCTTGCTTTCGCTGTTCCTTTCTCAACGACCACACCCATTCCCCGCAGCCTGAAGACCTTGGCATTGTGATGGACACCGGATTTTGATCTGCCTCCGTATCTATCGTTTTGAGTCAAAGCAAGCGGTGGAGGTGAGTACTTTGGTTGTCAGGAATGAATGGAATCACTCATCTTGGACATTGTCAAGGCCCCATTCTTCGATCTTTATTTTCAATGGCCCTGTTCTTTAGCTGCATCGATATGGAGTGCTCCTTTGATAACCAAGAATTACAGTCCTTGAAAGCGAGTGGGAGCATTTACGATTCAACTCTGTATCATGGCTATCGCGTCTCAAAGCATGTTTATTCTAAATCATGGACAAGACCTTGAGAACCCGAACGATATACTTTGGCTTCCATATTCTTCCGTACACGACTTTCCATTCTCGACGAAGCTTTTGGGGTGGACCATGCGTTCCGTCGACGTGAGCCATTCTTCTCGTTTCGATATGCTTTCACTTATCTCTTTCTGAAAGAAGCGCCAACTCCATAAGCCGCAGTGCCTCTGAGTCGGAAGTGGAGCACCAAGAATAAGATATGAGGACTGTCGTTATCTGGGACAGGTGATTCTATCAGTACCAAAGCTCGTACCGGCCCAGGTGCGTCACTCCGCATCTTGTTTCTCTTAGTAGCCAAAGAACATATAATGATGTCGTCATATTCAGGTAGCTCGGATAAGAGGGCTATGTTCATGTATACTCGGCGCGTGCTTCAGAGGTACGCTGACTGGCTGTACCATTCCATTTAAATCCTGGACGAACCTTGCAGTTCCCCCACACACGATTCTAAGGCAGATGTCTAGGATCTTTTCCTTTGTGCTGATAGTGAAATTCTCGACGCGAATGGCGTAAATGACCCCAACTGAAGACCCGGTTTTGCGAGGATTTACTGGAATACAGAATATACAGTGAGCGACGCTTTTAGCTTTCTGAAAGTCGCCTGGATTGTTAATGACCTTCTCGGCCCCAGCCGGCATCGCCTCTCTGATACCATTACAATGAATACAGTAGATCGAGAGTGGCGCAGTAGAGTACTGAACAAGACCGTCCTCGCTTTGTTCTCCAAGGTTCATTCATTGTTCTCTGGATCTCACTCTAATTGTCTTTTGTTTTGACCGGAGGGCCAAGGCGTGATCCGCCTGTTTACTCTTTGGCTTATTGTCTTGAAGCTTGAACAATGTCATCACCATTTAAGTTCCAGATCATAAGAAGCAGGCCTTTCTTCGGCTTGCAACCACTCCTCCATTTCCCATTTCCCTTTTACCGAGACGATGTCCTCCAACAGCGACGATGCAAGGTACGTTGTTATTCCATTCTACCTCAATGCATTTGGCGTGTCCTGATGGATGGTCATAGCTTGGACGAACCAAAGAACAAGAACTTCGTCGATGAAATCCCCAACGAGCTTCTGCTTGTTATCTTCTCCTGTGGTGCACAAAGTACCGACGGTACTGCATTCTCGTTCCGAGTATGTACCGTCTGTCAGCGCTGGCGGTCCCTAGCCATCAACAACGCGTACCTCTGGACCTCCCTCACCATCGACACCGCAATCCCCCCACTTTCCACCTTACAAGTTCCTCTATCATACTTTTCCACCATCTTTCCAAAGGAAGCTCTGGTCCTCGAGCGCTCATCAAATTTAGACGTCGATATTACGATCGCCAACAGTCTCGGAAGCCCGAAATACACTCCTAAACATTTTGAATTCCTCTCTACCCTCCTCTCCACGCACGCTCGTCATATTCGGACATTGGATGTGCATGTAGAGCATGCAATTTCGGCATCTAAGCTCTGTTCCAGGCTCCATCGCGTCGCATTGCCACGACTGCAAAAATTCCACCTCATTTCTGACTACACTTTCGAAGATCTGTTCGACCATGAGGACGAAGACTATGACCCCTTCTGTTCGACCCATATGCTCGAATACTCACACGAGGACAATATCCCAACCTCCGTGGACCTGCAACAGTGGAGCACTTCGAAATACCCCACGCTCACGGATGTTGCTTGCGCCGGGATTCCTTTGGAATGGGGATTGTTCTCCCCGTCGAATCTACGAACCTTGTGTTTGCGCAGTGGCATCCAGAGAGCACCATCCATGGAGATCTTGCGTGGAATCCTTTTCAATAGCATGAACACCCTCGAAAGCCTCGAGCTTGCAGATATCATCAATTGGGCCGATCCCTCTGATCTACATCCCGCCAAAGCTCGTTTGACTCTCCCCCGTGTTCATACCTTAATCATCGGCAACCGTACCCCCAACGAAGTCCGTTTCGCCGTCCAGGCATTCGCCTTCCCTACCCTTCGAAACCTTACCATCAAATGTCCTCTTGGCGGCCCAGAGAGCGACATTTTCGTCAGTTTGATCAGATACCTCCCTCTTGACGAGCTGCACAAGCTCAAATTTCCTGTCACCTGTTTTCGCGAGACGGTCCTTCCCGACCCAGATCTCGTGAAAGAGGGGAATATTGCCGAGGATTCCCTACCTCTGATGCTGCAGTTTATCCGCAGACTGACGTCTCTTCACACGCTGGAACTCATGTGCTTTTGCGATACAGCAGAACTGGATTGTTCTTGGTGTAGTCTTTTCCTGAGGTTAATGAACTACCCGGTAACGGATTTGAAGGACGAGCGGAATGGCGCCCTTAATTTGTTCGGTCTCCAGAGGCTTTCGATTAAAGCTGATGGTCATATGAGCCCTGAGGCGTTGTCGTTCTTGCGGAAACGATTGGAGCTGGGAACCGTTAATGGGGAGTATGTTGGGCCGGTCTTCGAAAAACTGACTCTGTCCTTGTGGTCACGTATCCAATGGCAGGAAGAGGATCAGAGCTTCCTTAATGATGTAACTCTGGCAAAGGAGCAGTCCATTGTTTTCTTTTAGCTATCCCGGTTATCATAACCGCTATGTAAAATCATTTTGTACTCTAGTACGGTGCTCAATTAATGAGGTCTAATTGCGTTGCTCATTTAGGGACTCTGAGTTTAGCCAACGGTGAGAACGTGAAGGGGAGAGCGAACGGTATGACACTTACCTGGTAGGACAGTGAGAGCGTGAAGGAGAGAGCGATGTAGCCCCTCTCTGCTCTGAACTGACTTACCAGGCAAGATCGCGAGACACTTGCGAGAACACGGTCTTCGAGTAAGTGATCGATTCTGATGGTCGCGAGGATCTCGGTCCTTCGAACGAAACCAATGCTCATGAGGATCCCGGTGCGTTCTGCGTTCTGCGCTTACCGCAATTAGACTTGCGTAAAGCAAGCTTTAAACCCGAATAAAGTATGAATTCCGACCCACAGACCTCAAATGTTGACATGGATGAGAATAGGATTGAAATACCAGTGTCTGAACCGACCCGGACGGAGTACTTAGCGGGTCTGGGTGCAATTCAAATGCCATTACAAGCTGTTTATCATGTACAACATTTCCTAGCGACACTTTCTTGGCTACTATACAAAGGCTGACTACTCTACGCCGCACTCGGAGGCATTCTTATCTGCCAATCTGAGTAAATAAGGAGATAAAGAGTGAGCGAGAAATAACACACTAATATGAGGATAAGCAAATCTACCAGCCGAGCGTCTTCCACATCTCCCGGTACTCGGGATATATCGAACAAAACAACCTCACCCGACGCTCCGTATCACCTCGGAATTCTTCATCGAACCGCTCCAGGGCAAACCGTTTCCAATGTGTCGAGTTTTTCTTCTCTTGCGCACTCATACCCTCAAAGATGATCTCCAACAGCGAGCATATATCTCCCGCATCGGCATCACACTTGTTCTGAAGACGCGGTAGGTCGGAGTCCATGTTATCCTTCCACCCCTGGAGTTTGTGAAGCAGCAGGATCGACATGGGAACAACCGGAAGTCCCTGCCTATCGACGATAGCCTCGGAAAATATGATCGGCAGGTGTAATACCCCCGGCTTAAGGATATCGACCTTGGTTTTCTCCAGCTTCCCGTCAACATAATCTTGGTACCACAGGACCTTCCACGTAGCGCCGGGTGTCTTGGCGTCCACAAGCTGGAAACGATTCGGGTTCTTAGTAGCCAAAATTTCTTTCAGCAACTCTAGATCGCAGTTGTGCGATGACATTACTATGTCAATGTCCTAGTACCACTTTGTCAGTATCATAAAGAAGATATTATGAGCACCGATGAACTCACGTTTGGTAGGCGGTCATTTCCGTAAAGGTAACAAGCCGTACTCCCGAGGATCGCAAATGTGTAGCCCCCCTCTCTAAGGATACGAGTAAGTTCTTTTGCGGCGCGAAATACGACTGCTCGGGGACCACGAGTTGGAATCACCGGATTAGCTGGGGAAGTCGAGGTCGCGGCAACTGAAAGTGAGGTATGAGATCTCGGCGGTAGCAAAGACGAAGACTGGGATCTTCGCCTGTCATACGCACCGTCAGGTATACACGGACTGGCGATAGCCAGACCAGAGAAACGCTGTTCTATGCCCATAGGAGTGGTTCTACCTGAAAACGAGTCCAAGAGGTGAACGGATGGTGACTGTTATAAGGAAAGAAGACCGGAGTCGATTTCGGCACCGTCGACCTGGGAATTTCAAATAATGTAAGTAACTCAATCCAACGAAATTGAGAGCTGACTCGTTCCAAGCGTGACACGTCAGGTACATGGTTGACGGCACCGCAGCCAGGGTGCTGATGATAGGCATTGTAGCGAGGAAGAAGGGTACTAGTCAATATGCATGCGTTGAGGAGACCCTCGTAAGAGATGATCAGCCCGACTCCTGAGTCTCCTCATCATAGTGGGTCTCAAAGGGCGAAGGATGCCCTACTTGACAGTGGGTGGTGACAGTGTTATCAAGGCTATCCTGGAACCGCGCGTTGGAATCACAGGACTTGCTCGAGAATTCGAGGTTGCGGCGACGGAAATCGAGGTACGCACGTTCGGCGTTACAGATGACGAATTACGGGATCTTGTTGTATCCCGCCTGTCATCCTCATCGTCAGATGAAGTGGTGGGCCATCGCGGGGCGTGGCAGGTCCGAGTCCTGTATGAAGGGGGAAGGTCTAGATCACGAAGCAAATGCA
The DNA here is from genome assembly GCA_902506015.1 of Armillaria ostoyae. NCBI lineage: Eukaryota > Fungi > Basidiomycota > Agaricomycetes > Agaricales > Physalacriaceae > Armillaria > Armillaria ostoyae. The sequence continues at coordinate 4,128,983 of LR732076.1, read as the reverse complement.
AAGATACTCAATGCATGGACAGCTGACAGGCCGTTCTTCTGACCCCCTTCTTTTGTATAACACTCTCAAAATCAATATTGCAGACTCGACGTCAGTAGAGGACAGGTACCGTGGCAAGCGTCGAACATGCCTGTCGAGGATTCTAATTGTAGCATGGTAGCGCCGGATAGGAAACCAACAACTGGGTTGCAATATCGGTAGGTAATTCTCTGAGTTTCCATATAGCGACGATGGGATGAAGGTGCGTTTGCACATCTATCCCGGGAAGGCGATTGCCGCATCCCACGGTACGTGAAGGAAGAGAACCAACGATGTCAGCATGATAATGGCGACAGGAACACCTGGAGAAGCGAGTCAGCATAAGCGTAACAAGGAGTACATAAGGGTATACCTAGCGCAGTACCAACCGGATTCAAGGGTCGCCAGAAACACGCTACTGGTATCTATATGTCATTAGAAGGTACGTTCGCCTCATCGGCAAGAGATGATCTCTAAGCGGAGCTTGTGTATCAAGGAAAGTCATCGTCGTCAACACCTTGGGGTAGCGGCGTCAGGGGCAGCAGTCAAACCACCAAGGATACTTTCCGTGGTTCGTTGAACACAGGGCGAGAGTGGGGCACTAATGTATGGAATAAATTCGTGTGTACCATCGGTATTGAGATGATCCTTAAGATCCCGTTCATTGCGAAATTCGTACATTATAAACGATGGATAGTATTAAAAACCTGAGAAGGCGTCAGCGTAGTAAGCGACTCAAAGGGCTATAAAATGTACGTGCATGGTGGGGTACCTACAAGGTCACTGTATTAGATAAGCTGGCTCTGAGAGCGGCAGTGGCCATAGATGAGCTAGAAACGAGATGTGTGTGTTGTCGAGGCAGTCCATGAGGTACGTACCTGAACCTGAACGTAACCGTGCGGAAGACCACTGAAGCGACTCGAGGGAACCCCCCTGTCATTCCATGTTTGAATTTAGACGGGCACATCTCTCCAAGTCCTGCCTCGGAGATCTTCTATACATGGACAAGCGACGGGGTGGATACAGCTTTGACGAATGAAATGGGATTGGCCAGCCTGTCCATCCATACAGCATTTCGGATGAGGTGCAGGACAAATGATGTGAGTGAGTTAAGGCGAGGATAGAGAAGGCGGCTACGAGCGCTAGATGAGAGCTGTCGATGGCATCTTGGACATGATTTGATGAAACGCTGCTGGAGGGAGAAGAGAGATCAAATAAAGCAGAGCGAAACACAGGTTAACAGACATTGGAAGCGCAGATCAGGATACTGGATGTATATCAGAGCATAAATATGAGGTACTGCAGAGAGAAGTACGCCTGCAAGCAGATATCAACGGAAAAAGTAAGAACAAAGTAAGAAGAGCAACGATGCTCAGGAGCCGGTGACAACCGAACAGCGACGTCATGGTACGGACCGGCGGGCCGACATACACGTAATTAACCAAAATGCACTGCCACCGAACCAAAAACCCAGAGCCTGTATACACAGGACTCGGAACTTTGACGACTGACTTGCAATTAGGCAATGGTTAGATCTCCCTGAGTATGAGTACGGGTGTTGGACTCGAGTCTTGAGACCAGAGAATAAGCACAACGTAGAAGCAAAAAGGTTCACTCGGTGGTAGTCACCCTTCAAAAGTATCCAGTAAACAATCTGGTGTTTCATGGATGGCCACAACAAATAGCTGTCCATAATGTTTCCGGCGTTCGCAGCTTTTGCGTTGATACATATTGAAACTCATGGACAAAGGACACACAGCGACAACGCAACGGTGTACCCAAAGCTTCCATGCATTCAATGGGCCCCCGAATAGATGGAACTGAGAGCAGTATGGCTGATCGATCTTGATTACAAGATCCCGGGGGGTTGGGTCTGGGCGTCGTACAGATGAAAGTCGTAATGTACGTAATGTCTGGGACCGGCGTTTACTGTGTGGACACTGCCGCGTATTACTACTTACCTACCGTGCGCGGCAAGAATTGGAACGAGATCATTTTTCATCAGCAGCCGAAATATTTCCAGTCAGAGGACGACGGAATGGACTTTCTAGGCTGGAAAACGCCGTACAATATCAAAGATAGGGGGAACTGAATCAATTAGATTTGACCGAATCTACAGCTAAAAATACTGTCAATAGCAAAGGATAAGAGGCCCCTACCAAGGCAGCGGGAATTTCTGTTTGCAGCTCCTAAATACGATTGATCCGTGTGCAGTGCAACACCGCCCATATGCGAGTCCGACGCGTCGTGCCATACGATCTCATTCATGAATCTTTTCCGTGTGGAAAAAAAACCGACGGTGTTCCGAGCGCAAGAAAAGATAAGTCCGTACTACAAATGCTAGTTTCTACAAGCGAAAATGATCTTTGGGGAAACCGACACGAAGGTCTACAACAGAAGGAGTGGCCGTTGTGTGATCGAAGTTTCCATTGTAGTAGATACCGTGATCGCTTAGTTGTCTGCCTTGTCAAAGTGCGGTGAAGTAGGAGATCATTCAGCCAATTAATTTGATGAAATATGCCGCCTACTTGCCGCGATTTCGCTGAGGCTTGAGCTTGAGGCCTTAAAGTTTGACTGACAAAGAACGCTTGGCTTCAGTGTCAGGTATCACAGAAGCTATTGGCATTCTATCCACCTTGGAAAACGGCCGTGGGCTGGAAAGCATTGCTACCGGATTTTTTTATCTTCTTCGGCCAGGCGACTTGGCTGAGGATCTCGAAGCCGTTTAAGATGCGCCCGCGCAGGGGCATGTATCTTTAAGAAACATCACGAACATCGAAGGGCTACTGTTGGGGTTGCTGTGCGTGGTTTTCTCAATCAAATGTTTCAAAAACTGATTGCAGCCGGTGAAGTAGGTAAGGATTTACACTTTTTAACTTTGACTGCGATCCTGTGAACCAATTGTGTTTGTACCAATGTCAATCCGCGACGCCACGGACTACGGAGATCTAAATGTACGTATATAAATGGAAGTCATGAATCTCTGATGGAAATACATAGGTTCCTGTCGAAACAGAGCAGCGAATCATGTCAGAGTACTAGTGAGTTTTCTCCCAGGGATTCCATTTGGTCCGGGTAAGCTTTGCGGGAGTAATCGGACCGCTTCAGGCGAGCGGAGACTGAAACAGAGATCTGCAGTTCTCGCATGGCACGGTCCGATCATCCTGTGCCGCAAATCAACCGAAATGAATGGGACTACTAAATTACGCGTCGGGTGAATAGTTCGAATACTGATTTTTACCACTTAACGACAGTGGGATAACGGTGTTAAGGACGCACATTGAGTCCCAAATCCACGAGAGTGCGGGAACTCTGTGCTTGAGTCAATTCAAGCGAGAAAGAAAACGGAAATTTTGAACTCTTCGTCCAGAGCAAGCGGTGTTTGTGTTCAGGGTCCGCACTCTCCGGGGATTTCTCTATCTGTGAAAATTTTCGCATCGGGAGGCTTGGGCCCTTGTACGTATCGCCATGAGAAGAAATCAACAAGGCCTTGCTGGAACACCTTCCAACGAAACGAGATGCAAAATACAAGATAATAAGCATAACGGGCTGGACCCATCAGATGTGGCAACCGGTGTCGAGGGCTTGCGGTGGCCTAGATACGTACTTTTTGCGGGGAAATGTCGGCTTGACAACGTGAGCATGTCGAGGTCTATTGCTGGTCAGAATGGTTCCTTTTGGTCTCCACAGATAATCATGTCATTGGAGAATGGAGAGGACCACCCCTGATGGGCTGCTCCTATCCTGAAATTGCGATATATAATGTCCTTGGAAGGATATATTTCCCACGAACTCCAAGGTTCGCTTTCACGCTCTTTACTCACCTTTGACGGCATCTGGCAAGCAGCTAGAAGAATGTCCGACTCCCAGACCTTCGACATCGGGTTCAAAACCGAAAAACCGTATGCGTCATCTGACTTTCGTTCTATGGCGCAGACTTAGTGAAAATATTCCCTAGGTTTGAGCTGCTGTACGTGAGTAGAGGAGATTCGATCCTTGGTTCTATCGTCTTCGGTTTTTTCGTGAGTGTGAGCTCGAATTTTATACTACATTTTATCTGAATCGTCTTATAGTTTGGCTTTTCTATCCAAGTTGTGAGGCGTGCTGCGTTAGAAACCAAACGAGCCAGCAGGGTGCGATTCTTGGTCGGGTTTCTGACGGCTCTAATATTCTGCATCTACTACAGGTTTCTGCATATATTATCATGATCTGGCTTGAAATCCTGGCGTATGTCTCCTCTCTATGTTGACCACAGCCGTGAAGTCTGACTTTCTAAAATCAGGAACACAACCTATGCGGTGAGCCTTTATCATATCCTTCTCATTGGCAAGTGCTCATACGCTCTTTCCCGAAAGGTTATAGCTTGGTGTTATCTGTAGGTTCTCTCTCAATCTCTGCTCAACTTCGCGACTTCACGGAAACCCCTTCGAAATCATAGGCAGAAGTTTATCAACCCCAGCATTGGATTTTTTCTTGCATGCATCATCTGCTGGATTGTTCAGGTAAGCGTCATTAAGGCAACATATTTAATAACGGTAAATGCTGTTCTGAAGGTTCAATGTCTGATGCTCATCATCGTCAACCGATTGTGCATTCTAATTCAGCAACCATCTCAGAGAGTGAAGCCCCTCCTTTTCTTCTCATTCGAGATATCGAAGCTCACAGTATCATTTCGCATAGCTTACACTCAAGCTCGTGGTTATCGGGGTTGTTTCTGTTGTTTCCATTTCTACGTCTTGTATCTGTGAGCGAACATCTTATCCTTGAAAGCGCTTTACACCTCAGCGTCACTACACAGGGATACCTGCTGAGTTACAGATTAATTCGTCATATATGAGTGTACGTTCTTTTATCCTTTCGTCTTTGAAGTTCGAAAGAACTGATGTGATCCTTTCCAGTTGAATAAGTGGTGAGTGCCGTACTCACGACTCGTCTATCGAGTACCCACACCTTCCTGTAGGTGGGACAAGTTTGAAAAAGCTATCTATCTTCGTGAGTACCCGAGAACTCTTTTATCCAGAGAGACTCATAGTTTATGTTTCAGTGTTGGACCTGGCATTAAACATCCTCTTCATTCGCATGGTAAAAGGCCGCCTTGTAGACCACGGTTTGAAGAAATACAACAGGGTGATGCGGTAAGTTACAATGCGAATGTCGTATAGCTGCATTTGACAATTTCTTGAAAACAGCTTTAACCAGCGTATCATCATTGTTTCCATTGGGATGGATGTTCTTCTCATGGGCGTCACGACTCTCAAGAATCCCTTCGTTTATACTCAGGTAGGGTTCACATTTTAGCGCGGAGTTCTCTGACGATAGTGTTGCTAGTTTCATCCCATCACGTACATCGTCAAGCTCCAAATCGAGATGTCCATGTCGTGTCTTCTCATCAAGGTGGCGCATTCCACTGGCATTGATGTATACAATACCACGGTCAGTGGCAAAACGGGACAGAGGACACGGAGTGCCGTGTACGTGCTTTTCTTCATAACTTCATTATCAGGCGTCATACGTTACATGTTGCAGGGCCGTCAGCATCACGACCCAGATTCATACCCAGCATGACCCCGCAGGTCAGGAAGAGTATGGTAAGGCTTTCCACATATATCTTTGGGTGGACTACTTTGAATCCTGATCTCGAACCAGAAATGTCCCATATTCTTCAAAAGAACGGTGCCATTGAAGATGACAGATCCCTTAATTCGCCATCTGTAACCAAGATAACCGATGATGAGCTGGCCCACGTCTGAATCGTGGCCCCCCAGTAGAAAGTACGATATATTTACAAGCTAATATTCCCTCGCTGTATATAAATAATACGTGCTAGAATTAAAAAAATGGTTCTGAATTGCGATCAACATTCATGCGTACTCCGGTTACTGTGTAGAATATGTTCTCAAAAGATCAAAATAGATTATTCATGGACCACGTTATCCTTTAACTTAATGCAATGTGCGAGTATTGCGGTTCGCCTAGACGCCACTTTGGAGCCAAATTCGGTTTAAGCCAGTCTTTCAACGCTTAGCTCATGCAATTGTCAACCCGCTCCCTCCACGTGGAATTTCAATTATTCGGACCCGGACGTTTCCTCCTCCTCCTCCATTGATGACGGATCATCGACCATCGCATGTCCTATCCTCAATATCCTCCGAGCTCCAGCGCGGCGCCTTCATCTGGTCCAACACGTATCCTTCTCACCTCGTTATAGGTGAGATAATCTGCCGATTACATTGATCATCCCTAAATACCTGCTACTGACAGGAATCAACCAGCGCCTCACACCTGTCACAAGCGCTCTTCTGAAAAGATGGACACACGACATCATGCAGTCATCCTGGAAAGAGTTCCACCTCTGCCCGGTGGAAGTGCGCACCTGCGGTGTCTTGTATTTTGCTGGTCCGTCCCCAATATACTGTACGAAATTAGCATCAAACTCTTTTTTTTACAGAGCCGAAAAAGAAAAGCCCTATACTCATGGTGAAGATGCAGTCGTTCAAAGCCACGCAATCAACGCATATCCAAGATTTCTTCGCCGGGCGTCGTCTTATCGATCCTCGCAAAATTGTACAGCGTTTTCGTTTTCCGTCCAATCGAGCTCATGACGTCCAATAGTTATTAGGATTCTTATCTGCGTTCACTTGAATAGATAGAGTAGAAAGACAGTGGTAGCAGACCGGAGGAATGATATTAAAAATATGAAGTTGTGCTGACTTGGTATCGGAAGACGGCCAGCTATATCGCCACCCGGTTTAGCCTTTCCGTTTCAGTAGACGAACAACCGCGTCTGGGGCAAAGGGATCTGAAATACATTAAAGAGCGAAAGGTCGTGCTTCTTCTGCCTTTCGAGTTATTGATACGAGCTTGTGAACAGACCTCACCCTTATTAGACCAATCACCTAGAACCCAACGAACGTACTTCCTTTATTCTCGTTTGAATTTACTCAATGATAAAGGCTCAACACTGGAGGGAAAGGCCTAGATTACTACACTGCTACAGTTCATAGATAAAAGGTGCGTAGATCCGTATTGTATCTAACGGCGGTGATAGTAGAAGTGAAAGTTCACACCATCAGCACGGACGTCAACTACATCTGTGGAGGAACGAGCTCCAGGAGAAGAGCTGGTAGATGAACATGTCGAGCAAGAGGAGCTGCTAGCGTTGGAAGCGGCACGAGCTCGTTGGCGTGGAGCGGCATTCGAAGGGCGTGGCTGCGCAGTGTAGGGAACCTGAGTAGAGGCTTGGTTTCTCGGGGCGCCCAGACGAGGAAAGGGGATGCTATTCTGACCATTCGAAGCAGTAGATGGCTGCCCAGTGTAAGGAACAAAAGCAGAGGGAGGGTTTCGCGCCTGGTTGCGGGGATCGTTCCTCGCGTTGGAAGTGGCGCGATTTCTTGTAGCAACGGTTGGGTTGTAAGGGACGAGAGCGGTGTTGGGCTCGTTGCGGGAGGTCGAGGGGTGGCTGGCTGAAGAGCCTCGGACATTGCCGCCATTCGATATGGCGTGTGCCGGAGCATGAGAAGGAAGTGGTGGATACGCAACTGTTGTGCGGTGGCCCTGAGGAGGGGCTCTATGAGAAGTGGGGTACGGCGTGTCGTGGTACGACTGGGTTGATGCAGGCACAGCGCCATACCCATTAGGGACGGAAACGTTGTGACGAGGTCGGCGGTTTTGGTAGTAGTTATGACTCATATCGTCGCCTTGAATGAGGAATCGTCAGTAGATACTCTCAAGGGAGATATTCGAGTGACCTTGGAAAGGAACTGGATTCCTATGGTTTAGAGGGAGGGTATGGGTCATATATATATGTCTCTGCCGGGCCGAGCTAGTGTAACAGCATGAGAGGCGAGGTACATGTCCATCAAGGACGAGGCGCTTGATTAGCGCTCTGAGCGCAGAGATTCCCATGTTGTTATGGTATCCTCCCTGTACTCTCACGGATTCTTGCAGTACAGGATGTTCCCTTAGCATCGTGGGTTATGCTGAACGCTTCGTGAGCGGCGTTAGAAAAGACACAAGCAGTCCGTGGGTACTTTTTCCCCGACAGTTTAGTTGATCCGTTGCCAATCCATTATCGATCCGTGGTGCAGATTCGGATTCCCGAGTTTCCCCATAACAGCCTGGTTTCTCCTGGTGTGCTAACACTATGAAAAAGTCGATGATTCAAATCGCTGATGCGTACTGGTAATGCACTGACCATATGTTGCAACACCAACGGTATTCAATTTGATCCCAGACTCGAAATTTCCTGAGTTCCTTTCCCGTCTCAGTTAAAGATACATATTCGGGCTATCAAACGAGGTCAGTTACTCTCACTTCGTCAAAGCCCCGAAGTGTGAAAAATCACGTACGTGAGGAACATGCGACAGATTGTAGAGATTGTGGTCATGTCAGCTAGGTCCGACGGACATGACTGACAACATATGCACAGCGCTAGTATATCACGAAATCATCAAGTATCCATCCTCTTTTACGGTAAGAAGTCGCAGCCAAGGTGGGGGAGAGGACGCAGAAGGAAACGGACGGTTGCCACGGGCCGACTTTATTGGCAATTATTACGGCTGTTTCCGAGGGCACTTTTACGCTGCCCGCCTCTCTTTCCTCCGATTTCTCTCTTCGACTCAGCCTGGTCACCTCGAGTGGTAACATCTAGCATACTCAAACGGTTTTTCTGACCCACTCTATTGTCGAGGCTATGAATTCACGATATTCATGCCTTTTCTGTCACCACTCTTGCCCGAATGCCTTGGACAGTAGGATTTCCTTTTTGGCTGAAATTTATTGTCGATAAGATGGTGCGGCTCTTTTTCGTTCTTGACGACGAGAGTTCTCACAAGTTTCTTGACCGTTACCTAAGACTGCATCCTACATTCACTGCTGCGAATCGATTTCCTTATCAGCATCTCCGCCGCGGCTTTCCATGAATCATTTGATTTATCCACAGCGGACGATAACGGCGGCAGCAGGCCTTATCTACATGGATACATAGGAACACATCTACGAGACTGTAAGTGCATGGATTTCCCATCATTACCCTTTCTTCCGGCAACCAAAGTCATGTTCATTTCGAGGAAGAGAATTATTGCCCGCCTTTGAGGCATGTGGTGTGGACAACCGCTTCATTCTTGATCAGAGTCCCTGTGCTAGATGAGGCGCTCTCGTTATCTTCAACGCGTTCCATATGATTCGCGTTTTCCCAGGGGCATGCCAAGCCCCTGCGTGCGATAAAGAAGCCTGCCCGATCATAGAAGCCAATTCTCTCTCTTATCTTCTTCTCTTCACCCTTCTGCGATGATGAACATCACTTACGATGCTTGCTAGTCTCAATTCCTCTTCGTCTTATCATCTGGCTGATGTAACCTACAGCAGGAACCATTACCGCGACGGACGCCGACGGAGTTGTGTCTGTGTACAACAATGGTGACATCGCCTGGACGCTCACCTGCGCCGCGCTTGTCTGGCTCATGATCCCCGGTCTTGGTTACATGTATTCCGGTCTGCTCAGGCGAAAGAACGCGCTTAGCCAAATCTATCTGAGTCTCGTCTGCCTTGCCGTCGTGTCCTTTCAAGTGCGTGCGACTAGCACTTCACCCTCATATTTCACTAACGATCCAACAGTGGTTCTTCTGGGGGTACTCCCTCGCCTTTAGCGAAACCGGAAGCGCTTACATCGGTGACCTCAGTACGTCCAAAACACTCTCAGCAACCCCTACCCTCTCACCCTTTTCCAGAATACTTTGGGTTGAAAGGCGTGCTGGACGCGCCGTCAATGGGAACCGCCCGACTTCCCGCCCTTGTCTTCTGTCTCTACCAGCTCATGTTCGCCGCTGCAACACCCATGATCGCTCTCGGAGCCCTAGCAGAGCGCGGACGGCTAGCACCAGTTCCTATTTTCGTATTCATGTGGTCGACGCTCGTGTATGATCCAGTCGCTTGTTGGACGTGGTCAGCGAACGGTTGGTCGTTCGTCATGGGTGGACTGGACTTTGCGGGTGGCACTCCGGTACATATCACTTCCGGTACGGCGGCGCTTGCTATCAGCATATATCTCGGAAAGAGGAAAGACTGGGGAACGGAGAGGCTCATGTATAAGCCACATAACACGACATACGTCATTCTCGGAGGTATGTTACTTTTCAAAGAAGTCTAGCTCGATGCTGACTATGACCAAGTCGTCTTTCTGTGGTTCGGATGGTTTGGATTTAATGGCGGCAGCGCCCTCAGTGCCAACCTCCGAGCTGCTCATGCGTGCATCGTGACGAATTTGGCTGCGAGCATGGGCGGTTTAACCTGGATGCTCTGGGACTACCGTCTCGAGAAGAAGTGGTCAGCCATCGGGTTCTGCTCAGGTGCTATCTCAGGGTTGGTAGCCATCACCCCTGCTTGTGGATTCGTCGGAGCCCGTGAGTATTTCCGTATCCACTCCTGATTTCCACCATTCTTAACACGCCCTTAGCTGCCGCCGTTCTGTTCGACGTCATGGCTGGTACCTGCTGCAACTTCGCGACTCAACTCAAGTACACCTTTGGTTACGACGACACCCTTGATATCTGGGCATCTCACGGTATCGGAGGTGTCCTCGGGAACGTCCTCACCGCCCTCTTCGCTCAAGCGTCTATAGCCGGATTCGATGGTATCTCTGTCATAGACGGAGGATGGATCGACCACCACTACATCCAATTGGGATACCAGCTCGCTGACAGCGTCTCTGGAGTCGCATACACCTTCGCGATGACTACCATCATATTGTGGATCATGCACTTCATCCCTGGATGTCGGCTACGAGGATCGGAAGAGGCGGAGGTCAGCGGGCTGGACGACCACGATATGGGCGAGTTTTCGTATGATTATGTCGGGCTCGAGCAGGATGTCGCCGGGGATGGAGATGCTTTCGGCTCGACGACAGGTGGAAGGGAGCCTCGGCATTTTTCTCATCATCGTGGAAGTGATAATGGGAGTCTGGTGGAGAAGAACGTCAAGGTACATGCAGTGCCAGCCTTCTAATTGGAGCTTAAATTCTTTCATTTTTATTAAATATACTTATCCTCTCGTTCGGACATTGGATTTCCTTTCTCTCTCTCTTAGAATAGTATATTGCGTCGTAGAATATAAAGACAGCTCCATGGACGCAGAGCAGAATAGTAGTTTTTAAACTTTTGATTCCGCCAGGCTGGGGATCCTTGTCGATCGAGACTAAATGCTCACAGACTCTCTACAATGAAAAGGATGTATTTGTTTCGTTCAAGAGACAAAAGACGATTTATAAGCGTAAGGGAGTCTTCGAATATGAGAAAGATCGTATATGAAAGCTTTAAACCTCCAACAGGACTATAGATAACATCGCCGGTACCGGAAGTCGCATGAGTGAGCTAATGAACCAAAAGTATAAGTCTGCCAACATTCAAAATGTGTCTCGTACCTCATGGAGGGTAGTTCTAACCTGAACATCACGAGACGCTACACTGGTTCCACGACAAAGGTTGGTGCTAGGTACTTCGCTGAAAAGGAGAATGCAGAAGTACATCTGAATAGGCCAACAGAACATTAGAATGAACCAGCCATGAAGTGCGTAGGGGAAGATGCGTACATTCGTAGTAGAAATCACGGTATAGGTGATGACACCGCTGCTACAAGCACGGAACGTATCCGTGCAGCTCAACCTGTATATATTGATCCAACGTCAGAATTTGAGGACGAAGATTCAAGAGATCAGTGAAAATGACGTACGCCCTTCAGCGGGATGATTCGCTTGCAACGTTGTGAACACCACACGTATCGCGGACGTCGATGTGACGCCGTAGTAAGCTGTATAAAGAGAATTGGCCCTATTGGTGGCGATATACGAAGACGCAATAGAGGCTAAAGATTTCGCCTCGGTATAGCTGAAACATATGTCAGCCGTGCACTCGGAAATAAGTCGGCATATACCAAACTTGCGTCAATAAAGCTCTTCTGGGAACTGGAGGTACAAATGTCAACCGCACGAGCGTCTAAGACGGGGAGATCCCGTTTTGCCAGGTCTCCAGAGATGTGCGCATCCACGGAGCTAGAGGACACGGAAAAATGGTCAAGACTTGCTGCATCGATGAGTCTAGCCTTTGGATTGGCCGTCTGGAAAGACGTGACAGCCGCAAATGTGAACGTCCCCGGACCAACGGAAGCAGAGTCAAAGAGGGTCGATACTATTGACGAGCATGTAGTAAGATCAACTGCTTTGACTACAGAGAGAGTATGGTGCTTACACTCATGATGACAGTCACAGATTGTCCAGGAGATATAACCGCAAAACCAAAGTCATCGATGTCTTCCAAGGAAACTGTAAGCTGCAGAAAAGAGGTAAATCGGTCGCCAGAGATAAATGAAACATAGACAACCCACCTTGATCCCAGTGAACGGAACGGTCTCTCCGTCCTTCGTGACGGTGAAAGAGCGTGTTGGAAGGATATCATCCAAAATCGTGCCGTACTTCAAGATCTTGGCCGCCTTCGAGCCAGTGTTAGAGACAGTCGCAGTGAACTTGAGGGCGTCAATGCTAGTAATATTGGTCGCTGGTCCTGACAAGGAGACACTAAGACTAGTGGATCTCTTGTAAGGACTGGCGAAGCCGGACAGGGCGAGGCTGAGGGTGATCAAAGAAGTGAGCATGTTGTTGTCAAGGCTGACTGACGATTTGAGTGGTGCTCCTCCTACTTAAATATCTGTTCATGCCAGGCTATTGTCCTTATCTCGAGAGTACAAGGACGCTGAAATCATCGTGACAATGAAACACATGCATGACAGATATCGACAACCACGTCAGAGAGAGGAAAGTCTTGGAGGTTCTTGGCTGGAAGAAACCGTAAGCACAAACCTCAAGTTCGCGATGGTAAAAATAGCACGTATGATTTCTCTGTCTCTACCTCAAATTGACCTCAAAATAAGAGCTACGACCCCTTTGAGTGGGGATCATGTTAAACGAAATCATTCCGAATTACTTTCAAAATCAGAAGGCTGATTGCATATGCGACGGAGTAAAATGTTGGTACTCTCCTCTCGTAGTGTATCGTCTTGGCACTCTGAGACTTGCTATAGACAACGCGTTTCAAATACACACGGTTCTAACCTGTAAAATAAGGCCCGATGCTGGTTAGCGCCGACAAATCTCCTCAGTACAGGTGTTCGTACCACAGCTTCACATGTTTTGACACTCTAAATGGGACTGCATCGTCGGGGAATGTACTGATTTAGCGCCGTTGTGGGAAGGAGAGTCTGGCGAATAATAAGGACTTTGTACTCAGCATTATAACTTGCCAATTATCTGTACATAAAAATGATACGGTGACCGCTAGGGCTTCAATTATTCATCTAGTATAATCATGGATGAGTTGGCCCACATATTCGGACGGGAATACTCGAGAAACGCACGGGTCATTTTAAGCCAAGGCGGATATGGTAGCGCGGAAAACGTCATGCTTCAGGCTCATGAGAACAAACTGCAAGGATAAAGTAAAGTGCTTATCAAAACGCAGAGACATTTGCACGAGGGTTTATGTGCCGGATTTACGTTCAAAGCGAGGCTATCAACTTCTATCGTATCATGAGCCCGTCGAATACTCTTGCAGGCCAAAGAAGTAATCGGAAAACATGATGGTTTTAGAAAGCTTATTGGCCACAATCTAGCAATAAGCCACTGGTCAGCTTCACGAATATTATGAGAAGAGGATGGGATCCGCACCGTACGCGCTTTTAGGGCATTACGAGTCATTTGATACTGGCCGTGTAGACAGGCAAAATCACGGGTTCAGTACGTTCAGCACGGGTCGGCCTATAGAGTCATTTTTGCTCGCAATTTGCTATATTCTGACTGATCCTAACCTTCGTTGTCCAGTTAGAGACCTTTTGGCCGGAGGACACTGGGGAAGAGCGGCATTGCCACATATACAGTCGACGGGTCGAAGTAAAGCACAATCCATCAAAGATCTGGGTGGGAAATTGATCGCATTGAGCGTAAGATCTAAAGTAGCGCATAGATGATAGCAACGAGTGAGAAGAAAGCGAACTGAATGAGGAACTCCATATTTCGACATGAAACCGAATAGAGGTCTAGGGATAACAATGTCAGCTTCGTCGCAAAGCAATGAGAACAGAAGAAATCTCAGAAAGAGAAAGAAACATTGATGCAGTAGTTCACGCATCCAGCCCAACGGGGCCGTCAAATGCAAGGGGAATGTGCGTTTGATCAGACCTTACTGTACAAAAAGGATGCTCACTTCAACGTCACAGCCCTGCGCGAGGAGAAATCCAGCGAAATGACTCGGTCTCGATGATTCAAGGAATGGGTACGGAGAACGAACGTCATCCGATGAAAGCCATTCTCGAGCGTAGGGAACATAATCAAGGGCGATGCTTTTGGAGTTATTCCGATCTTCAAGCTACATAAGCCTAGCTTGAGCCAGCGTCTGACTAGCATTTAAGAAGCAGAGATAGCTTACCTCCGCATCGTAATGATCTCTCCCAAGGCATCGAAGCCCATCAATCCCCAGCAGGGAGATGTAAGGGAGAGGACGGGTTAGAATAAACAGTGCGACGTAAAACGTCGCATAACATATATGCTGATAAAACACGTTCAAGTTTAACTCTTTCGAAGATGAAACTACTGGTACTCACAATATCTTCCTTCGATGGACGTTGGCACGTATCAAGTTGCCATCAACCAGAAAGCACAATACTTTCGCCGGTGGCTCATCCTGGACGGGGATATCAGGACAATCTCCTAGAAAGAGAACTGCGCCGTATGTACTAGTGTCTGTAAACCGACCGACCGTTCTAGAGAGGTATAGAATTGAGGAACGTCGAAGTAAGTGCGATGAACGAGGCAGACTTGCGGAGCGAGGTGATGAAGAATGACAGAACGGTGACTATCATCTGTAGGCCACGAGGGCAGAGGAGATCTCATATGTATCGGTCATATGAGAATACCAGATTTGAGAATAAAGATGGTGGTGTAGGACAAATGCGCCCCTTGCACTAGGTGTTGATACCGGCGCCAGGTCCCAATCAGGGTCCACTGCCCTGACATGGCAAGCCAGCCGCTGTGGCCGCAAATGCTCATACCGATTTGATCGCACGATTGTGTACGCGTCCCGGAGTAGAGAAACTCCGTGGGGCAGAACCACCAACGGGGCACACGAGCACAAAACCATAGCAGGGTGACACAAACGATGACAGAATGACAGAACATGTCAGTAAAGCATGGAACGAAATAGAAACAAGAGTCATGAGTGTCATTCCGGAAAAAATGGACCAAAGTTATAACAAGAGTCATGAATGTCATCTGGGAAGGACATGGACGAAACCAAAACTCGAGTCATGAGTGTTGTTGGGGCAGGAAATGGATCAAAATCATAACAAGAGTCATGAGTGTCGGGAGAGTCACAACGGAGATGAAACGCGAGCGACAAGAAACCACTCCGTCGCAGCACACCATTAGAAAACAGTGCGGCAGCGGCAGGAGCGATACTCGTTGCCACAACAAAAACCAATGCAAGAGGAAACGGCTCTCGAAACAGGGAACAGAACAAAAGTGATTCGGAATACAAACAGAAGGGCCCCCGCGATGAAGGGAATAAGGGAGACATGGTGTTGGTTGGGTGTTGGTGTTGTTAAGAAAGGCGATGATGGAGTAACGAAAGATCGCTTTGAATTTCAAATAATTATGCCGTACCAAGGACCGGACCGGGATGGACCGGATACCAGCTCTTTCCTTTACCCTCCGGCCTCCGCGTTGCTGCACCCCTCCCCGGGATCCTTTTTGAGAAAGCGCTACAGGTCGATAAGCCAGAAAAATTGTAGACCAATAATGTCACCGAGGTATGGAACATGTCTTCCATGTAATGATCAAAAAAACAACGCACCATTCACCATTCACTATTTCTGTTTTTTCGTGACTTTTTCCATTTCCATGATTGCACTGGCGAGGCAGGCGAATGCTACCAAGTAATCAGCGAATGCAGAAGCCGGAACGCTGAATGCTCACCCTTTCCATGAGAAATTGCATTTTCCAGCGAGCGAGCACTTTCGAAAGATCAAAGCGCTGTCTGGACAATGAGGTAAGTCGGTAGGTCGCTGTGCCCAGTCCTAAAAGAGCGGTAACTCTTTGAATCGTTAGGTCCACGAGCTCAAGGAGGATCTTTGTGGACATATCCCTGGTATCAACGCACTCTGACCTTCGCTGCCCTGATGCTAACAGCTATCGAAGTGTCTCGCCTTATGGACGTCGCAGCTCGCTCCACATCCGGGTGGCATTCAGGACCACAGTCGCAGCCAGCTCCTGAGGTTGTTCGTAGATGCCAGGGATCGTCATCTTCCAACCAGGAACTGATGTATACGGCGCAGATCGATCCAAAATCACGGGATACCGACAGAAGAGATTCCGTTGACGTTGACAACGCCACCATTGCAAAGCGTTGATTGGAGCAAAGAGATCCTCGCGTATTCTTCTAGGCGCTGGGTCGAAGCTCACTGTCGCTGCAGTCTGACGGTCGCGACTAAGTGTGCTCTCTGAGAGCCGACCGAAACTAAGCTGTCCCACTGCGTCAAGGCTTTTGAGCGACAAAGAACCCGTTTCTGCGGCGAGCTGGCCATACTTAGACGACGTGTCTCTGCCGGACTACGAACACCAATCGTGTTAGACCCAGAGATATTCTGTGGAGGACATCGCTGTAGGACTAAGAAGGGCACGGATGGCGGATAAAGACTGCATACAGTGCCCATATTTATACGTACTGGCACGCCTTCTCTGAATGGGGTTCCTAATCCCATTTCCTAATTCTCTCATCGTAACTGCGGTGTCCAGGGCGAAAAAGAGGCCGTTCCCACAAGTGCTCACTATGTCATTGATAGTTGCGATGGTCAAGAGCGTACGTGAACCAATGGCAAGCTAGTATTGCGAGATATGTCGAAATAGGACATGTTATCACCGCTGGAAGGCATTCTAGGTTCTTCTCGCATCACAATGTTATCTCCGTCATATCAATTTCCGGGTTCGTGGTTTGGTCATCTGCTCGGACGCTCGCTTTGCTAGGGTGAGCTTTGGTTCAACAACCGCTATAATCGGCAGCTTGACTCCCAAAGTAATACAGCTCCTTTGCGCCTTGTTACTCGAGACGTGGAAGATGCACTGCTCAGGATAGGTGCCGAGGTCTAGGAACAATGCATTAGAAGGGTCCTGGCACCGAGGAATCCATCTATCGAATACCCATATTAGGTCTTTTCAAGGGTCCAGGCGATCACGCTCCTTCGAAGGTTTTCCTAGCTAACCGGGAACTGCCGCCCTCGTTTTCCGTCTACCTCTACGACAGCCCATTTCCTCTCAAACCTGAACAACTATCGATGCTTTTCGCTCATTCAGACTTTCCTAAGAAGCGAGCAGAACTCAGCAGTCCTCGCTTGTCGGCGGATCCACTTTCAGCTGCATCAGAACCTAGCCACAAAAATTTCCCTCATATTCAGTCACCAGGTGTCAAAAATGTCGCAGATCCCTTCGCAATATCACTGCAGTGGCGCTCTAACACTGGTTTGTGATAATCTCGTATGGTGAGTGACTCGAATATCTATATTTTTTACGGTTTCCTCCAATCAGACCTTTACTAAAACCCAGAATGGGTTAAGCCACCAACCTACCAGTGCATACGTCGCCACAAGAATTCCAGCGTATAAGAATGGAGCAATGGCAGCGTTTTCTCTTCAGGGCCTCAGTTAGCTTCGAGACACACTAAAAGATCACGTCTTCAATGGTTGCCAACACATTCCACCGCCATGACCTTATTCGTACGTCGGCCTTAATTCTTCACGCCATTTCTATGTGCTGACCTGATGGGATTCGCAGGCGGAAAGGGAAAGCAGAGAGCTCGATCCTACACCTGCCTTCAATGATGCTGGGACTACTTTCTTCGAAAGCTGCTCCATGACTCGGATCCAACATGGCGAGACCCCATCACCGTGATACTCTCGAAGGCTACCAGTCACGACACAATTCTCTTGCTCCTCCGCAAAGCTGTCGCCTCTATCGAAATACGCACCTACCACACCGGCAGCTAGACCATCACCGAGCAATTGTCTACGTCTGTGCTCCGAAATGATCTGAACACTCTGAGGATCCAAATTCCCGAATGGCTTGCTTCGAGCCTTGACCAACGCAACGGCGCAACAGACCACCTTCAATCTGGCAGTCTTCCTTCTGTTTTCATTCTACCACGGTGTTCTTCATCGGTGCTTAGATGTACTGCAATACTCAGGGATCTCAGCTCCGGACCTCGGCGGTAGCTACGACGCGCGGTCCTCCCTCCGGAATGGAATCAAACCACCTTCTCCGGAACACCTCTGGATGCGCTGTCAGTTTCTTGTGTTTGGAGGACTACTTGGACTGGAATTTGGACTGTCGACTGCTAGGAATCTCAGACAATGGGACGATGTCTGCTTTGGCCTCGCTCGCAGTCCGAATTCGTTGAATGGTGTTACGGGTATGTCCTTCAAATAAAGAAATTTCTGTCTGCCCTCTACACATGCACTAGTCACGCCGAACTTTCGATACATACAAGAGCTTGTGAGGTAAATACCCGATGACATGGGAAATGTGGTTGATTGGCATAATGCCATGCGTACTTTCTGTGGATCAAACATCTTACATTGCCCATGCTGCCTTACGTAGAGCAGATAAATTGTCTATTATTTCCACTAATTACACACAAGCAGAAAAAAGCATATCAAAGTGTATCGTTCAAAGTAACTCGTACGGCAATTCCCCACAAACAACCAAGGTAAAGTTGTCATAATAGAAACAATCGTCGAGTTAACCACGTCCCCTTTCCGAGTCACCACCTCGAAGGCGACCACCGCTAGCATCAGCAAGAAAACATTCATATCCCCCTCCATCACTCTCATTGCGATTGATTGAGAAAGTTCCTTGAAATGGTGAATATCATCACTAATCCCAAAATCGACCGTAACAGTTCACGTTGGTATTTGCGATGAAAAGGAAGAGTTGACACCTCCAATCCCGACTCGCGTGAGAGGTGGTGAACAGGAACGATGTCATCCGAACATGGTTAAGATGACCTCGATGATAGCGGGGAAGGTAGCGGTGTTTCCAATCAATGCCGAAATTGTCAACTATAGGAGTGTGCACGCTAAAGCAACCCGTACAGGCTGGCCATTCGTGAAGCCGATATCCCGGATATGGTTGGCATGAATACATTGTCATGCGAGGTAATTCGAAGAAACGTGATATGTCTTCCCCATCACGCTTCCGGTCAAATCCGCAAGCTTCATGTAGAGCGCGAAGAAACTTATAATCTCGTCTCTCCAGGATACAAGCGCCATACACAGCTGTTTCACGTATCCTCAAGTCAAATATCTTCTCCACCATCTCCGAAGATAAATTCTCCCTTCTCAAGCGTAGTGATCGTAGTCCGGATGCGTTCAGCGAACTCGTCAATATCCTTTCTATTTGTAGATGCTGCCTATATGCCCATGGATCAGCTTGACGATCTCGAACTAGGGTGCAGAAAATGTACATCGACAATCTCCAGCACAGTCAATGCCAAAGTCGCGACGCCTTTAATATTATAATATATGGAAAAGGTGCCATCTCGCCTGCTGCTTGTAGGCCCTTCAGTACGACCATGGTTGGATGGATGATCGATTTCGATTTGCTCTTCAATTTCGCCATGGTGGTGGGATAGATGAAGGCTGTAAGCAGGAAGACTCTTCGGCGCAAGCCAGTCATCAAAGGCACGAGGCTGTTCAAGGAAGCCCCGTTTAACCTCGTTTTTTGGGAACGTGTCGATGTGACATAGTGTCAAAGAGTGCGATCAGCGCTGTCCTCAAACATACGGTTAAATACCGTCATATGGGAGGGCGGACACCATGACATTCGGTTCGAACTGGGCAGATTTTGGAATGAAAGAGATGGTACTCGAGCCTTACCTGTGGTATCCTCGACTCGGTTACAACTCAATGTATCGTCCAAAAGCCTCATGAACAATCATTACCGAGTCGCGATACCTCTTCCATGAGTAGCTTGAACGCTCCCAAAATGCAACGATTTCTGATCGAAGTGAATTTTGTTCCTACGTTTCTCCAGCCTGAATGATTCAAGCCATGTCTTTATACCTGAAATCATCAGGTTGTTAGCAGACTAAAATGTCTCCCTTTGCGAACTGGATGCAAAGAGGCCGTCGATGCACTGGTTAATGTCAGAAAGGGCCTGGTCTGAGGCACAAAGATAGATAACATTGTCGGTGCAAGAAATTGCATGGGTGAGCTAACGAATCGAACGAAAAGTTTGGAACGCACATTCATAAAATCCCGTACCTTGCGGAGGATGGTCCCACGAATATTAGTTTTCCCACAAAAAAAAAACAATAAAGATTAGTGCGAGGTATTTCGCTAAAAAGAGAATGCAGAAGTAAATCTGGACAAGCGAACGAACCATCATATTGCTCCAGTTGTCGCATGTTTGAGGCGGAGCATGCCTCAGAATTATATAACGGTGAATACGGGCCCCACCGTATAGAGATTCTGAAGGGAGGCAAAATATTGGGTTCAGGACAGGTCCGCCAATATCGGTATTTCGCCTGTAACGTGTTAGTATGTTCTGATCGATACTATCCTTATTTATCCATTAGAGCTATTTTTGTCAAAAGACTCTAGGGATGGGCGCTCGAGTGGCATTGCTAAATATACGGTCGACGTGGACGGTTGCGACCCATGCTGTAGACAGTTTCAGTCCATACGGTGACGGTATGGGTTGAGTCGGTTGACCCGTAAAAACTGACGGCCACATCCGTATATAAATGTGCTGCGGATCCCTGACTTAGTCTGGTTGTGAGGCAATTATCATTTGGGCACAGCAACGCGAATGCGAATGCGAATGCGAATGCGAATGCGAATGCGAATGCGATATGAAATTGATGATGGTGGTTGAATGGATGGACGGTAGGCTGATATCTTGAGCGAGACGAACATTACAACACTCAAAGTGCGATCCAAGTCTGAGTTGCAAAGCTTACTGGCCTTGCACTTACGACAGCCGTGATCACCAGTGGTACAAGTATCTTCCATCATTTGACGGCTCAAACTTCGTCGGTCTCGGAGAGTGACACCAGCGACTCAATGACGAAGGCCCGAAAAAGATAACCGGCAGACGAAACGATCTCTCAGTGACAACGTTAAAGAGTGCTTTTCGGACCATCGCACGGCACAAAAATCACCGATACGGAGTTTGCAAATAATCCATTGAGCACAACATAGACCTATAGTAAGGATTATGGGAAAGATAGAAATAGTT
Source organism: Armillaria ostoyae (assembly GCA_902506015.1). NCBI lineage: Eukaryota > Fungi > Basidiomycota > Agaricomycetes > Agaricales > Physalacriaceae > Armillaria > Armillaria ostoyae. Next base: position 4,107,640 of record LR732076.1, on the reverse strand, counting down.
AACCCAACCGCAAATGGTGTACCTGAAGTCCTAGAAGAGGTATCCGGTCAAGTACGCGGGATGAAAAGCCCGATGATAATCCCGTCTGAGTAAGATAGATACCACAGGAGTAGACTCACCACGTTCACGACCACGGGCTTCCCTGAGAGCCGAAGTGCGCTTACGTAGATAGTAATGACGTATACCACGGTGCTTGAATGAAATCAACAAAACTGGGTAAATATGTTAGTGAATGAGCGAGATATGCTTCCACACAATATGATTCTACCTCGGACGATTGGCGGTTGTCATTCAAACCCAGGCCAGCATTCTAGGGCTTTGCAATTGTGTTCTCGATAAAAGTCAGGCCGCACATCATGAACACCAGCATAAAGTTAAACCGAAGCAAAATAAAGGAAAACAGAGATCTTGACAGAAAAATGGTCGCATCAAGCTACCGTAGTGTTTAGAGGTCTAGGGATCACATTGTCAACTTCGTCGGAGAACAATGAGAACACTGGAGAGACTGCAGGAAGAGAAAGAAATATGGACACAGTACTTCGCGCATCCAGTCCAACGAGACCATCAAATGCAAGGGGAATGTGCGTTTCGTCAGACGTTACTATAGAGAAAAAAACTCACGTCAACATCACAGCTCTACACAAGGAGAAGCTGAGCGAAAAAGCTCGGTCTCGACGGATCGAAGAAAGAGTATCATTCCATGAACGCCGTTCTCGAGCGTAGGGAACACGATCAAATGGCGATGCTTTGGGAGTCATTCTGAGCTTCAAGCTGCACAACCCTGGATTCAGGGGAGTCTGACTCTTTAAGCAAGCAGAGATAGCTTGCCACCGTGTCGTAACAGCGTCTCACGCTGCATCCAACGGCGATATGGAAGGTAGAAATCAGGTGAGACTGAGAAGTGGGATGAAAAACGTTGCGTAGAAAACCGGGCAACGACGCATATATGCTGATAAAACAAGATCAAAGGTAATTCTTTTGAAGACGGAACCTGGCACTCACGGTACCGTCCTTCGAAGGCCGTCGCCACGTATCAAAGCCCCAGAAAGTGCAATACCTTCATCGGTTGTTAATGGATGGACGCAGATATCAGGGAAGTCTCGCGACCGAGTGTACCAGCGACGGCGTGTAATCGAGAACGTCGGAGTAAGGAAGAAAGAAGGAACCGATAAACAATGAAATTCAAACAGGAACGATTAGAACGCTGCACGTGACTGACGCGTCGCGTCCTCCCTGGTGCCTGATTTGTAATGCCAATTCTGTCTGTTCATGGCGGAAAACGTCGATATTCACGAGCTGAGCGTCCTTCTACATATTTAATTACTAACCAATGTCTGCAATCGTAGGATCGTATTACGACGTGAGGAAACTTCGTATAGATAACCGTAGCCATCTATTTCACAAGTCAAACGCAGTCGCCGCCTTGACTGTAAAACGAGTATAAACCTTGCCCAAGTCAGCATCACGGAGATAAAGCTATGGAAAGGCTTTCACCATCTCTGTGACTCGAATGAAGGGATGGCTAGAACTGATTTCAGGCTCCGTTTCATGTTTATGGATGTGTGAGCTGTTCATTGGACTCAGAAATGTGGCAGTAATGTCCACAATGCCGTATCCTCGCCCTTGGCCTATCTTCAGCTGTCTCCATCTTACGACCTCAGCGCCAGGGCCCAGTACCTCTAGTTCTCCACGAATTTCGGATAGACTCACCATTTACAGGGCGCTGCTTCGGCGGAGGTAAACGTCAGCTCTGCCATCAGTGCCAAGCTCTTCATTCTGCAGACTATGATCTCCGACACCCGAGGCCCTAGGCCTACTGTACCGAAGTCAATACGGCAGTGGATAGATTTGCTAGGGAACCCCAGCCTCACTGGACCGCAAAACATCATGTAAAGGCCAGCAGGAATACTTCTCGGGGGCAGAAACCTAGGGTAAGGAGAGAATTTAATGTGCTTGGTTTCAACTACCTAGTACGGAGCCTTTTTGCGCCCATATTCAATGTTCTTTAGAACAACATGACCAGGACGCGAGTATCTGATGATTCCATCTTTATTTCTCCCTTCCTTTTGTTTTTTCTGGTCAGCAGTTTCTCCACCCTTTCGCGATGCACGGTCGCCGAGTAAACCGATATGTACCCTGTCCAGGAGAACGTTGCGGACACGAAACTTGGGACCCAGTCTCTAAATCGAACAAAAAGAATGGCTGGTCCTCGATTTGCAGCCTTCTCTCGACGGTCATGGAGGTGCAATTCGTGATACTCGGGGTGGTTTGCTTGTTCTCGCGTTTATTCATTCAGTAAAAACATTCAATGTTTCTTTCCAGCCATGTGCCATGCTACTAAGATACTGTTGTTACGTTCACAGTTACTCGCCGCATACGAAAAAACACGAGGAAATGGTACGCGATCACTCCCATCGTCGTCTAAGCTTGAAACACGCTCGCAGATCTACGGTCGCGTGAGGTTGGAAAGTCATCACCGCGAAAAAGGATTGCTCACGGTAAAGTTACGGTGCCGCCATTGTCGCGCTTGATAAGAACCAATTGGGCACCCTGGAGTAAATGAGCTGACATAGATGGTCTGTGTGACAGCGATACGCACATCTGAGGTGCGAGTTATGGACTGGACAGTACCATTTACGAGTCGACCGGTCGAGTCGTAAAAGGAGACGCGTGAACCAGCCTAGATGGTAGGACAATGAAACGCGGTATTCAGTCGATGTGGTATGAAGGATGGCCAGAAAACGTACGTTAAACACGTTCATAAGCCAAATAGTCTGTGGGGTTATTGTTAACTGACTTTCCTTTGCTCGATATGCTGGCTTAAATACCTGAAATTTCTCTATAAGCCATAGGTGTTGCGGAAACGGGGATTGAGTCATAAAATCGGACGAAATACAGACGGAGGCATATAATTCATCCGGAACAGGTACACATCATTCCCACAGTTAGGCTGGATCGACACCGTCGTATGTTTTCAATTTTTAGTATCGAAGGAGAAGAGCCCGTCTTGAAGATGAGGTATCCGGTTGTGGGACACGGCATTCTTGCGCTGAACGACGGCGGCCATCCGTCGCGCAACGCTACATCAAAAACACGTCAGGGAAGTGAGTACGAAAGAAGTGAGCAGTATAATGCTCGTCTTAATAGCCACAGAGCTCTGCAAAGCACTTCTGACCCCGAGCTAATTTCTCATGATATGTGAAATTCCCTGTACCGATCATGAAGTTAGAAACCTTAGCTCGGAGACTTAGCCATGGTCCATCCGACAGCGTTCATCGACATCGGTACTGGGCGCAAGGACAGCTGGTAGCGATTAAGTAGTGTAATATACCCACGTGGATCCTGCAATGATCATGCACTGAAAAAATGTCGGAAAAGGATGTAACAACGGAGAACGAGTTGTCCGATTTACCCAACAAATCCTCATTTTACTGCCTGTATCGCTCATTAACTCTGAGTTATGGGCCGTATGGTTACAGGACTTGTATTTCAGGGATGACGACGGGAATGGGGCTCACAATAGACACGGTAATAAAAAGTATGCGATGTAGCGGACGTACAGTGCGCTCAGGTGACGGCGTTGAACACAATAGTTATGAACATGCCCACAGTCATTTTCTCTACTCGAAAAGCGACATTATTTATTGAATTACTTAATCTATGGGTTCACACACAACAAATGGGAACCTGGCCTACTGGATACTAACCCGATCAAACCTTATTTCCTTGCATCCATCCCGGCGTTTTTAGGATAAAGACGGGGATCAGTAAAACGCAGGGAGCGCGCAGTGTGGCAGTGCATAGGTGATAGGGACGACACTTGGTCGTAGGCCACGTGGAGATGAATCTTGATGTACCCTGGACTACCCAGGACTGGAACCTTCAAGGAGCAATAAGTCACAGAACGGAAAGCATAATAAGGTACTGTCTTCATGATTTCGACTGCAAAGAGTATCACTCTAGGGAGCGCTCACCTATGATACAGCGGGGGTGGAAACGACAATAGTTTCCGAGTCCGATATAAGAGGGAACGCTGAAGTTAATATACAGAGTTCGCCCGGGGTAGCAATGTACATCACGAGGGGTTGGCTTGGCTTTTTTTGAGTCGGGTAAATTATGATGCCTAAGCCATGATCAATGATCATTGTAAGCAGGCTCGCTATCTTCGAGACTCAAAGCTTGCGAAGCTCGAAGCTTAGCGCCCAAAACACAAGCCCGTGCCAAGAAGGAGGCCTCGTATGGGGTCCAGCCTTTCAGGGCCAGACTCTGGCTAATCCTTGTGTTTCTAGTCGCCCACAATAGCAAACGGACTTTTTGTGGAAGTTTCGGGGCCTTTGATTCACTGTTCCAGTCGCATTCTCGATGGGAACGAGTCAGGATTATGAACCCCAAATTGCGAGTTACGGGTAGCGGGCACACGCGTTAGTTTTTCATGCTCCAAGGACCGGTTGTGCGATGGGTACGGGCGGGAGGCTGGACTCATTATGGACGAACAGGCATCAAGGAAGTGGGAATGATGTTGGAATGATGAGAACGCGTCGCGCGACGCGTGTTTGTCAGCCGGACGCGTAAGTCACGTGTATGATCGATTGGACCGAATTAGATGACCCTTCCTTCCTTTCTCTCATTGACGGTCGCAGCGCTCCTCAGCTCTATGCCTCCAGGCACGCAGTGTCTTGTCCAAATGCTCTATTCTTTCCTTCGCGATGATAGTACGACCGGTACATAGGAAGACGTTCATCCTTGGTGAAGATGGCTCTGATCGCGCGCGGCACAGGCGAACGGCTCGGGATGAAGATGAATTACGGGTAGCTATGGTATATCTTGACTTGTTGTAGACAATGATAAGTGCGTCAACGCTCTCGTTGTCTATAGTCGCCGGTCCTAATGGATCGCTTTTATCGGCGTTGGCTCATCCCATACTGCGTAGGAAGGACTCAGAGCACTGGCCGACGTCGCTGCTGGCAGTGCGCTTTTTCGGAGCTGGAGAGTGTGGATTTCGGCGTTGGCGTCTATTCATCCTTCAATATCATCTTCATGGGATGCTGTGCTACCATGACCCTCCCGACCGCCGCCGTTATGGCTAACACTACGTTGGTCGCTGCTCTGTCCAGTATTATCAGTTTTCCGCTAAACTTATTCAGCAGATACAAAGTACTGAGGCTTGCCGTGTGTTACACAAGGCGGCTCATGAGAGTAGATAAACTGCACGGACGGGTTCGAGCTCGCTGACCTGAGACCTCGTGTCACTAGGATACGTGCATTGATAATGTGAGCAGTTTGTGGACATTCGCGTGCTGCGGTTTGCTGATGAGTATCTAGGCTTACAAGAACGAGAAGCTTAGAAAATGTGTCTCGCCTGCACATACCGCTCTCGTCGCTAGGATGGCATCCAGGTTTTGAGAATTGTTCGTTATAGTCGTATAGTGGGCGTCTCGCTTTTGCCGCGTTTCTCTTCTTCTGATTGATCGTTAAGGCATTTTAAGCCTATAGGAGAGCATAATCCGACATCGTGAGTTCCCTTCTTCAACATTTTTCGTATTGCAAGTCGCGTATGCTTGACGGGACTTTGCGATGCTGATCCTTCCAGAATGTTTTCCCACGTTCCCAGTTCACCATCATTCCCAGCGATTATCTGACGGTGCTCTGTTTTAGTTTTATTATCACAAAGTTCTAGATAAGTAGCCGAATCTTGGCCGCTCGTTACTCTCCTTTACTCTCTTCTACATTTGCTACTTCGGAGGTGTACGCCCGATGAGAACATTTTCCACCTAGATCTCTGATCTTTTCTTACAGTTGGAATGAAACTTCATTAATATTCTTATCGCAGGATGCCGTTCCTGTCAAAATGGGACTATGTCTTATCGGAGACGAAACGGTGAGCATATTCAGCCTCCAGCTACGTTTCATTAGGTCGCTAACGTCCCTTCCAGCACTGATGAGTCTGCGTGAAGTGAGCGTGAGAGTCGCTGTTCCGCACGCTTCTTTGCCTTTCATGTGAATGATCATTTTCAGATGCGCCATCTGCTCACGAAGCAAGAGTACAAAGCTACTCTTCAGTTCCGGGTTGAATGTAGGCTTTGTGCACTTGCCACGATGTATCCGCTATTAATCGCTTCATATTTAGCTTTGCCCACATGTGCTTGGAGCCGATGGAATTAATGATAGTTAGTCATCTTGAGCCTCTTACATCGACCTTATGTGTCTTGTTGTTATGAGATTGTTTCTCGGCCCGCTGATATTAGGTATGGCTGTCAGCCATGTCATTGTCGTCATATTTACCCATGTTAATCCGTTCTTTACTGGTAGGCAATACTGCGAACAAATCATGCCGCCTTCCTGGAATATCCTTTCTCGACTTGCAATGCGACATAGATACTTTCGAGCAAGATCTGTCATTCAACCGCCGTCGAATGAGCCGCTCCTAACGGTCCGTTGAGTCACATTCTCGGTCCGACCATCGGAGGATCTGCATGCCGTAAGTCTCCTCGCTTGTTCTGCGGAATCTATTTATATTTTTTCAAGACCTTCTTGTGAAGAGCCGTGGTAATTCTTATATTCCGGAGGAAATACTCCATCGATGTGGCATTGTATTATCTCAGTGTGCTTTGGATGGGCAGCGCCGCCTTCGGCCAAGGGCCATATCAAGTCTTTCGCATAGGGTAATGAATGCTTTCTGCGGTCATGAATTTACACGAGATGATCCCAGTCGGTCTCCCTATCGCCAAGTGCTAACCGTGAAATACGCTTGCAGATCTATGGTCAAACAGTCACTAGAGGTCAGCCTTTCTTCGTATTTACAAAGAAACAATGTTATTTACGGTAAGATTGCGGTCCTTCCCTTGTCGCTCTTGACAACGACCATTTGCGTACCCTATAGCAGATAAGAATCTAGTCGAAAGATGCTCTCTTCGAGAGAATGATACTCACATCTGCCGCCCGACTGGTGGACTCAACGACACCTCTCACAAGTTGCCCGGTCGAGTCATAAAAGAAGACGCGTAAACCCTAGATGGTAAAGAACAAAATGGCATAGTATATCAGGAGAACACACCGGTACCATGTTCATAGACAAGATAGTTGATGGAGGCAATGTTGAGCTTACTTGAAAATACACGATGCACTTATTTAAGTACCTCAAAACCATTTTGTCGCAGTTGAATTATGGATGTTTAGGGAAGGCATGAACCATACAAGTAACGAACCCCAAATGATCTGGGGAACATCGAACTTACAGTACTTCAGAACAGGACCCTAGATCCGGGCCGAATCAGTCATGAGTAATGATTCGCGAAGCGGGCACATACGCGACCACGCCGACAAGCACGAGATAGATCATACTTCTTGCAATTACAGTGGATCGTATATAATTGACGGATTCATTGCTTAGATAGATGTCCGGTTCCGAAGGGAAGCCTGAGTGTAGCATTCAGAAGCAAATTGAGGGTGGTACCGCCTCAAGGCCGTTTTGAAGCTGCTTTTCTGTGCATGCCATATTCTATGGTTCCATGGGCGCGAAGATTTCAAGGTTAGGACGACCAGTAATACCAGATGCGAGAACTGTCATGCCCACGACGTGGCGTTCTTTGCTCGATGCTTCTCGCAAGACGTCACACCCTTCGGTATTGTGGAAAGTAGTAATGCCCGAAAGGTTAAAAACTTGGACTGACAGAATTTCTCCGATATGTGTCCGACGGCATTCAACAAGGGCGCTTAGATTGATACGGAACTGGTACGGATTCATACCATTCCCACAAAGCATTTGAGATATATTGTTCGAAGAACACTGCTGTATATCCACTACCAGAAGTAAGACGAAGGTTACGGGTGCATGCCGTACAGGACAGATGCGTGCCTAATTCAGGTATGGAATTGAACGCTCGCGTCTCATACTTGACATCTGATAAGCGTAAAGCTGATAGCCGCATTTGAACCAAACTTTCTCGACCTGCTAGGTTAGTGGGGCCGCAGCTTGGAAGTATCATAGACTGCGTGAACATCCGTTAGAATACCGACAAATATACTACGCGACTTAACTTATTCTTTCGAGGTCATCCAAGTCAGTCAACCTGACCCGCTGCAGAAACTTGATCCAAGAAAATGTCCAAAAATGAAAGTAGTACATCTTCTCACTGGACAACGAGCACAACGATAAGTTCCAAGCAAGTTTTATGCTTGATTCATCAAGCATATCATATGCCTCGCCCCTTCCATCAAGATATGAAGGCTACATGGAAACACAGAGTGAGGCGACCTTATCGAAGAGGATAGGAACGACGGTCTAGTTGTAGACCAGCACCTGTTGAAGCAACGAGATTCGTAGCATATGAACTCATATGAACCACGGTGAAGATCTGATTATGTCTCACCAGCACGAGGTCGAGGCATGAGATAAATCAGTCTCAGCTATGACGAGCTACGAACGTCAATGTTGTTGTACCTGTCTCAGATGTATGAACGAAGTGCTGAGAAAGGCGTTGTTTTGACATGAGGAAACACGAGGTTTTCTGACCTCCCTCAAAATGAAATGACCTATATGCAGAAGCTCAATTCTGGGGTAGTGAGGAAGCGCTCAAGGTTGAGGGGTATGATGGGAGTTTTAGAAGGGTCCGTATGAACCGGCAACGTAATGCGGTGGGCAGCGACGTACGACCACCTTCCTGTTTTCGGAGACGAGAACCTGAAAACAGACGATGCGTCTCATGAATCAAAGAGAGCAACGTGCGAGAATGGAAGTGGCTTCACAATCACTAACAGCGGCTTGAAGGCGAGATAATCTAGACGAGTTTGGAGCCTTGCGCACACAGGAACCCATGTTTTGATGGAAGAAAAAGATCGCCCAGTTGCGCTGTCACCTGTCGATGAATAGAATCATGTCCTTGACCTAGCGGTTATCCTTATGGCTACACACGCGGTGTCTTGACCACCAGTGGCAGACGGTGTGGGAGAACATCGACATTCGACCGATGTTAAAGAACTTCGAGGAAAATACGAGAAAATACGATAAGTACTCTTGCCTTTCGGCTTGATACAACCGACGACGCCGACTCAGGTATAGGGGTCTTCAAAGAATGATGAACTGCGCAGAGAAAGAACATAGTACGGATGCTGTCTCCATGACATTAACGACAGCTGCAGAGTAGACGGTGAACTCAGTACCACGTTATCGCTGCCCTCAATTACGAGAACCAGGCGGCGACGTAGCAAGTATAGCTACGAAGAGGATCGAGACATATCCCGTTCGGGAAGAACAGAAAATGATGCAAGATATCGGCGATGGTGGGCACCCTGTGACGCTATGGTATTGGGGTCCCCTCCATAGCCGAGGGATTTTGTTCCTGGTCGTCTTTCAGCTGTGGGTGTCTAGGTATCAGCATGGACGCCCCGCGCCATGGAACACTCCTTTCAACGTAGTCCTGACTGTGGAAGAGGGCCATCGTCCACGCTTGAGAATGTACTTTGTTCATGGAAAATCAATAGTCAACGGTCACCTTACCAGAAACGTAAGTGCACACAGCATTCCGGTTCCGAATGTGTGCTCTGTTCAGATTAGAACGCCGTTGTGACGGAAGCTTGGGCTGGTAAATGTATGAAAACGCCCCGAACAACAAGTATCTTGTTGTCTTTAGAAGAGAGACTAGAAATGGACCATTGAGTCAGCTCCATTTTGTGCTGTGACAAATTTCAGCTATGGTAAGGGCGCTACTGGAAGTGAAAGACCAAAAAGGAACTTAACATTGTGAAACAGGAGAAGGAAGCATATGAGTCGCAAAAACGGAGACTTACATTAATGCATATGTGTGTCGTGGGCACCAGACGTTGACTACTTGAAGTCCCTTGGCCCGGTGGTTGAAAGGTTACTGGTAAGTTGTAACATATGGCCCTCAGATGAAGGAAGGTAAATCAAGAGACCTACTACAGGCGTTTATCATGTCATGAGCAGTGATTGAATGGAGGCCGTTCATAAGCCAGCTAAAGAACAGCAGTTTAAGTCCATGCATCGTCTTATTCTAAAGACTGTTCTCATGACAGAACACAACTTACATATACAGAAAGAGTCCGTCTGCGTTACTGACAATGCAGCAGACAGTACTACTATGCAAGGTGCAGTCAACACACAGTCAACTTGAACGCGCAGGACTGCCATGCACTATTTGAGTACGAGCCTGCAGATCACCGATGACGTCGAGTTCAGAGAAAAGTGAAAGTCACGATCAATCACGGTCACACGCTTTCTGTTTTCGACTCACGACTACGTTAAAACCACGTTTTGTTGACATTTTACTTCCAATTTGCTGGTTGACGATTGTCGCTGCAATATAATTGATATGTGATGCTAATCATGCAAGCAGTTTGTATGAGAATGAATGCTGTGCATTTTTATGGGTTCCAGTGTGACGATTACAGTCACTACCCTTATCATGATGATCCTTTAGACACAGTTTAAATGCTACGGGAATGAGAAGTTTGCAAGGCCATGAGAGTAAATCACTTATGGTAAGATTGCTTCCCCCTCTCGTTGCACTTGATAACAACCATTTTCATACACTGTAGGATATCAGTCAGAAGGCATGCTCCTTGACAGAACCGTGCTCACATTTCACACGTGACTTATAGATTCAGCGACACCTTCAATGACTTTCCCAGCTGAATCATCAAGGAAGACGCACAATATTGAGGGACCATTCAGGAATTAGTACTTCAAGAAGCCATGAGAGTACAGGAAGGGTATCATAGCAACATGAGAATTTCTCTGCTCCCAGAGCGCTAATCAAGCCCCTCGTTCTTGGCTGACATGTAACTAGCTTCTCATGCTGCTACCCCTCACTTGGTAATGACGGCCTGTTGGAGACATACATATGCAAGCCATATCCTCCCTCCAAACCATAGGAATCAAGTTCCTTTCCACAGTCTGCCAAATAGCTCCCTTGACTGAGAATCTACTGACCATCCTTTGTTCAGTCATGAATCAGAACTACTACCATTATGGCCTACCATCTCACTATCAGGCTCCAGTCATTAATGGGTATGGGACCGTGCCTACATCGACCCTGCCGTACCACAACACAGCATACGTCACTTCTCATGGCACTTATTCATCCCTTCCTCAGAGCCTCCGTATGACAGCTGCGTATCCATCATTCCCTTCTTATTCTCCGATACACTGTCTCGAACGGTGGTAGTGTCCAAGACTCACCAGTGGCCCACCACTCGTCCTTCACCGATACACAGTCTAACAATGCTCTATTCCCTTACAATCCTGCCGTTGCTGTGAGAAGTCATGCCACTTCCGATGCAGGTAATAGTGCTCTCGTTCCTTACACCGGACAACCAAGCCCTTTGAGCACTGGAACCACTAGGCTTAACCGTTGTCACGCCTGCAGCGTGTCTAAGCGTGTAATTTTGCGAAAATCAATAAATTACACTTAGGCACTGTGTAGACTTAACGAGCTCGCTGACAGTGCAAGCGGCACGAGAAGAAGCAAGGTCACTGAGTCAGGATACCCTTCTGTCAGAAAAGAAGCCACGGAATTAAAGACATAGGACTTCGCCGCTGCACTGTACCTCACGGGCATGCACGGCAATGAGGCCGACTAGCGAGCTCACTTGCAATAACATCCGTTGGCACTAGGGATTCAGACTTGGTGGGATGCGCTTGTACTCGGACCGAAGCTAATTTAGATAACTACGTGTCGATAATCAATGACGCATAGACCCTGGAGATCCGGAGAAGCGATACCACGCGAGAGATAATCAAGAGAACCACCAGGCATGGTCTAGAAACAGGCACCGGCCAAAGGGATTAGCGAGCGGACTAGAATTCCGATGCGTCTCTTGGTTACCGGGTCTAGACTATGACGCTGTCACCTTCGGAACAGAACAGAGAAACCAGAATGACGTGTGATCAATGATCGCGCGTTAAACAGCTATTGAGCGCTAGTCCGCGGACAGCCCCTGCTGTCGGGTGAGCGACGTCGACGCCGCCTAGTCCTTTGAGACTACCAAACAGAGAGAAAGCGGCGCTCTGCCAAGAGCGCTGTGACGTTTCGGACGAGGAATTATCGGCCGACACAAAAAGTATTTACTAATAACCCGTTTGTAACAATCAATCTCTCGTAGTATAAGTAGGGCAGATTTTCATGTATTAAAAAAAGCTACCTACCCCCCACGTCTAGTAATAAAGTTTTCAGTGAATCTGGACTTGTTGCGACGCGTAAGAGTTAGTAACTTCGAGTCTTGGCTATACCAGAGAGTTAGCGAGCTCACTAGAGAAATTGAAATAAGAGAGACTTTGGATACGAAACTTCGGTTTTACTTGAGGACGAACGAGACCCGGTGTCAGTGAAGCTGCACCGGTCTCTAGAGAGAAACCTGAGAGAAAACATCTGAGAGAAACTCTGTTCCATTTTCTGGTTCAGTAGTAAGACGAGAATTGTGTTGTGCCGGCCTCTGAGTAGGTCTTGAGGAGTAGTACAAGAGAATCAGCCAGCTTGAGCTGTTCTAGCAGTTGCACGAAGTGTGACAGGTGTGCGCAGTTGGACCTCGCGGCACCGTTGTTAGAGCGAGTGCACTGTGTGTGAGGACTCGTGGGGACGTTTAGTAAAGGAATTGTGTATTGTGATTGAAGAGTGCCGAGGGCCTCTATCGCGACGAGTTTAGGACTCAGACTTAGCGAGCCAGGAAAGGAATCGAAGTCGCACGCAGTAGAACCTAGCGGCGATTCGTATCTTAGCGAGCTCACTGAACGAACTTGATCGTTTTGCGGATCTGCGTGTCCGTGTGTATTTTCTATTGAAATATCATTTGCCTTGAGGGTTGCGTGGTTCGCCGTGCTCTCTTGTAAAAGCTCCGAGGAAACCAAGAAATTGAGATTTGCTTGACAATTGTACGCGATCGCGTTGCATTACTTAGCAAGCTCTCTAAGATATTTTGAGATACTGTCAGGGCGCAAGTAGAATTAAATTCCTTGCTCCCTTCCGCACTTATTGAGATTGGTGTGTGTGTGTGTGTTAGTGGGATTGAGTAGTGGTTTAGAGTGTTGTTCACGCTAGGCCGCACTTAGTTTCACGAGTGCCCGTTACCAGCCTCGTCACCATGTCAGCTCTCTGCATCGGCGTACTCCAAGAAATCATGCCCCTTCCAATGCGAGCACTTCCTCTCACTCAACGTGTTCCTTTACACGCTCAACCAGCTCTTTAACTCAAACCCGTCCCTCTACAGAAGTAGTTCACATCTCTGCAGGTGTTGTGAATGTGTACATCATCTATCACCAGCATTAGATATGATACTTGAGATCTGTCGAATGATGAACCTATGTACCTTGTATGTATTATGACCTGTAATTGTATGAATTCCATCACCCTTTCACCCAGTCTTCTGAACAACGTTAAATGGGCCCAAGAAAGTCTGTTTGTCTGGTTCTAGGTAATCTGCTACTATGAAGGCCGGAACAACTGATGATGCTGTGGAAAGACAAAAGCAGCATGGCTACCAGTCACATTTCATGTCTTTGCTCCCGGAGGTGGTCCTTCGTTAACTGAAAGGGGTAGGTCAACATCTGTAGTGACCCAGCTGGAACTCACACAATACCAAGTCAGGACATCTTTTCCATTTCTATATCACTCCTCTTTTCTGTTCCGAACATCTTGTTGCTCAATAGAAAATTATATTCATTGAAGTGAAAAAGTTAGGAATCCTAGTCATCTTCAACATACTCTTTGCTATCATAATCTATGTCCGCATTTGCAATTCTTCACCACATGACATCCTCCCATATCTCTTTGTCAAGCACGATCTGCCACCATGGATCATCCATCTGTGCCAAGTTGTCTTTGTCTTCTTCTCCCACACCAAGCTCCCCCATTATCCTCATAATAGTATTCATTGAGTATTCTTCTCTGATGTCTCCATTGAAGAAATTTGCTCAAAGGGAGCTGTGAAAGTGTCCCCACAAGAACATCTTGAATTGGGATCAGGTTCTCATGGAGGCATATGGGTTGGAAGAAGACCTCATGCTGATCCCAGCTTGTGGAAGATGATGATGTGGTAGTCATCCTGCACATGTGTCAGTAAGAATCAAATATGAACAAAGAAGGCTGGAGACACACATTGATAGGTATCTGGATAACTACAGTGAAGCTATATAGTGATCAGTAGGGACAGGAGTCAATATATATATAGTAAGTAAAAATGAAATGTCAGGAAAAAGATAAGAAAGGGTATAAAATATAGATATCTTCCACCAAAAATATTTCCACAAGACAGATTTGAAGTCATACAATTTCAGTTGTGCCTGTTCTGTGAGATTCTGAGAAGCTCTGATCACTGGAGTTGTCAGAGCCAGTATTATTTTCCCCCATTGGTCTAAAGTTAATGTCGGATAAAGGTGTGGAATCAGTTGACTCCTCGTCATTAGAGCTGGATGTTGGCCGGGCTGCCACATGTAGAACCAGGAGTGTTGGTGCAATATTCTGCCATATGATGAGGAAACAATCAGTCACTGAACAAGATTTAATCCAGGGAGATCATTACCCTAATGTATGCTGCAAGAACATCAGCATAATAGGCAGCCATTGTATTCTTGCCCACAAGTGCCAGGTACATGATCAGCACCAGTGTATAAATTGCAGAGGACTCAATAAGAGCAGAAATGATGCTTCGGAAGAGGAATAACCTTTGTGCAAAGTGGATGATTTGATACACCATCAGAATTGTACAGATGAGATTTGTCACAAGCATCAGCAAGGCATATATCAATAGCCAGTCAATATTTTGCTGAAAAACTGCAGTCTTGCTAATATCATCTGTGGAATAGGTGAAGTTACTGAGAATTTGCATAATCTTCATGACTAAAATAGTTAGTGCATGGCATATCCAAAGACAAATAACAAGACTCACTTGTTGTAGCTATAGCACAAATAATTGGTAGCAAAACAATTTTCCACTGACAATTCCAGAGAACCCAGCAACGCCATATCTACAACAAATTAGTTATTCTTGATTAATAGGACTAGATGCCAGGCTGACATACAATGGTGACATCAACAAGAAGTGTGCTAATACCACCAGTGATACCATTGATGAGAGCACTTGCTCTCCACCATGGGCTCTTGTCCATCAAAGCTGAGAACACACTGTAATAATTATCACCATACTGAATGAATGCATGACATGCAGAGGCCCAGTTCATTGTGAATGCTATTGTCAAGAGAACATAAAGCATGATGATGATGGTATGCAGGAATGTACCATGTAACCGCATTGTAGAAGTGACTTGCATGTGAGATTTTAATAAATCTCCCGGTGTGATGAGGATTGGAAGTCTACATACATATAGTCCATAAAGTGACTGCTACAATGCCAGTGTATAGACCTGAAAAGTGAATATTTAAAAGAGATACTTCAGGGACAGGGCTGGAATTACCATGCAACAAGACTTGCAGAATTGTAGTGTTTAGATACATGTCAAGCCCATCAAAAATGATTCTCTTATCATCTTGGGAAAGGTCAGGTGGTGGGACATCCATAGTAGGCATAGGTGGAAGGTAGATACAAGCATGGAGGCATGTTTGTTGCTTCATATACTCAGCTTTTGCAGCCACAGATTCTAATACAAGGTCATCACAAAGATTGAACCAGATAATCCATTGCCATTGAGACCATCATAGCAAACATGGACACCAAGAAACAAAAAAGGCCTAGGGCAGGGGTATCTACTGGGACCAAGTTGGTATTGACACTCCAGAGATCTTCATGGTACATCATCTTGGCTCCTTGATAATGATTCCAAACAAGCCATGCCTTGGCGACAGGATGGCAGAGAAACTGTGATGCACTAAATTAAAAAAGTCCCAAGCCTTTGTTCGGACAGCATAAGATTCAAGTTCCTCAATGTGACCATAGAAAGGAGGGAGGAATCCGATGAGACAGTGATTAAACCAAACCCATTTCATCTATCTTTGTGGGTGCGCACCTCTTCACAAAATGAAGAGCTTTGCAAGGTTTCCGGGAAGGTACTGAAACAGAATTATGTGGCAAGCCTGACACCATCTGAAAATCAATCAGGTAGCCATTTCAACTGGGAAGGTAGATGATACAGCGCTTCGGTGATCTGTAAACCAACCATAGTATTCGATAGAAATGGCCCTGATCGGAGCTTGGAAGACCAAAATACTTCGAATTGCCAACCAATCCAGCACTGGATGAAGAAGCATCCCGTTGATTGTACTGCCGAAGGACCTGTGGCATCCTCGAGGGGAATCACTTGACTAGACGAAAAATCTCACCTCAACGACCTGATCACTGACTGATTTCGATGTTCCAATGACAAGGCTATGCGTTGAGAGACCATCGACTCAACGACTCGGTTGATTATCACAAAAGAATTGGAAGCAGGGAGCAACAAGAAAAAGAATCGTCATAACCATGCGACAAGTTTCCCGAACAAATCTGTGACATTGCAGTCATCGAGGTTGTCGCGATTATAGAAACCAATAGTCATCTGGTCGTCGGTCCATCTGCCGCCCTCTAGGTTGTCCCTTGAAACGTGATATCGAAACTCAGTCCAGTAGGGCTCAACAAGTTGTCGTTAACCCAAATGATCCCGGACCATCGCAGCACGGGATGAAATCTCACTGACGCCGAACATACACATCAACACAATTTCATCTCTTATCCGACGAGGACAGCATTTGAAGATCCCAGTAATTTGGAATTTGTTAGAGTTATAAGTAGAAGCAATTGAAACAGTTGGCCGACCCGCAAGGCGCAGTATCCAAATTGAACCCAGAAGATATAGATATATAAATGTATACTTGTATCCGGTCGAGCAGGTGAATGATCTAGCGCTGATATCGTATCAGTAACATTGATGACAGAAGTGGAGTCGTCACCTTGCAAACGAACGGGTAGCCTTGAAGTCTGACTGGCGCTTGTCGTTCGGATGTGCGAGCCATCCAAGTCGTCACTTGCAATGTGCTACCGAAGTTCAGTCCAGTAGGCTTGACAATTTGTCGTTAGGCCGAACGATTTCAGACCATTGTCGCACAGATACACGGATCCCACTGACACCGCGCATACATACGTACAAGTGTCACACAATATCATTTCTTACTCGACGAGGACAGCGTTTGAACACCCCGTTTAATTGGAAATCTTTGTTAGAGTTACAGAAGCAATAGAAATAGTGGGTCGAACCGCAAGGGCGCATCTCCAGTATAGCATCCAAACGGAACCCAGAATAGAGGACTGTATTCTTGTATCCGGTCGAGTGAATGATCTAGCAATGATCTCGTATCAGTAACATAAACGACATAGAAGTGGGCTTATCACCTTGAAGATGACGGGCAGCCTCGAAGTCAGACTGGAGCTTGTCGTTCGAACCCCGGAGCCCCTTAATAATCATGGTCTTGATGGAGGTAGGACCCTGGTCACGAACGGCAGCATGAATTTGCACCCCGGCGAAGCAAAATAAATGATCAGAGATCTTGGTGGAAAAATAGTCTCATCGGGCATGCGATACCCTCTGAAGTAGCAAATATAGAAGATAACATCATGCGAGAGAGTGACCAAGGGAATAAAGTACTGCGTACCTCAAAATGAAGTTCACTATACCCATCAGAGATCTAAAAACGACATCGTCAGCTACATCTGAAAATATTGGAAACGGACAGGGTAATGTCAGGAACAGAAATTACGGACGCAACAACTTCGCGCATCCAGCCCAACGGGGCCGTCAAATGCAAGGGGAATGTGCGCTTCATCAACTGACACTTTTGTAAAGGAGACTCACGTTTACCGAAAGAAGAGTGTCGTGTACGAAGGAATCCATGCCGGGTAAGAGCAGTATGCCATGAAAATGTCGAGCTCGGGCGATATTCAAGAGTCACGCCGTATCTAACCGTAGAGTTAAGAACCTGTAGATTTCGAAAGAAGACAATAAACGCACCCGTGTAGCATTCACATCACATCGCATTCATGTTTGGCATTCCTCGGCGACGATATTGTAAGATATGGGAACTATTCGCGATATACAACGAAGAAGACAATTGGATTGGAGTAACCTGGTTACCGGTCCGGGTACGAATCAATCAGACGGCATCTTCACGGGTACGCATACACATCATCGTTGTTACGATCCCGCACGCCAACCCAGAATGGCACCGTTGACTATTCGCAGAGTGATGCACGATGTTGCAGCCAAGATGTAGACGACCGGGTAAAGATGCGGTATATCCTGATAAAACAAGGTTCAACAGCAGACGCTCGTGCGAAGATGCTGGCACTCACACTGTTCTCCTTCGTCACCACAACTCCGGCTGCTATAAGCTATACGAACAAACACGTCGACCACCTCCTAAACCTTGCCAGTGCACGTGCTGTTCAGGCGCTCGACGGATATCAGTCGTCACGCACGTCATCGTTGTTACGATCCTGCATGCCGACCCGACACCGTTGACTATTCAGAGAGGCACGATGCTGCAGCCAAGACGCAGACGACTGAGTGAAGACGCATATATGCTGATAAAACAAGGTTCAATAACGGTAACTATTGCGAAGATGCTGGCAATCACATTGTTCTCTTTAAGCTTCAAGCGTTGTCAAAACTGCAAGTGCCATAGACCAACAGACAAATCCGCCACCGCCTAAGCCTTTCAAATCCAGCGTTAGTTCAGGCACTCGAAGGATATTCTGGCTGTAGAAGAATATCAGACCATTGTCCTCAATGAAGAACAACGGCCACACATACCAGCCGGATCGAGGTCAAGGTCGTAGCACGCCGCAGGCACAATTCGGTTTCGCGTTCGAGCAGACTGGCGCTCGAGGAACGTCGGAGGAAAAGGAAAGAGAAAGAGAAGGAGGTCAAGAGCTACCAAACATCGAACAGCGCAGTCACGCGCAGGTTTCATGATTTGCAAATCGGAGTTTATTTTTTGCCTCGGCCCTCGCGCCGGGTTTCCGGTTTTTGCGTGACCCCAGAGTCGCTAGGATCTCTGTCCTTTCCCATGGAGTCCAAACGACTTGCCTCCAAATCTATGTGATACCTGTCACCCACTGGTACTCACCCTGCGCTTCCTTTTCTTCCCCGCGTGTGAAAATCTGGCACCTCACAACCAATTTATTACACAGCCCGAATATCTCAGACAAAACAAGTCCGGCTGTTCCTCCTGAATTCTACGGCAAACAATATGTGAGTTTTTCTTGTTTTATTATCTCGTTATTCTTCCCAGTAAGAACAAATGGACTCTAAACAATGGCGACGAGGTGGCAGACTAAGTCATTATTGTTCAAAGTGCGGGTTGCCTGCCTGAAACTGTGCTAACTGATCGATAATAATCGATGTCGATATCCTTCAAATACCTCGTCCACTGGTACGACAGGCCTCCACATCTTATTTCCCTCTCCTCCAAGATCCGAACAAATCTCTATGCTCAACTCCAATATCACCGTCCAAGCCACCGGGCTCATCGCTCTCGCAGATCTCCCTCCCGTCACCGTCAGGACCGCTCTCTCTGGAACAGCTTCGTACTCCGATGCTCTAGTTCTCGCACCAGGCATGCACCAACAGCAATCCGCAAGCGAGATCAACTGTGGCGAATTCCCCATCACCGGCGCTATGACCTCTGGATACATCTTCCGCGTTGAGAATCCCGCCACAGTTTATTATCTCCAAAGTATTGGGATTACGGGCCACCTCGTCACTGCCCACGTCTATTCATCCGAAGAGAAAACGCCACTACGGTCTTTCTTCGTTCCTGCCACTCTGCTGTACGCTCTCTGTCAGGTCCTGACACTCATCGTCGCAGTCTCGCTGGCTCTTATCCGAGATTGGTGGGCCCTGGGAGTTTTGGGAGGATTCATGGTATCGCGGCTCATCAATGTGATCGTTATTAAGCGGAGGAACGAAAAGGGATGGAAGGGCAAAACAGAGCCCGGCGCGCAGGGCGACCTCTTCATCCTGCTTTGTCATGATCGCTGGGTCCGCTTGCAGGGGTCTGTCGACGATCTCAAAGCTGTTACATCAGGACAGTGGCTACGAGATCTTACCACAATGGAAAGCTTCGCTATCACATGCGCAACGATGCTGGTCTACGTATCTGCTATCCTTGCCTTTAACGCCTCGCCGGTCGGGAGTGTCCTCATCGGGTTTTTGCTTCTGTCTACGGCTGCGCTCTTGACTCTATGCAACTCGTTGACTGGGTCTCTGCAGATGTGCGATAGGGTCATCCGGAGAGTAGGGGCGCCGAAGAAGTACGAAAGGAGGCTGAAGTTGGCGAACGAGCTGATTTCTGAGATGAACGGCCGGAGCGACTGGGCTATCGGTATGGGATTGGTACTTCCTAAATCAGGTGAAGCTAGGGTTGTCAATGTTTGATATGTGTAAGCCTGCTTTTTTCTTCTGCGAGACGTCGTTGTTCCATTCTAACGATCGTTGATGTGCTTTGAACAGAACATTCAGTTTCTAATATATTATGGACCTTCCAATTCTATTGCCTTCATTCTTATCCGGACTGTTTCATTTTCTATGCCTTTCCCCTTCCCTCTGTGATTTCCTGACTACTTAGTAGTGGTAGCCACTCTATACTTTTCTCTTTGTAATAAATCCCCGTCTTCCGCGATGAATTCATTCATCAACACCGTAAAGACAGGCTTCAAATCTCAGATCGCTAAATTGGTCGGGGAGTTTTGGGGAAGTATATGGACACGAGAGCGCGTATATTGGGTAGACGACACCAGTGATTCCCGCAATCTAGAACCGGTGAAGGAGTTCCTTGTCGCCACGATTCCAGGTAGTTTCTATCTCGTGGACGCCAAATCACTTGGAGCTACGTTTAAAGGTCGACAGTTTCATGGCTTGACGGAGTAACAGGGCATGTATGGAAGTATTCCCATGCTTCCGCTCGGAAATCAGCGGCGCGAGCACCACCACTGTCTCTTTAGTCCTGCGTTTTTGACATAGTTTCAAAGATGGAGCATCTTCCTGAAACATTCTATCCGCCGTACTCGAAGAGGCGACAGAGTCGGTAGCTAGGATGGGTACCGAGGACTTTATTCCGGACAGTTTGCCAGAACGAAGGATCATCAACCCCATCAACGCCTCGAAATGATAGGGTGCTGCTATTGTTGTATTTCGGTCATAGCGCCGTTCTCTAAAATTAATTGAACTACCTCCGTAAAAGGGTTCCGGTTTCAATTTGAACTGGAGAGCACCTCATTTGAAATTCAAAGATTGACGCGGTGCCGAAATTGACGCGAATTTTCTTTCCTTGTAACAGTCACTATCTCCGTCACTTCAATTCGTTCTCTGGTACAACTGCTCGTATGGACGGAGAGCACCATTTCTCCGGTCTGGCTATCATCAGTCACTGGATACCTGACGATGCGTATGACAGGCGAAGATCCAGGTCTTCTCTACCACTGAAATCCCGTACCTCACTCTCAGTTGCCACGGCCTCGACTTCTCCAGCTAGTCCGGTAATCCCAAAACGCGGCTTCCGGGCTGTCGTGTTTCGCGCATGGCTCTTGCGTTCAACGCCTCGCCGGTCAGGAGTGTCCTCATCGGGTTTTTGCTTCTGTCTACGGCTGCGCTCTTGACTCTGTTCAACTCGTTGACTCGGTCTCTGAAGATGTGCGATAGGGCCATCCGGAGAGTAGGGGCGCCGAAGAAGTACGAAAGGAGGTTGGTGTTGGCAAACGAACTGATTACTGAGATAGGCCGGAACGACTGCGCAATTGGTATGGGCTTGGTGCTTCCTAAATCTGGTGAAGCTGGGATTGTCAATGTTTAACATCTGTAAGCGTTCTTTGTTTCCTTCTGCGAGTCCATTTTAACGTTCTTTGATGTGCTTTCGGCAGATATTTCAGTTTTTAATCTATCGTAATAGGCTTCACAGTCTACTACCTTCATCGCTATCTGGACTGTTTCATTTTCTATGCATTTCCCTTTCCCTTTCCCTCTCCCCTTCTTTGGTTTCCCGAGTATTTTATTGTCGCATATAGAATCCCAGTCTTCCGTAATGAATTGATTCATTCGCATACCGTAAAGACAGCTGTCGGGTGTTTTTAAATCCTGATGAAAAACCGGATCCCCAAATTGCTCGAGGGTTTTGTGGAAGTATGTATGTACGAGAGCGCGTATGTTAGGCAGACAGTGCACCTGTTGGATCTTAAATAGGGCCACAATAAGTTGTTCTGAGCGTCTTGAACTACGACACTTAGAAACGCAGTTAGTTCTATGCACCAACAGCGTGTCCATTGCGAGGATCATATCCCACAAAACTGCTGAACACCGTATACCTGCAACCCTCCAACTTTGTGGGAAATGTCTTGTCATTCTAGACGTGGATTTGGACGTATCCAACCATACCTTCAACTACCGAACGTGGACACCAGATGTTCAAAGACGTCTCCGCTTCGCAAGCCTATATGGCCTCTATGACATCAACACGACCAGGTAAGGTTCCACCGGGGAACGAAGCGGCATTTAATACTCTTTTCGAGAGTTTATGTGCTGCGAAGGAGACTTTCGATGCTCTCCACGTTTTCCCGTCATCACCACCAACGCAGCCTCTGGCTATGATTAGCCTGACGATAGCCGAGGATGTGGTTGGCGGGTGGTACATGAGACTCCAGCCTTCGTCTGACCCATCGTCTCTCCTACCAACAACTAACACTTCGCTTGCAGTCAGTATAAGGACCTCGATCGTACCTACAACCCCTGTTAGTCCGGTGATTCCTACGCGAGGCTTTCAGGCTGTAGTATTTTTAACAAGGAGAAATACACATTTTCCATCTTGGGGAGTACGGCTTGCTTTCGCTATGGATATGAACACCTGCCAAATGTAAGATCTGTCGCACCATCCCCATCATACTGACGAACTAGCAGGACATCGACATTCTGATATCGTTCCATCCTTGCAATCCAGAATCGGTGAAGTCGCCAAGAGCCCGGATAGATTCTATCTTGTAGACGCCAAATCTCCTGGAGCTACATGGAATGTGCTGTGGTACCATGATGGTGGTTTAAAGGGGAAGTTGGAGAAGACCAAGGTCAATATCCTGAAACCAGGGACGTCTCAGCTGCCGATGATATTTTGGGAAGCTATCATCTACAAGCAGGGACCACCAGTCGTGCCCTTGTCCGTCCTGCTGCTGCACAAGCTCAAGGGGTGGAAGGATAATATGGAGCCACATCTTCGGAGCAAGTATGAGACGGACTTGGAAGGTATAGTTGGGCTGTTGGCAATCGTTATTGGCTATATGAGTAGGGAGGAAATGTAAATCTGTATACATTGGAAGCGGTTTGTGCTGGAGCGGTTCAATGAAGATTTCAAAGAAGAAATAGAACACCGGGTGAACTTATGTTGTTTGCGGTATCCGGAGCTCCAAGTTGTGTGGCGAAAGCTCGGATGGTAGATAGGTTTAACAAATTCTTTCTCAGAATATGATATTGTTTCCCGCTCGCTCCGTTGACGAGGCTGGTAACGGGCACTCGTGAAACTAAGCGTGGCCTAGCGTGAACAACACTCTAAACCACTACTCAATCCCACTAACACACACACACACACCAATCTCAATAAGTGCGGAAGGGAGCAAGGAATTTAATTCTACTTGCGCCCTGACAGTATCTCAAAATATCTTAGAGAGCTCGCTAAGTAATGCAACGCGATCGCGTACAATTGTCAAGCAAATCTCAAATTCTCTATCTCCTCGAAGCTTTTACAAGAGAGCACGGTGAACCACGCAACCCTCAAGGCAAATGATATTTCAATAGAAAACACACACGGACATGCAGATCCACAAAACGATCAAGTCCGTTCAGTGAGCTCGCTAAAATACAAATCGCCACTAGGTTCTACTGCACGTGACTTCGATTCCTTTCCTAGCTCACTAAGTCTGAGTCCTAAACTCGTCGCGATAGAGGCCCTCGGCACTCTTCAATCACAATACACAATTCCTTTGCTAAACATCCCCATGAGTCCTCACACACAGTGCGCTCGCTCTAACAACGGTGCCGCAAGGTCCAACTGCGCACACCTGTCACACTTCATGCAACTGCTAGAACAGCTCAAGCTGGCTGATTCTCTTGTACTACTTCTCAAAGCCTACTCAGAGGCCAGCACAACACAATTCTCGTCTTACTACTGATCCAGAAAATGGAACAGAGTTTCTCTCAGATGTTTTCTCTCAGGTTTCTCTCTAGAGACCGGTGCAGCTTCACTGACACCAGGCCTCGTTCGTTCTCAAGTAAAACTGAAGTTTTGTATCCAAAAGGTATCTCTTATTTCAATTTCTCTAGTGAGCTCGCTAACTCTCTGGTATAGCCGAGACTCGAAGTTACTAACTCTTATGCATCACAACAAGTCCAGATTCAGACTGAAACTTTATTACTAGACATGGGGGGTAGGTAGCTTGTTTTAATACATGAAAGTCTGCCCTACTTATACTATGAGAGATTGATTGTTACAAACGGGTTATTAGTAAAATACTTCTTGTGTCGGCCAATAATTCCTCGTCCGAAACGTCACAGCTCTCTTGGCAGAGCGCCGCTTTCTCTCTGTTTGGTAGTCTCAAAGGACTAGGTGGCGTCGACGTCGCTCGCCCGACAGCAGGGGCTGTCCGCGGACTAGCACTCAATAGCTGTATAATGCGCGAT
Source organism: Armillaria ostoyae (assembly GCA_902506015.1). Taxonomy (NCBI): domain Eukaryota; kingdom Fungi; phylum Basidiomycota; class Agaricomycetes; order Agaricales; family Physalacriaceae; genus Armillaria; species Armillaria ostoyae. The sequence continues at coordinate 4,082,985 of LR732076.1, read as the reverse complement.
CATTGATCACATGTCATTCTTGTTTCTCTGTTCTGTTCCGAAGGTGACAGTGTCATAGTCTAGACACGGTAACCAAGAGACGCATCGGAATTCTAGTCCGCTCGCTAATCCCTTCAGCCGGTGCCTGTTTCTAGACCATGCCCGGTGGTTCTCTTGATTATCTCTCGCATGGTATCGCTTCTCCAGATCTCCAGGGTCTATGCGTCATTGATTATCGATGCGTAGTTATCTAAATTAGCTTCGGTCCGAGTACAAGTGCGTCCCACCAAGTCTGAATCCCTAGTGCCAACAGATGTTATTGCAAGCAAGCTCGCTAGTTGGCCTCATTGCCGTGCATGCCCGTGAGGTACAGTGCAGCGGCGAAGTCCTATGTTTTTAATTCTGTGGCTTCTTTTCTGACAGAAGGGTATCCTGACTCAGTGACCTTGCTTCTTCTCGTGCCGCTTGCACTGTCAGTGAGCTCGTTAAGTCTACACCGTGCCTAAGTGTAATTGATTTTCACAAAATTACACGCTTAGACACGCTGCAGGCGTGACACCGTTCCGCTGTTTCATTCTGAAAGTGATACCAAAGTACCTTCCATTCATTACGAACTACAGGTGTATGCACCTACTCGAACAATTGAGGATCTTCTTCCTGAAATATTCTACCTGCCGTCTTTGAAAGAGGCAACAGATTCGGTAGCTAGGATGGGTATCGATGTCTCTATCCTGGACGGTTCGCCAGAATGACACATGCTCGAAACGATCGCCACCACTGTTTGTATTTTTGGCAGTGGTCATAGTGCCATCGTCTGAAATCGATTGAATTACTTACCTTCATAAAAGGCTTCGGGCTTCAATTCGAACGGGAGAGCACCTCATTTGAAATTCAAAGATCTCTTTTGTTGTAACTGTCACCATATGCGCCTCTTCAATTCATTCTCTGGTGCAACTGCTTGTATGGACGGAGAGCACCATTTCTCCGGTCTGGCTACCTTTAGTCAGTGGATACCCGATGATGTGTATGACAGGCGAGTCATAAGAAGATCCCAGTCTTCGTCGTCTCTACCGCTGGGATCTCACACATCACTTTCAGTTACCATGACCTCGACTTCTCCAGCTAGTCCGGTAATTCCAACACGCATTTTCCGGACTGTTGTGTTTCACGCCGCGAAAGAAGTTACTCGTATCTTCAGAGAGGCAGAATGTGCATTTGCGTGCATCCATCGTTTCAAGAGAGTGCTCGTGGCAGGCGTGAGGCGCTGTCTGATCACCTATGGCTGCTACCTTGATACATGAATTAGTGTCAGTTAACAGATTTAATTCATGCATCCAGAGTGTCAGTGGACAGACCAGCCTATATAGGGTATTTTCGCAGTACTGCATGGCATATTAGTCAGCACAGAACTCCGGACCAAATCATGTGATTACTAGAAAATCTGGCAGCTCCGGGAATTGAACCCAGGACCTTAAAAAGATTTTGGATCCGACATGTATTGGCAGAGATATAAGCAGATCTTTCTCAAAATGTGGAGGAGCACCCCCCAGATTTCGATGTTCTGGTCATCCTATGGCCTGGGGACTATCAGATTCGGATTCCTGGACCCAAAAAACATTAGACTCATCTATCATCCCTGGGGGTCATTTTTACTAGTGCATTATCCATGCACACCAGTATATCTTTGTGCAAAAGTGAAAGCATACTCATTACTTCGGAGTTTTGACACATGAACCCCATGGATGATTGGTGATCCTACTGTTTTTTGGGTCCAGGAATCCGAATCTGATAGTCCCCAGGCCATAGGATGACCAGAACATCGAAATCTGGGGGGTGCTCCTCCACATTTTGAGAAAGATCTGCTTATATCTCTGCCAATACATGTCGGATCCAAAATCTTTTTAAGGTCCTGGGTTCAATTCCCGGAGCTGCCAGATTTTCTAGTAATCACATGATTTGGTCCGGAGTTCTGTGCTGACTAATATGCCATGCAGTACTGCGAAAATACCCTATATAGGCTGGTCTGTCCACTGACACTCTGGATGCATGAATTAAATCTGTTAACTAACACATTTCATACAGAATTCTAGCAGACAAGGCTGGTCTGATCTCTGTCGATGATGGTGCATCAGTCCTTTCTGGCCGACAACATAACAGAAAGAGATCTCACCGGAAATGAGGCGGGTCGGAAAGTGTTCGACCAAATACAGGCATCGCGCTTGAGCTTAGAGGATATTGAAGACAAAATATGCGACGGTGGAGGGTTGATCATCCACGTCGTTGAATTGTCCTGGGTCCGAACAGTTGAAATTCCACGTACAGCATAGCTCGGGCAAGCGAGCTGCTGTACTGATGTATATTAGCTGGTCTTGATAATCGTATTGGAAATGACTTTGCCAACAGCTCACGAAAGACTCGCTCACATTGAGGTTGGCTCAGAGGCGAAAACAAGCCACGTTACCAGGATTAATTATTGCATATAACAGCGAGAACTCTTGAGCACTAGTACCGGAGTGACTGATGCGATTGTGTTCTGTAACGACCCTCCTGAATAAGGAAAATACTTGACAGAAAGCTGACGAGCAATACTAGCCACAAAGAAGTGCATGGCTTCAATGAAATTTTGAAAAAGCAACATTCTTTTCATACACAACCGGACGTATTTACCGCATAGAGCTCTCAGATTTATAAGTAGTCAGAGAACAAAGTGCGATTGCTACAGAAGTGAAGAAGATAAATACCTGGCGTACTCAGCATTCAAATGCGACTTGGCAGCATTTGACTTGGTGCCGTCTCCCCTATAAACTAGGTCAATCCAACAATAATGGGAAGGAGCAGATAAGCTAGGTTGAATAATCGACATCAGTTGACAAGCCTGGAGTAAGTCGAGGCCCATACTGAGTCTTGGTGAGCATCGGCGAGCAGGGATGTGGGATTCAAGCTCATCAATCGTGCGCCAAACCTGTGTGATGATGCTGTCAGCAGGAACAATGGTCGAAAAAAAGATCACGGACCATTGAGTAGGCTACGTCAAGCTGATATTTCTTACGCGTCGAGTCAGCGTTAGTCCTTGATACCGACAAAGTAAGAATCCGTCATCTACCTATCAGAAAAGCTGCCAGTAGGATGGTAGAAAAGATCACGCAGCTTGGCTGAACGTGTGTATTGATCTGCAGTCCATTCTGGTTGGTACGATCGCTGGCAATGGTAAGCAAAGGGTTAAAATACCAAGTTGAAAACGGCATACCTCCTGTGCACCGCCATGTCTGGGTAGTCAACCTTGGTTTAGCCTCTAAGTGATTGATGCTTGCATATGACGGACCTACCGAAGGCTTCTCGCTAAGCCTGCATTAGTGAGGTCGACAAATATGGACCCATTCATATCGCTTAGTTGACGGACATTCATACCCTCATTGAAGTTATGCGGAGGACGGTGATAGCTGATGCTTACAGAAAATGGCCTTCGCGCATTTTTTGATCTTCATCTGGCAGCTATTCCTTCGTCGACTTCTCATCGACAGCACGTTCTCTTCGCCATCTGAAAGTAATTTACGCCTCTTGATGGCGGTCTTCATATGGCGCTGGCAGGCACGGCGGACAGAAAGCAGGAGATGATTAGATGTCGCAGGGAAGAAGTATGAACCTGATTTGAAATTTGGATCGTGTTTAACGTCACATGATACACCCTTTCATCGGCACACTTGAACTTATGCCGACACGGCACCAGCAACACCTCGGAGTCTAACGACGAGGAGACGATCTCTGGTCCACGTCATCACTTACTCAGGCAAGCTGATGTGTCCCCAACACTACTCATAGGTGAATTAATCTAGATCCAGCAGGCTGCATGTATCTCTCAATATTTACATCAATCTACAACCTGCAAGCCGGTCCGAAACTTGTTCAATATCTGACAGTGATGACGGTTCGTTCCATGATTTAGACGATTGTATGCTGTACGGCAACAGTGCATGGAGGCGATTCATCTTGATATAACGAAGTTATCAGGCTGTACAAGCCAACGTTGGTACATCAAGTTCTATATTTTAATTCTCGCCTTAGGAGTTGGGTAGGAGCCACATCTACTCACAATATATCAGAGCACTGAATCTTTGCTGGAACAGGTAACAGGTCGAAGCTGTGAGATATCGGTATGACATCTCATCACAATGATTGTTCCAAGTGAGTGTCCTCATCATTGTCTGTGTCTTTGCACTAAAGCATTGAAATTTGAGATGTAGTCTTGAGTTTCGTATCCCGGTATAATCCTCTTCAAATTTAGATTGTCGATCAAATTCTTAACAAGTCCAATATATGAAACCACGAGCATACTTCCTTGCTCACATACTCCCCTCTATGATACAGGTTCCCCCATCAGACATTTCCGAAGATGATAAACAGGGTATTTTTGTCACACTTGATGTGAATCTGAACTCTATGGTACTGCAAGCCTTATTACATGGTGTGGTCATTCCTCTGTTGCTCAAATCGTCTTGCTGACACTTTGTAGGTCTATATACTGGCATTGTATCTGTCACTCTATGGATGATACGTACGTTACTGACAGTCTCTGGAGCGGGAGATTCATTAATGCCAGTACAGTCACTTCTCCCAAGCAGTTACGTGGTACATCGCTCTTCACAATGATCGCCATTCTCTACGTGCTCTTGACAACATTGTTCGCAATGGCCTGGGCAATGATGCACCACGCATTCATTGAAAATGGTGACAATTATTACACAGTGATCACAGAGCTAGGAGACCATGGCTCATGGTGGCGAGCATACAACCTCTTCAGTGATATCTCTGGCGGTATAAGCACGTTACTTGTCGATGTCGTTATTGTGGGTCTTCTCCCTTAGTCAACTCAATGAGGAGGAAACTGACCAGCTCTAGATATGGCATTGCTGGATATTATGGGATTGCCAATGGCAATCGGTACTAATACCAATGATTTCTACTGTCGCCAGTATAGGTGAGCTCTTTATTAACTACATATTTACCTTGTGCTCAGGATCTCAGTGCTGAAGGGCATCCAAATATTCACTGCTTCCCGCAGTCTCCCCAATGGTATCAGTGGGATCAATCACTTCACCACTGAAATTAACTGGTCATTGATTTACATCCTTCTGACACTCTCCACAACCATCATGTGTATGGTCTTTATTGTTTATCACATCATTCGGTATGCTCCAGGCATAAGCATGTCTCAAAAAATCATCAAGATGCTGATCAAGTCGTCATCGATATATTCACTATCCCTTATTATCTATCTAGCAATGGTGTCAAAATTTTTGGAATCAAGCTTCTATGCAGATATTATTGCTGCTTATTGCAAGGTGAGACTACATCACACTTGCTTCGGGTCAAAAATCTGAAATGTAGAAGGCTATCGCCCCGACGCTCCTTGTAGGATGAGTTTCAGCCCAAACCAACATGATCTCATGGTGGCAACAGATGGTTGCTATGTGGGAGAACCATCCTCCTTTGGTCAGTTGCTTTCGGGAAGAAGATATCAATAATAGCCATATATACCACTGCCCGGATGATGGTCAGACATTGTCGGGATCATCGGGCAAGGAAGGAAGGAAGGAGACTGTATGATCTCCACATCCGCTGATGTGCTCGGTAATGGCGAGTGGCAAAAGACTAGTGGGCAGAAATGAGCTCCAACCAACACTAAACCTCTCTACACTCTACACTATCACCAATGTATTGAATTCGGGTGTTTTAAGTACGATAGAAGCACTCTGCAGACTCAATAATCAAGGTGGGTTGTTCAAAAGACGTTTTATTCATTACTAGTGAGTTTTACAAGCGTACTACTCACACTAGTGGGGTGGGTAAGACACAATTGAATGAATGTGACTTGGTTTTGAGCTACTGCGCTCGCTGGGACTACAAGTGATCAACACTTGACTAGTTCGCACTCTAGCTTACTAGTGGCACTCTTGGCCTAAGAATAATACTTTAACTTTGAGAAACTGCAAGAACTAACTTCGGACCACTCTTGGCCTTTGCAGGACACAATAGTAGACTCAAAGGGACTTCAATTCACTCAATAATATAGGTAACTTAGCGACTAGTAGCTGCTTTGTTCGAGGTTAAGCACAAAAGCCTTTAATTGGGGGCACTAGATACTACTAGTCACTCGCAATCACAGGGATGGCGTCACCTCCTGTTGCGAGTGGCTATTCTATTACTTATATACTGCAAAGAAAGGTACAAAGCGACACAAACAGCTACACTAGTGGGGTATTTTCGGTACTGATTTCTTGGCTAGTCCCGAAATACTGCGAAAAAGCACACAATAGTTGGTCTAGAAACTGCTGCTGGTCGGCTAGTGAGCCACGGAACTATGCTAGTGGTTTTACTTCGCGTTCTGGACCCAGCAACGCGCCACTAGTGCCGAGGATAAACTACTAGCCACGCTTCCGTGTCTGCAACACAGTTGGCCGTGATCGAAACCGCAGCCAGGCTATCCTCATGTCCGATCATAACAGATCTGATCGCACTAGTCGGATCTAGATGTGAGGTTAATCCGTTGCTAATTCATTTCTAAGTCCTGCTTCAAGATTGCCGTGTGACTAGTTAACCTGACTTAGGCGTTTATGCCCTGATCAGCCTGCTAGTGACCAGACTTCATGAGAGCTGTGTATTCTGCTTCTTGTTTGGTGCGCTAGTCACGTTACTTGTCTACTAGTGGCCTTATATTAATTAGTCCAGCTAGTATTCAAGTCACTAGTACGGCTGGCTGGTAGATTTAACCCACTAGTGGTATTGCATCTAAGTCCTGGCTTCACTAGTTGCATACTGCTGCAACTATCAGGTCGAAGCCTCAGCTATAGTCCTTTTATTATCACTAGTATAGGATAGATATGCAATTGTATTGTTACAAAATCGCAAAATCTAGGTGTGAACGCATAGACGGCGTATCACCGCAGTGTTACAAATTGGGATTCGGTAGATGGTTTTGTGTGAATCAGGATCCCCCGTAAATTGAAAGATGTTTTCCAATTGCTAGAGGACAATACATCGTGTTCCTAATATACATTATAGCCCATACCGTTAATCTAGAATCTTGTAATTCGGATTCAGGAGAGCTTTCACCATAAGGTCAGATAATTATCAGATTACTTTCTCTTGACAATGTCTGTGATCACCAAAAAGATGCGGGTAGAGACATTGGGCATCGCTTGTGGCTTGGCAAATCATGGTCTTTCTCTATGTTGACACTGGCGTGAATTCCAGATGATGGACCAGTTTCCCTACATGAACATTGCCATCCATCTTCTCACCTTCAAGAGCTCCCTACGAGGTTAGAGTTGCCGAACTCTGTAAGGAACCAGTCATCAAAGTGAAGCCTCTTGTAGCTTTACTCTAGCTATCGCAGGTGGAAAAGAGATTCACATAAATGAATTGCAGCTTGTACAGTCCGTATAGAATTCCAATGGCTGCTATCTAGTGTCCCAGAAAGTTGTTCTTATACTTCAGAGAGAAATGGCTTGGCACCATGAAAACCTGTTGAATTCATACAATTTTGGTTGTACCAGTTCGGCAGTGAGATCCTAGAATGCTCTCGTCACAACCATCATCACAGCTGTTTTTATCCAGCGATGTAAAGCGAATGTCCGATAAATCCCTCAAAGCAGTCGTCTCTGAGTTGGCATCCTCATTGGATGTCAGCCTGGCTGGCACACGTAGGGCCAGGAGTGTCGGTGCGATACCCTGCCATATGTCATCGCTGTGGGGAATCACTTGACTATACAAAGAATCTCATCTCAACAACTTGATGACTGACCAGTTTCGATGTTCCAATGACAAGGCTATGCATTGGGAAACCATCAGCTCGACGACTCAGGTGATTATCAGAAAATAACAGAAACTAATTGGAAGGAGAGGGTAAAGAGTGAAAGAAGAAGTGGATGCACTGTAAAGTGACAGAGTTTCCCAAACAGATCTGTGACATTGCATTCATCAAAGCTCTCGCGACAATAGAGACTAATGGCCGTCAGGTCATCAGCCCATCTGCTGCCCTCTATGTTGTCACTTGAAACGTGATATCAAAAGTTAGTCCAGTAGGGCTCAACGATTTGTCACTACCCGAACAACTCCGGACCATCGCAGCATGGGATACACAAATCTCACTGATGTCGACCATACGCACGTCTGAGTCTCAACACAAATCCATCTCTTATCCGAAGAGGACAGCGTTTCAAGACCCCATTTTTGGGGTGTTTTTGTCAGAGTTACAGAAGCAATTGAAATACTTGGCCGACCCGCAAGGCACAGTATCTCAATTGACTATATACTTGTATCCAGTCGAGCAGGTGAATGATCTGGCACTGATCTCATATCAGTAACAATGATGACAAAGAAGTGGGCTGGTCACCTTGCAAACGAATGGACAGCCTTGAAGTGTGACTGGTGCTTATCGTTTCAGACGTCGGAGTCCTCCAAGTTGTCACTTGCAATGTGCTACCAAAGCTCAGTCCACAAGGGCCTGACGATTTCGGACCATTGCAGCACAGATACACGAATCCCACTGACACCACCCATACATATGTATAAATGACAACACAATGTTGTTTCTTACTAGACGACAATGGCATTGGAAGACTTCGTTCAATTGGAATCGTTGTTAGAGTTACAGAAACAATAGAAATAGTTGGCCGAACTGCAAGGTGAAGCTCCAGCACAGCATAAAAACTAAACCTAGAATATAAGACTGTATTCTTGTACCAGATCGACTACGTAGGGTGAATGATGTAGCAATGTTCTTGTATTAGTAGCATCAATGACAAAGAAGTCAGATCATCACCTTGCAGATGACGGGTAGCCATGAAGCCACACTTGCACTTGTCATTCAAACCCCGGAGATGACAATTTGGTCTTAGTGATGATGGTCTTGATGGAAGTAGGAGCCTGTATCGCGAATGTAAGCACGATTTACACCCTGGCAAAGCAAAGGAAATGAATAAGAGATCTTGGTGGAAAATAGTCTCATCAGATATGCGATACCCTCTGAAGTAGCAAATATAGAAGATATCACATCATGCAAGAAAAAAACCAAGGGGATGATGTGTTGCATACCTCAGACTGATATCCATGAGAGATCTAAAAACGACATCGTCAGCTACATCTGAAAACATCGGAAACGGGCAGGGTGATGTCAGAAATAGAAATTACGGATGCAACAACTTCGCGCATTCAGCCCAACGGGGCCATCAAATGCAAGGGGAATGTGCACTTCATCAACTGACACTTTGTAAAGAAGGAAACTCACGTTCACCGAAAGAAGATCAACAGTGTCATATGTGGAGGAATCCATTCCTGGCAAGAGCAGTACGCCATGAAACTTTTGAGCTTGTGCGATGTCTGAGACTCATGCCGCATCTAACTGTAGATTCAACATGCCTGTAGCTTTTGAAAGAAGCCAATATAGTGCACCTCTGTGGCATCCGCATCACATCCATACAACTGAACCTGGATACCAGTCTGAATATGAATCAATCAGTCAATATCTTCATGAGTACACATGCACATCATTGTGGTTACGGTCCCGCATGCCAACCCAGGACTGGGCTGGCACCCTTAACTATTCACATAGTGATGCACGATGATGGAGCCAAGACACAGATGACCGGGTAACAATGTGATATATCCTGATAAAACAAGGTTCAATAGCAGAAACTCTTGCGAAGATGCTGGCACTCACACGGTTCTGCTTCATCACAATGTCTCCGGCTGCCATAGTGATATAGGAACAAACACATCAACTGCCTCCCAACCTTTTCAGTCCAGGTGCAGTTCAGGCGCTAGACGGATGCTCTGTGAATGGATATCAGACCGTTGTTGTTGAAGAAGAACAATAGCATACCAGTCGAGTCGAGATCTAAATCACAGTATACTGCAGGCACAGGTCAGTTTCGCGCCCAAGCATTCCAGCAGAGGCATGCATTTGAGGAATGTTGGAGAAAAGAAGAAAGAGAGGTAAAACAGGGTAGAACATTGAGTAATCAAACGAAACATGTGACTGGCGGGCTGGTCGCTATGCTGGCGATCTCAGTCCTGGTTCCATTTCACTCGCCCCGCAACATTACTATGGGTGATCAACATGTGCAAATGAGCCGGGATATGCAAATTGCGTTTTTTGATACATAGCCATCACTTTTTGGCCCCAAGATTTTTTATTCTAACTAAAGAGATGTATACTATGAAGGCTGTAATTTTGTTTTGTTCAAATATCCACAGGGGGTGCCAAAATATGGTGAAAAGTGGTCGGAATTGGCCTTTGTAACAGGCTGACACATGCAGTTGGCCCTGTACATGGAATCACTAGAACATATAACTTGGGTATACGATTTGTACATATTAGAACATCATAATGCACAAGTTTCAGATGCATGCGAGGATGAGAACACAGTAAAAATGATGATTTCACGTTTGCACAGATATCAGATGTGACAATTTGGAACCCTGCCTGCCGCCGCTCGGCAACTCAAGAAATGTGCTCAAGTGGCAATGAAGTCCACCTTTTACTCAACTTCAGCTTGACACCACCACAATGGCCAAATCTACGCATCAACGCAATCCCCCAAAGAATCCGAGCCAAAGAGCAACCAAAGGAACCCATACCGTCAATCCCGAAACTGAAGAGCGGTTAGCAGAAGCAGAGGCAGCTTTACGACGAGGAGAATGCAAAACTTATCGACAAGCCTCAGAGCAGTTCAATGTGCCCTATTTTACATTGCAGCAACGTTGCAGAGACGAGGCTGCACCCAAAACAAAGGCCCATCTTAATCAGCTCCTCCTTCCACTGGCATCTGAGGAAACTCTTGTTGACTGGATCAAGTTTCTTTCTGCTACAGGCCACCCAGTTAACAAACAGACTATCCAACCCAAGGTACAGACCTTGATGAAAGAGCTTGGGAGGAGCATACCTGACAGCAGCCCGTCAAAATCATGGATCCAACGGTTTTTGGATAGGCATCCAGAACTGAAGTTAGGCCATGGTTCTGGGCTTGATCCTAAGCATGCGAAGGCTTTTAACTACTTGATGGTTCAGTCCCACTTCATGCTACTCAAGGAACATATGGAGACACACAACATTCCCTGGGAAAACATATACAACATGGATGAAAAGGGAATCCAACTTGGAGGCGGAAGAAGAGGCTCACAACAGAAGTTTTTCTTTTCATGAGTGGATACTTCGAAGTACAAACTCAAGAGTGATGATCTACAGCTCATAACCATCATTGAAGCAGTTTGCACTGATGGAAGCAGTGATATACCCCCCGGATTTGTTTTTGCTGGATCTACAAAGTTTCCAGAGTGGTTTACTGAACCAGATACAATGTGAGTTCTTTGGTGAATATATCATTAATGCACTGAGAATGATCTTACAGTGTCGCCACATCTGAAAATGGCTGGACTGATGATTTTGTAGGGTTTGAGTGGTTTAAACAAGGGTTCATCCCCAAAGCTACTGCTCAAAATAAATCAGGCACCCTGATTCTGCTTATCTATGATGGCCATGGATCTCATACAACACTAGAGTGGATTGAGCATGCATGCGAGCATAATATTCATCTGTTCTGCTTACCTGCGCACACGACGCATCGTCTTCAGCCTCTAGATGTTGGTGTCTTCAGTCCATTGCAACATGCATGGTTCATTCAATGTGACGAGATCTTGGAAGAAATGGGAAATGTGATGGAGCTGAGGGATGTAGTGGCCGAGTATATGAAAGCGCAACACACGGCATTCAAATCAGAGACAATCCTGAAGGCCTGGCGAAAAGCTGGAATAAGGCCAATCAATCCCGATATTTTTACCAAGGCTGACTACGCACCGAGTTACTCGACATCAACTCAGATGCATGTTCCCCCATTGTTCCTGACAAAGATGCCCTCTGTTCCAGATGGATCATCAGATGATGGATTTTTTGATCCTCGCACATTGGCCTTTTCCGATCCACTCAACAATGACTACGGCGAAGAAAATGATGAGGAAAGTGACTCACAAAGCAGTTCCAACTCTGATGTAGAGGAAACTGAATACGGGGATGACAATCAAGATGAAGGTGATTCAACGTATTCCAGAGAGAGACAGGAGCCATCTATTCTGGGTCAATCAGAGTCGGAGATTCCAAATCCTGATCACGCACCATCACAACCATGGTGGCTGGATCCTGCAATTGCTGAAGAATATATTATTCCAGCGCAACGTCCTGAACTTCAGCAGAGCGCCATACCTCGACCTCAGTCTCCAGCACCTTCTCTTGCTCAACAATGCAATCTCAAGAAATCACAATCAATATCAGCAAGCCTTTCGGCCACTTCTTTAGGCTCTCATTCATCCCTGGATCCTTTCATAGAATCTGCATGGTGAACATGGTCCTCGTCTCGATACTCCGAACCGTCAAGGCCTTTTACAAGTATTCCATTCATAGGCACTTGTTCTACGCAGTCAAAAGAAATGCTAGAGAGAGAAAACCAAGAATTATGGTGAGAGCTTGCAGAGATGGAAGCTCAACGAGACGCTGCCAAGACACATGCAGTGTTTGCCAGTTGACAGGCTGCTGTTGCACAGTATAAGTTGAACAAGACCAAAGAAAAGACTGCAGGCAAATCGGCATGCTTCCCAACATCATCTTGGGTTGTCACATCACAGCAAGGCCACGATGAAGCCAAAAAATATGAAGATTCACAAAAAAAGAAGCAGGATGCAGCGCAAAAGAAGAAACAGGCCAAAAAGACAAAGGAACACAAGGACTTGGTTTGACAATCAACTCTGGTCAAGATGATGACTTTCACAGGCAGTCTTTCATCTAAAAACAAGACTGAGCTAGGTGATCTCGCAGCTGCATTGGATATCCCTTCAGAGGGTCTCACCGTTGTCAAATTATGCAAAGATATTTCCCAATACTTCATGGATCATCCCGATATGAAGCTGGATGTGCGATATCTGGGCATCTTTTCTCGTTCGCAGAAGCGACCTGTGCCAGCAGAGACTGAAAACGAGGTGCATCCAGCTAATGCATCCATACCAGAGTCACCTCCCCCAGCACAGCGACGTCGTCTCGACACAGCAGCTGCTGCTGATCCACCATTGCCAACATTTGGATCAGATCAGCGCCCTTTCTCTTATATGCAAACATACCCCGCATCGGCCTCATATTCCCCTAATACAGGAATCAGCAGTTACCAGCCAGCAGCATCTTCCAGCTATCAGTCACAACCATCGTTATCTTACAATCCCTACACGCTGTCATGCCTGCAGCGTGTCTAAGCATGTAATTTTGCAAAAGTCAATAAATTACATTTAGGCACTGTGTAGGCTTAGTGAGCTCACTGACAGTGCAAGCGGCACGAGAAGAAGCAAGGTCACTGAGTCAGGATACCCTTCTGTCAGAAAAGAAGCCACAGAATTAAAAACATAGGACTTCGCCGCTGCACTGTACCTCACGGGCATGCACGGCAATGAGGCCAACTAGCGAGCTTGCTTGCAATAACATCTGTTGGCACTAGGGATTCAGACTTGGTGGGACGCACTTGTACTCGGACCGAAGCTAATTTAGATAACTACGCATCGATAATCAATGACGCATAGACCCTGGAGATCTGGAGAAGCGATACCATGCGAGAGATAATCAAGAGAACCACCGGGCATGGTCTAGAAACAGGCACCGGCTGAAGGGATTAGCGAGCGGACTAGAATTCCGATGCGTCTCTTGGTTACCGTGTCTAGACTATGACACTGTCACCTTCGGAACAGAACAGAGAAACAAGAATGACATGTGATCAATGATCGCGCATTATACAGCTATTGAGTGCTAGTCCGCGGACAGCCCCTGCTGTCGGGCGAGCGACGTCGACGCCACCTAGTCCTTTGAGACTACCAAACAGAGAGAAAGCGGCGCTCTGCCAAGAGAGCTGTGACGTTTCGGACGAGGAATTATTGGCCGACACAAGAAGTATTTTACTAATAACCCGTTTGTAACAATCAATCTCTCATAGTATAAGTAGGGCAGACTTTCATGTATTAAAACAAGCTACCTACCCCCCATGTCTAGTAATAAAGTTTCAGTCTGAATCTGGACTTGTTGTGATGCATAAGAGTTAGTAACTTCGAGTCTCGGCTATACCAGAGAGTTAGCGAGCTCACTAGAGAAATTGAAATAAGAGATACCTTTTGGATACAAAACTTCAGTTTTACTTGAGAACGAACGAGGCCTGGTGTCAGTGAAGCTGCACCGGTCTCTAGAGAGAAACCTGAGAGAAAACATCTGAGAGAAACTCTGTTCCATTTTCTGGATCAGTAGTAAGACGAGAATTGTGTTGTGCTGGCCTCTGAGTAGGCTTTGAGAAGTAGTACAAGAGAATCAGCCAGCTTGAGCTGTTCTAGCAGTTGCATGAAGTGTGACAGGTGTGCGCAGTTGGACCTTGCGGCACCGTTGTTAGAGCGAGCGCACTGTGTGTGAGGACTCATGGGGATGTTTAGCAAAGGAATTGTGTATTGTGATTGAAGAGTGCCGAGGGCCTCTATCGCGACGAGTTTAGGACTCAGACTTAGTGAGCTAGGAAAGGAATCGAAGTCACGTGCAGTAGAACCTAGTGGCGATTTGTATTTTAGCGAGCTCACTGAACGGACTTGATCGTTTTGTGGATCTGCATGTCCGTGTGTGTTTTCTATTGAAATATCATTTGCCTTGAGGGTTGCGTGGTTCACCGTGCTCTCTTGTAAAAGCTTCGAGGAGATAGAGAATTTGAGATTTGCTTGACAATTGTACGCGATCGCGTTGCATTACTTAGCGAGCTCTCTAAGATATTTTGAGATACTGTCAGGGCGCAAGTAGAATTAAATTCCTTGCTCCCTTCCGCACTTATTGAGATTGGTGTGTGTGTGTGTGTTAGTGGGATTGAGTAGTGGTTTAGAGTGTTGTTCACGCTAGGCCACGCTTAGTTTCACGAGTGCCCATTGCCAGCCTCGTCAGTGCACCTTAGAGATTCTTCTCACTGTTCATTTTCGAGTTCATCTGGGCCTGACAATGATGTCAGGGCTTCATACATGTATCCTAGTTCGTACACATACCATCAGTAGTTTAAGAGACTGAATCTGAAGTTTTATATGCCTGAGAGCAAGTGAATTCGGAGGAATGGAGCCACAACTTATCAGTGGTGAGTCACCGCAGAGATGCTGCCGTGGCAGACTTTGAAAATCACATGTGACACTAGCTGTGACAGTCGTTTGCATATGTCGAATTTTTGGCACTCCCACCCAGCATCTGGCCAACACAACCATCATTGCTCATATCACCATGAAAAAAAGACCAAAGTCTTACAAGAGGTTTTCAAAGCTTCTGTTAAATTCATAAGAGGTGGGAGCTAAGGTAGCATGCTATAGAAAATTATTTGTCTGATATTTGCATATCCCAGCTACCCATAGTAACTCTGTGTTTCGTGAAACCAAGACCCATCCATAGAAGAACAGAGCATACAAGAGATATCTCAGACAAATAAAGTGCAGAATTCTTCTCTAAACCATGCGTAAAGTGTTTTTGTTTATATTCTATTATTCTGATCTGACCAACGATCTCGAGGCACAACAATAATGGTAGCAGGTTACGAGACCCTGTTTTGATGCTCAAGTGCTCAGCACTCAATATTCAAATATTCAATGGTCAAGCTGTGCATAATAATTGCATTATAACTTATCCTTCAAATACCTCACCACTGACATCACAGCGCTCAACATCTTTTCTCCCTCTTCCTTCAAACTCCAAATGTCCTTCCATGTTCGACTCCAATGTCACACTCCAAGCAGCAAGGCTCATCGCTCTCGCTGACCTTCCTCCCGTCATTGTCAGGACCACTCTTTCTGGAACAGCTTCCTACTGCGACACTCTAGTCCTTGTGCCAAGCATGCACCAGCAGCAGACTGTCAGCGAGATCAATCATGGCAAATTTCCCATCACTGGCGCTATGACCACTGGATATGTCTTTTGCATCGAAAATCCTGCCACAGTTCATTATCTCCAAAGTATTGGCATTACAGGCCACCTCATCACCACCCACATCTACCCATCTGAACAGAACATGCTTCACCGGTGATACGCCGTCTACGCGTTCACACCTAGATTTTGCGATTTGGTAGCAATACAATTGCATATCTATCCTGTACTAGTGATAATAAAAGGACTATAGCTGAGGCTCCGAGCTGATAGTCACAGCAGTATGCGACTAGTGAAGCCAGGACTTAGATGCGATACCACTAGTGGGTCAAATCTACCAGCCGGCTGTACTAGTGACTTGAATACTAGCCGGACTACTTAATATAAGGCCACTAGTAGACAAGTAACGCGACTAGCGCACCAAACAAGGAGCAGAATACACAGATCTCGTGAAGTTCAGTCACTAGTAGACCGATCGGGGCAGAAACGCCTAAGTCAGGTTAACTAGTCACGCAGCAATCTCGAAGCAGGACTTAGAAATGAAATAGCAACGGATTAACGTTACGCCCAGATCCGACTAGTGCGATCAGATCTATTACGATCGGTACTAGTATAGCCCGGCTGCGCTCTCGATCACGGCCGACTACGGTTGCGAGCACGAGGATGTGGCTAATCGTTCATCTCCGGGACTAGTGGCGCGTTGCTGGGTCAAGAACGCGAAGTTAAACCGCTGGCTGAGTGCCGCGGCTCACTAGTCGTCCAATAGCAATTTCTAGACCGACTATTGCGTGTTTATGCGCGATATTTCGGGCCTAGCCAAGAAATCCATACCGAAAATACCCCACTAGTATAGCTGTTTGTGTCGCTTTGTACCTTTCTTTACAGTATATAAGTAGTAGAATAGCCACTCGCAACGACAGGCAAGCCATCCCTGCGATTGCGAGTGACTAACAAGAGTTTAGTGCCCCAATTAAAGGCTTTTGTGCTTAACCTCGACGAAGCGGCTACTAGTCGCTAAGTTACCTATAGAATTGAGTGAATTGAAGTCCCTTTTGAGCAATACTATTGTGTCCTGCAAAGACCAAGAGTGTTTCGAAGTAATTCTTGCAATTTCTCGAAGTTAAAGTATTATTCTTAGGCCAAGAGTGCCACTAGTAAGCTAGAGTGCGAACTAGTCAAGTGTTATCACTTGTAAGGAGCAGTTTCTAGGCCAAGAGTGCCACTAGTAAGCCAAGAGTGCGAACTAGTCAAGTGAAGATCACTTGTAGGAAGTAGTACAGGGCCAAGAGAGCCATTATTTCGAAGCAGTCATAGTCCCAACGAGCGCAGTAGCTCAAAACCAAGTCACATTCATTCAATTGTGTCTTACCCACCCCACTAGTGCGAGTAGTACGCTTGTAAAACTCACTAGTAACGAATAAAGTGTCTTTTGAACAACATCCCTTGATTATTGAGTCTGCAGAGTGCTTCTATCGTACTCGAAACACCCGAATTCAATCAATTGGTGATAGTGTAGAGTTGTGAGAGGTTTAGTGTCGGTTGGAGATCATTTCCGCCCACTAGTCTTTTGTCACTCGCCGTTACCGAGCACATCACCGGCCATTCTTCGCTCCTGCCACTCTGCTATACACTCTCTGTCCGGTTCTCACGATCATTGTGGCAGTATCACTGGCTCTTATCCAAGATTGGTGGGCCCTGGGAGTTTTGGGAGGATTCATGGTATCGTGGCTCCTCAATGTGATCGTCATCAAGTGGAGGTACGAAAACGGCTGGAAGGGCAAGAAAGAGCCTGACATCCAGGGCAACCTCTTCATCCTGCTCTGCCATGACTGCTGGGTCCGCTTGCAAGGGGCCGTAGATGACCTCAAAGCTGTGGCATCAGGACAATGGCTGCATGATCTCACCGCACTGCAAAGCTTTTCCATCACTTGCACAACAATGTTGGTCTATGTGTCTGCGGCTCTTGCCTTCAATGCCTTGCTGGTCAGGAGCCTCCTCATCAGATTTTTGCTTCTATCTATGGCTGTGCTCTTGACTTTATGCAACTCATTGACTGGGTCTCTGCAGATGTGCGATAGGGTTATCTGGAGAGTCGGGGCACCAAAGAAGTATGAGCAGAGGTTGGTGTTGGCGAATGAGCTGATTACTGACATGGGGGGCCAGAGCAACTGGGCTATTGGTATGGGCCTGGTGCTTCCTAAATCTGGTGAAGCTGGGATTGTCAATGTTTAACATGTGTAAGCCTAGTTTGTTTCCTTCTGCGAGTCCATTTTGACATTCTTTGATGTGCCTTGGACAGAACATTCAGTTTCTAATATATTATGGACATTCCTATTCTACTGCAATCATTGCTATCCATACTATTTCATATTCTATGCCTTTACCCTTCCCTCTGTGGTTTCCCAACTACTTAGTCGCTGTAGCCACTCTAACTTTTCTCTTTCTAATCAATCCCCGTCTTCTGTGATGGATTCATTCATCAACACCGTAAAGACAGGCTTCAAATCTTGATGAACGTCAGATCGCCAAATTGGTCAAGGGTTTTGGGGAAGTATATGGACACAAGAGCACGTATATAGGGTAGACGACACAAAACTAATGCCGATGAACGTCTTACACTCACGACTACAGAACACTGTGGGAAATTCCCATCCTTCTTGACATGGATTTGGATGTCCAGCTTTCTGGCAAATGGGACCATGTTTTGGAAACACCGAAAGTAATTGCCGCAATCCAGGACCGGTGAAGGAGTTCCTTTTCGCCAAGATTCCAGATAGTTTCTATCTCGTGGATGCCAAATCACTTGGAGCTACATTTAAATGTCAACAGTTTCATAGCCTGATGGAGTAACAAGGCATGTATGGAAGTATACCCATGCTTCTGCTCAGAAATCAGTTTTCCTATCGTGCAAGTACCACCACTGTCCACTGTCTTGTTAGCCCTGCGTTTTTGATATAATTTCCAGCATGGAGCATCTTCCTGAAGTATACTATCTGCTGTTGAAGAGGTGAAAGAGTCGGTAGCTAGGATGGGTACTGAGGACTTTATTCCAGACAGTTTGCCAGAACGAAGGATCATCAACCCCATCAATGCCTCAAAATGATAGGGTGCTGCTGTTGCTGTATTTCAGTCATAGCACCGTTCTCTAAAATTAATTGAACTACCTCCATAAAAGGCTTCAGACTTCAATTTGAACTGGAGAGCACCTCATTTGAAATTCAAAGATCAACGCAGTGCCGAAATTGATGTGAATTTTCTTTCCTTGTAACAGTTACCATCTCTGCCACTTCAATTCATTCTCTGGTACAACTGCTCGTATGGACGAAGAGCACTATTTCTCCAGTCTGGCTATTATGAGTCAGTGGATACCTGACAATGTGTTCAATGAGCAGGACACAAGAAGATGCCAGTCTTAATCATCACTTTCAGTCGGCATGAGGACCTCAACCTCAATGTCTCCAGCTATTCCAGTAATTCCAATGCGCAGTTTCCGGGCTGTCATGTTTCGCACTGCGAAAGAAGTTACTCGTATCTTCAGAGAGGTGGAATGCACATTTGCGATCCTCAGGAGTATGGCTTGCTACCTCTATGGAAATGACCACCTACCAAATGTGAGCTCACTAGTGCTCGTATACCTTGATTGTGGATACTGATGAAACAGTAGGATGTCGACATTCTGATGTCATCGCATATGTGCAAGCCAGAGTGGTTGAAGGAATTCCTGGTTACTAAGAACCCAGACTGTTTCTATCTTGTGGACGCCAAAACACCTGGAGCGATGTGGAAGGTGCTGTGGTACAAAGATTATGTAGAAGGGAAGCTTGAGAAGACCAAGGTCGGTATCCTCAAACCGGTGATGTGCTCGGTAACGGCGAGTGGCAAAAGACTAGTGGGCAGAAATGATCTCCAACCAACACTAAACCTCTCACAACTCTACACTATCACCAATTGATTGAATTCGGGTGTTTCGAGTATGATAGAAGCACTCTGCAGACTCAATAATCAAGGGATGTTGTTCAAAAGACACTTTATTCGTTACTAGTGAGTTTTACAAGCGTACTACTCGCACTAGTGGGGTGGGTAAGACACAATTGACTGAATGTGACTTGGTTTTGAGCTACTGCGCTCGTTGGGACTATGACTGCTTCGAAATAATGGCTCTCTTGGCCCTGTACTACTTCCTACAAGTGATCTTCACTTGACTAGTTCGCACTCTTGGCTTACTAGTGGCACTCTTGGCCTAGAAACTGCTCCTTACAAGTGATAACACTTGACTAGTTCGCACTCTAGCTTACTAGTGGTACTCTTGGCCTAAGAATAATACTTTAACTTCGAGAAATTGCAAGAATTACTTCGAAACACTCTTGGTCTTTGCAGGACACAATAGTATTGCTCAAAAGGGACTTCAATTCACTCAATTCTATAGGTAACTTAGTGACTAGTAGCCGCTTCGTTGAGGTTAAGCACAAAAGCCTTTAATTGGGGCACTAAACTCTTGTTAGTCACTCGCAATCGCAGGGATGGCTTGCCTGTCGTTGCGAGTGGCTATTCTACTACTTATATACTGTAAAGAAAGGTACAAAGCGACACAAACAGCTATACTAGTGGGGTATTTTCGGTATGGATTTCTTGGCTAGGCCCGAAATATCGCGCATAAACATGCAATAGTCGGTCTAGAAATTGCTATTGGACGACTAGTGAGCCGCGGCACTCAGCCAGCGGTTTAACTTCGCGTTCTTGACCCAGCAACGCGCCACTAGTCCCGGAGATGAACGATTAGCCACATCCTCGTGCTCGCAACCGTAGTCGGCCGTGATCGAGAGCGCAGCCGGGCTATACTAGTACCGATCGTAATAGATCTGATCGCACTAGTCGGATCTGGGCGTAACGTTAATCCGTTGCTATTTCATTTCTAAGTCCTGCTTCGAGATTGCTGCGTGACTAGTTAACCTGACTTAGGCGTTTCTGCCCGGATCGGTCTACTAGTGACTGAACTTCACAAGATCTGTGTATCCTGCTTCTTGTTTGGTGCGCTAGTCGCGTTACTTGTCTACTAGTGGCCTTATATTAATTAGTCCGGCTAGTATCCAAGTCACTAGTATGGCCGGCTGGTAGATTTAACCCACTAGTGGTATCGCATCTAAGTCCTGGCTTCACTAGTCGCATACTGCTGTAACTATCAGCTCGAAGCCTCAGCTATAGTCCTTTTACTATCACTAGTATAGGATAGATATGCAATTGTATTGTTACAAATTCGCAAAATCTAGGTGTGAACGCGTAGACGGCGTATCACCGGGGATATTACAGCTGCCGATGATATTTTCTGAGGCTATCATCGATAAGCAGGGACTCCCAGTCATTCCTATGTCAATCCTGCTGCTACACAAGCTCAAGGGGTGGGAGGATCACATGGAGTCCATGGAGCTGCATCTTCGGAGCAAGCATGATGTGGATGTGGGAGATATCTGTTCGCTGTTGAGGATCGTCATTGAGGGTATGAATATGTAGGAGAAGAAAAACTCAACGCATTGGAAACAATTTGCATTAGAATGGTTTGGGGAAGAATTCTGAGATGAGACAGAGCACCGGGTAAACTTGTTTTGTTGGAAATATCCTGCGTACCGTGATATGTGGCGGAAGCTCAGCTGGTAGATGTGTTTAATAAATTCTTTCTGATATACAGTGTTTCCTATAAATTCATAGTCTGAGAGATATGATGACTTCAAGAGAATATCCCAGTTGTATCACCAGGGCAAGAGAAAGCAGCTCAAGGCTTCGCAAAGACCAGCTTCGCAACACCGCCTTCGGAAGCACTCTTATCCACTTCGACAGCAATCAAGCATGTCTTCTTGCCCAGCCAGTCAATCCTTCTCACACCATCCTCCCACTCCCTGCCAAGCTTCGCACACCGCACCTCATACACCCTCGTAGCTTTCAGGTGAGCGTGCATACCATGCCCGAGTGACTCCTATTCCTCATGCATCACCCACGTCGAGAGCATATTGTGTACAGCATACAGTAGGTTGAGGTTGGTTATGGATGCTGGGCGCTGGGGGTATACAATGACTGGCCAAAGGAACTTGTCGCATCTCAGCATGAGTTTGATTGATTTAGTGGGGTCAGTCATGGGTTGGGAGAGTGTATGGGTGAGTATGGCTGTCATGTTCTGCAGTCCACGACAGAGGATGAGGACAGTGCAAATGTCATGTCGTATGATATAGGTGCATGGTTCAGCCAGCTGGAAGCAAGGAGCAGATGCATGTGGAGGACATCAGGGCGGTTGGGGTTAGCAAACAAGATGTGGTCTGTGATATGTTGGGTTTAGTGAAAATCAGTGATGTGGGTATGTAAGAAGGACATACACTGGGGTCCCATATGTGGTTTTGATTGCCAGGTGGTTCTCTTCTTCAGGACAGGGCGAGGTTCGGAGCATGTGGGGCTGGGAGTGGGTTTGTGAGGCTGTGTGGGTGTTAATGAATCTGTGGAACTTGAATGCGAGTGTTGGGATACAGTAGGAAGTAGGATGGGATAAGGCATCGCTGTGATAAGAGAATCAGCCATTTCATTGAACAATGAATATTGACAGGAAATGGTATGTACAAGGATTGTGATGATGATGGTGGTGGTGGTGCTGATGTTTCCTGGTATTCTCCGGCAGCGAAGGGTGAGAATGGTCCAGGGGAGGGAAGGATACATAGGATACTGATACTGGATGGGTCTTGTTTCGTCTTGAAGGTGCAAAAGTGGGATGCTTCACATTTGAAGGAGAGCATTTCCCATTTCTCGCATATGAGCTGCCCTCAAAGAGGCTGCGGAGGTAGGTTGTCATGGTGGGTCACAGTTATGAATTGGGATTCAGGATTATCAACCGAGGGAATAAATACCATCCACAGTTTGGACTGAAATCACAGCCGAGAGGTGAGAATATGTCTGCTGAAGCAGATGATCGATACCAGCAACCTCGACACAGCATATGCATTTGCGTCGTTTGTGAGGTAAAAGGTGCAGTGATAAGCAAAAGTGATGCGGAGGACTCTGCTCATGATTGGAGCTGTGTGATGGCATCAGAATGCAGCATTCTACCTCTTTGTTAGTATTAGAATTGAGGTATACAAGCACTGCTGAGCTCACATTTCATAGGCAGTCATTTCAGTGAAGTACAATGCAGCTCTCCTGAGGATTGTATCTCAAAGGATAGAAGGTCCTGCAGTCAAGCATCATTGGAGAGCGCTCTGAACCTTTGGACCATCAACATGGACTGAAAGGCCCAAGATGTCAATGACAGCTCAGAGTATTGAGGGCGGCATTCATAAGACCACGTTTGAGGATGACAGGCATGACAAAGAAAGCAAGGAAGGATGAGTCATGACAGAGCAACATTGAGTCATCAAAGCCAAGTATAATGAACCACCTTCTCCTGCACATACACCTGCAAGGAAATGTTCCAGGAGAAGCCTGCTGAAATTTGGAAAGTTCGTGCATGTCATAGACAAGAGAAGACCATGTCCATGTAAATGAGACACAAGGTCACGATGATCCAAGCAAAGGATTCCTTGGGTAAGGTCAATAAGTGCAATGTAATGATCTATCAAGGCTTGAAATCTAACAACTGGTAGCTTATTCCCTTCAAAGAAGATGTGTTAGATATGGTTTCAGTAGATGGTAGATAATGCAACTAACCTTTATGGAAATTGATGCATGATACCAGTTCCATAAACCAGTCAAAGCCAAGGTGAACAACAGAATTACTTTCTTTCAGCACCGGGAGAGGAATCTTTGTGGTGAAAAAGCCTTGTTCACATTGTACAGTGACAGTAGCAATGTCACCCAGAACATGCACAAGACTACCACATCCAGAATTTTTGCGCTCAAAATCAAAGTGCACTTCGAATCTCTCCTTGCCAATGAGACAGTGAGGCATGAGAAAGCAAGAATGTGAATGAGAAGAAGACACGGTGATGTGCTCGGTAACAGCGAGTGGCAAAAGACTAGTGGGCAGAAATGAGCTCCAACCAACACTAAACCTCTCTACACTCTACACTATCACCAATGTATTGAATTCAGGTGTTTCGAGTACAATAGAAGCACTCCGCAGACTCGATAATCAAGGTAGGTTGTTCAAAAGACATTTTATTCGTTACTAGTGAGTTTTACAAGCGTACTACTCTCACTAGTGGGGTGGGTAAGACACAATTGAATGAATGTGACTTGGTTTTGAGCTACTGCGCTCGCTGGGACTCCAACTGTTCGGACTATTGGCTCTCTTGGCCCTGTAATACTTCCTACAAGTGATCAACACTTGACTAGTTCACACTCTTGGCTTACTAGTGGCACTCTTGGCCTAAGAATAATACTTTAACTTTGAGAAACTGCAAGAACTAACTTTGGAGCACTCTTGGCCTTTGCAGGACACAATGGTAGACTCAAAGGGACTTCAATTCACTCAATACTATAGGTAACTTAGCGACTAGTAGCCGCTTCGTTCGAGGTTAAGCACAAAAGCCTTTAATTGGGGGCACTAGATACTACTAGTCACTCGCAATCGCAGGGATGGCGTTGCCTCCCATTGCGAGTGGCTATTCTACTACTTATATACTGTAAAGAAAGGTACAAAGCGACACAAACAGCTATGCTAGTGGGGTATTTTCGGTACAGATTTCTTGGCTAGTCACGAAATACTGCGAAAAAGCACGCAATAGTCAGTCTAGAAACTGCTGCTGGTCGACTAGTAAGCCACGGAGCTATGCTAGCGGTTTTAGGTCGCGTTCTTGACCCAGCAACGCGCCACTAGTGCCGAGGATAAACGACTAGCCACGCTCCCGCATCCGTAACGCAGTTCGCCGTGATCGAAAGCGCAGTCTGGCTAGCCTCGTGCCCGATCGTAACTGATCTGATCGCTCCAGATGGATCTAGATGCGAGGTTAATCCGTTGCTAATTCATTTCTAAGTCCTGCTTCGAGATTGCCGCGTGACTAGTTAACCTGACTTAGGCGTTTATGCCCTGATCGGCCTGCTAGTGACTGGACTTCACGAGATCTGTGTATTCTGCTTCTGGTTGGGTGCACTCGTAGCTACCCTCGTCTACTCGTAGCCGTTATTCACTGGCTCGTAACAGTAGCCGAGGTACTAGTCATTCCGGCTTATAGACTTGATCCACTAGTGGTATCGCGCCTAAGTCCTGGCTCGACTAGTAGCTCCCTGGCTTGACTATCAGCTCGAAGCCTCTGCTATAGCCCTCTAGTTATGACTAGTTAAGGATAGATATGCACTAGTATCATTATAAAATCGCAAAATCTAGGTGTGAACACGTGGACCGCGTATCAACGGTGGAGTGAGATTTGATTGATTGGTCAGCATTGCACTTTCACATGATGGCTGTGGATAGAATCAGAAGATGAGTATCGGTCTTTAAGCAATTTCACGCCAAAAGTTCAAACAGGAGGGCATTTTTCATCAACACACACCAGGCAGAGACAGAATGTGGACTGCCCCTGCTAATTTCCTGGTTAGTTTGCAATCTGCACCAAAAACTTCAAACAGGAGACCAAGGTAGTGGGAATCAGATTCAGAGAAAAGTGAAAGTCACAATCAGTCACAGTCACACACTTTCTGTTTTCGACTCATGACCACATTAAAACCATGGTTTGTTGACAATTGTCACTGCAATCTAATTGATATGTGATGTCAATCATACAAGCAGTTTGGTACGATAATGGATGGCATGCATTTTTATGGCCATGTGACAATTTCAGTCACTACTTACCCTTATCATCACATCCTATAGCAATCATCTAGACACAGCTAAAATGCTACAGGAATGAGAAGTTTGCAACACTGAGAGTAAATCACTTACAGTAAGATTGCTTTCCCCTCCTTGTTGTGCTTCATAACAACCATTTTATACTCTGTAGGAATCAGAATTGATATCAGTCAGAAGGCACAATCCTCGACAGAACCATGCTCGCATTTCACACGTGACTTATAGATTCAGCGACACCTTCAATGACTTTCCCAGCTAAATGTTACGTGCATGCTGCAGACCTCCAATCCACATCAACTTCAAGCAAGGATTCAACTTCTACAAATCAGACCTTCGGACCTCTGCGGCCTGTGGCCACTTACCATTACTCTGCTCCATTTGATATTTCACATATTAATTCTAGAACCCAAATCTGGTAGCGAACAGACCTCCATCGGATTCCATCAGACTCTGACTCGGATTACCTACTCACATATATACTGTACAATTACTTGTAGATACTCAGTCCGAATATCAACTTGGTTTAGCCAAATCTCTCTCTGACTCTAAGTCTACTCTATCGCTCTCAAGTCCATGGCCTCCGCTCCATTGGACTATCTCTTGTTCTCTACTCCACTCCATGCTCTCTGCTATCCAACTTCAGGGCTTTGGCTCAAGGGTGATGTTACTAATAGCTTCACCAAAGGCCACACACTCCATGGACCTCTGCTTGTGCGATCTATCTTGATCTATTTGGCACATCCCTAACACTAAATCATCAAGGAAGACACATGATATTGAGGGACGATTCAGTACTTCAAGAAGCCATGAGAGTACAGGAAGGGTATCATAGCAACATGGGAATTTCTCCGCTCCCAGAGCGCTAATCAAGCCTCTCATTCTTGGCTGACATGTAACTAGCTTCTCATGCTGTTACACCTAACCCAGTGATGACAGCCTATTGGAGACATTTATATACAATTCATATCCTCCCTCCGAACCATAGGAATCAAGCTCCTGTTCAGTCTGTTGAATAGCTCCCTTGACTGAAAATCTACTGACCATCCTTTGTTCAGTCATGAATCAGAACTACTACCATTATGGCCTGCCATCTCACTACCAGGCTCCAGTCATTAATGGGTATGGCACCATGCCTACATTGACCCTGCCATACTACAACACAATGTACATCACTTCTCATGGCACTGATTTATCCCCTCCTCAGAGCCTCTATATGATGGCCTGCATATCCATCATTCCCTTCTTATTCTCCGATACACACTGTCTCAAATGGTGATAGTGTCCAAGGCTCACCAGCGGCTCCCTGCTTGTCCTTCACCAATACACAGTCTAGCAATGCTCTATTCCCTTACAATCCTGCCATCACTGCAAGAATTTGCGCCACTTTTGATGCAGGTAATAGTGCTCTCATTTCTTGCACTGGGCAACCAAGCCCTTTGAGCACCAGAACCACTAGGCTTGACCATGTCAGCTCTCCATATCAGTGTACTCCAAGACATCATGCCCCTTCCAACACAAGCACTTCCTCTCACTTGATGTGTTCCTCTACATGCCCAACAAGCTCTTTAACTCGAGCCCATCCCTCTACAGAAGTAGTTCACATCCCTGCAGGTGTTGTGAATGTGTACATCATCTATCACTGGTGTTAGATATGATGCTTGAGATCTTTCGAATGATGAACCTATGTACCTTGTATGTATTGTGACCTGTAACAGTGTATGAATTACATCACCCTTCCACCCAGTCTTCTGAACAACATTAAACGGGCCCAAGAAAGTATGTTTGTCTGGTTCTAGGTAAGCTGCTACTATGAGGGCTGGAACAACTGATGCTCTGGAAAGACAAAAGGAGCATGGCTACCAGTCACATTTCACATCTTCACTCCTGGAGATAGTTCTTCGTTAACTGAAAGGGGTAAATCAACACCTGTAGTGACCCAGCTGGAACTCGCATAATATCAAGTCAGTACATCTTTTCCATTTCTATATCACTCCTCTTTTCTGTTCCCACCATCTTATTGTTCTATAGAAAATTATATTCATTCAAGTGAAACAGTAGGAATCCTAATCATCTGCATTTGCAATTCTTCACTGCATGACATCCTCCCATATCTCTTTGCTGAGCACAGTCGGCCACTGTGGATCATCCATCTATGCCAAGTTGTCTTTGTCTTTTTCTCCTACACCAAGCTGCCCCATCATCTTCACAATAGTATTCATTGAGTATTCTTCTCTGATGTCTCCATTGAAGAAATTTGCTTGAAGAGAGCTGTGAAAGTGTCCCTGCAAGAATGTCTCAAATTGGGGATCAGGTTCTTATGGAGGCATATAGGTTGAAAGAAGACCTCATGCTGATCCCAGCTCATGGAAGATGATGATATAGTAGTTATCCTGCACATGTGTCCATAAGAATCAAATATGAATGAAGAACGCTGGAGACACACATTGATATGTATCTGAATAACTACAGTGAAGCTATATAGTGATCGGTAGGGACAGGAGTCAATATATATATAGTAAGTAAGAATGAAATGTTTGGAAAAAGATAAGAAAGGGTATAAAATATAGATATCTTCCACCAAAAATCTTTCTGCAAGACAGATTTGAAGTCATACAATTTCAGTTGTGCCTGTTCTGTGAGATCCTGAGAAGCTCTGATCACTGGGGTTGTCAGAGCTAGTACTATTTTCCCCCATCGGTCTAAAGTTAATGTCTGATAAAGGTGTGGAATCAGTTGACTCTTCATCACTAGAGCTGGATGTCGGCCTAGCTGCCACACATAGCATCAGGAGTGTTGGAGCAATAGCCTGCCATATGATGAGGAAGCAATCAGCTACTGAACAAGATTTAATCTAGAGAGGTCTTTACCTTAATGTACACTGCAACAATGTCAGCATAATAGGTATCCATGATATTCCTTCCCACAAGTGACAGGTATATAATCTGTGCCAGTGTGTAAATTGCAGAGGACTCAATGAGAGTAGAAATAATGCTTTTGAAGAGGGATAACCTTTGTGCAAAGCAGACAATCTGATACACAATTAAAAGTGTACAAACAAGGTTTGTTGCGAGCATCAACATAGGGTATATCAAAGACCAGTCAATATTTTGTGTAAAAACTCCGGTCTTGCTAATATCATCTGTGAAGTCAAGGGAATTACCAAGCATTTGCATAATCTTCATGACTAAAATATTTAGTGCATAGCATATCTAAAAATGAATAAAGAGACTAACTTATTGTAGCAATAGCACAAATAATTGGTAACACAACAATTCTCCACTGACAATCCCAGAGCACCCAGCAATGCCATATCTACAACATATCAGTTATTTTTTATTGACAGGAATAGATAAGCTGATGTACCATAGTGACATCAACAAGAAGTGTGCTGATACCACCAGTGATACCATTAATAAAAGAATGTGCTTGCCACCATGGGCCATCAACCATTAATGCTGAGAACATGGTGTAATAATTATTGTTGTACTGAATGAACACATGACAAACAAAGGCCCAGTCTGTCGTGAATGCTATTGTCAAGAGAACATAAAGCATGATGATGATGGTATGCAGGAATCTACCATGTAACTGCTTTGTAGAAGTGACTTGTATTGAGAGTTTAACAAATCCCCTTGTCTGATAAGGATTGGAGGTCAACCTACATGTAGTCCATAAAGTGACTGCTACAATGCCAGTGTATATACCTGCAAATTGAATATTTAAAAGAGATGCTTCAGATACAGGGACAGGACAAACTTACTGTGTAACAAGGATTCCAGAATTATTGTGTTCAGATTTATGTCAAGCACATCAAAGATGATTCTCTTATCATCTTGAGAAAGGTCAGGTGGTGGAACCTCCATAGTAGATGTTGGTGGAAAGCAGATATGAGCAAAGAGGCATGCTCATTGCTTTATATACTCAGCTTCTGCAGCAACAGATTCTAATCCAAGGTCATCACAAAGATCGAACCAGATAATCCATTGCCATTGAGACCATCATAGTGAACATGGACATGAAGAAAGAAAAAAGCCTAGGGCAGGGGTACCTACTGGGACTGAGTTGATATTGAATAACCCAGAGTTCTTCACGGTACGTCTTATTGGCTCCTCAGCAGATAATGATTCCAAATAAGTCATGCCTTGGCGACAGGATGTCAGAGAAACCTCAACACACTAAAAAAAGGTTGCAAGCCTTTGTTCACACAACATAAAATTTAAGCTCCTCAATGCAACTGTAGAAAAGAAGGAGGAATCAGATGAGACAACAATCAAACTGAACCTATTTCATCCATCTTTGTTGGCATACACCCCTTCACAAAATGAAGAGCTTTGCGAGGTTTCTGGGAAGGTACTCTAAAGAATATGTGCAAAGAGACCATCTGAAAATCAATCAGTTGGCCATTTTGACCAGGAAGTTAGATGATACAGCACCTTGGTGATCTGCGAACCAACCATAGTGCTCGATAGAAATGGCCCTGATCAGAGCTTGGAAAATCAAAATACTTCGAATTGCCAACCAATCTAGCACTGGATGAAGAAGCATCCCATTGATTGTACTGCCAAAGGAGCACCAGCATCCTTGAGGGGAATCACTTGACTAGATGAAAAATCTCACCTCGACAGTGATGTGCTCAGTAACAGTGAGTGGCAAAAGACTAGTGGGCGGCTATGAACTGCAACCAACACTAAACCTCTCACAACTCTACACTATCACCAATGTATTGAATTCGGGTGTTTCAAGTACGATAGAAGCACTCTGCAGACTTGATAATCAAGGTAGATTGTTCAAAAGATGTTTTATTCGTTACTAGTGAGTTTTACAAGCATACTACTCTCACTAGTGGGGTGGGTAAGACACAATTGAATGAATGTGACTTGGTTTTGAGCTACTGCACTCGCTGGGACTTCAACTGTTCAAAATATTGGCTCTCTTGGCCCTGTAATACTTCCTACAAGTGATCTACACTTGACTAGTTTGCACTCTTGGCTTACTAGTGGCACTCTTGGCCTAAGAATAATACTTTAACTTTGAGAAATTGCAAGAACTAACTCTGGAGCACTCTTGGCCTTTGCAGGACACAATAGTAGACTCAAAGGGACTTCAATTCACTCAATACTATAGGTAACTTAGTGACTAGTAGCCACTTCATTTGAGGTTAAGCACAAAAGCCTTTAATTGGGGCACTAGATACTGACTAGTAGGTCACAATTGCAGGGATGGCATCGCCTCCCATTGCGAGTGGCTATTCTACTACCTATATACTGTAAATAAAGGTACAAAGTGATACAAACAGCTATACTAGTGGGGTATTTTCGGTATGGATTTCTTGGCTAGTCACGAAATACTGCAAAAAAGCATGCAATAGTCGGTCTAGAAACTGCTGCTGGTCGACTAGTAAGTCATGGAGCTACACTAGCAGTTTTAGGTCATGCTCTTGACCCAGCAACATGCCACTAGTGCTGAGGATAAACTACTAGCCATGCCTCCATATCTGTAAACACAGTTGGCCGTGATCGAAAGCGTAGTCTGGCTAGCCTCATGCCTGATCGTAACAGATCCGATCGCACTAGTTGGATCTAGATGCAAGGTTAATCCGTTGCTAATTCATTTCTAAGTCCTGCTTCAAGATCGCTGTGCAACTAGTTAACCTGACTTAGGTGTTTATGCCCTGATCGGCTGGCTAGTGACTGGACTTCACGAGATCTGTGTATTCTGCTCCTTGTTTGGTGCACTAGTCGCGTTACTTGTTCACTAGTGGCCTTATATTGATTAGTCCAGCTAGTATTCAAGTTACTAGTATGGCTGGCTGGTAGATTTGACCCACTAGTGGTATCGTATCTAAGTCCTGGCTTCACTAGCCACATACTGCTGTAACTATCAGCTCGAAGCCTCAGCTATAGTCCTTTTATTATCACTAGTACAGGATAGATATGCAAATGTATTGTTACAAAATTGCAAAATCTAGGTGTAAACGCATAGACAGTGTATCACCGTCAGATTCAACGCCAACCCCTAGCCATTGATGGCCTCGCTTTTTATTGGCACATCTCCAGTTCTTTGACATGCTGCCTCTCTCCAGCGTCAATGCTAGCTGCCAACAGCTTGCACTTCCTCCTGGCATTGACTTTTTCTATTTAAATTGCAGCTCACCCGCCACTCCAGCTTTTGCCTACTCTAGAGTTGCCATCTCGTCCTTGGGAGGTTGTCTTCAGTCTTTGACACCACTGTTGTCTGCCCATTCTGTATTTTTATCACAGTGTTATTCTGACTTGGGCTTGTGCAATCTAGTACTGCAAAATGGTGACACGCTTGAAAAGCATTCACACGTGTAATTTTGCGAAATGTATCAATACATACATTTTATGAAACCTAGAGACCAAGGCAATGAGAGATACCTTAGAGTGCAATGTCCTAAGTGCAGGCAATGAATTACCTTGAGTGATGTTCAGTGGAGCGCATGGCTTAACTGTAGAGTGATACTGTAAGGGTCACACTAAGTATAAAGTCCCAGCACTTGACACTGAGTACACTGACAATGCACAGAAGATGTGCACTAAGAATAGAACCAGAGAAGCTCAGGAGATAATTAATACTTCACATAACCTTGATCTATGATGCACCAGGCACTGCCATGTGGTTGGCTTAATGCTCTAGACCTCAGGATGTCAGAATCGGAGTAAAACCGATGTCTCTGGCTTTGGCTGAAGTGCGCGAGACCTAGACAAGGAGCTGGTTGCCTTAGATACTATAGAAATCACTAGAAGATATTATTCCGAGACACACAAGCTGCACAGTATGCTAAAACCCCGAGGATATACCAAGTGACATCAATACACATGCAGAGCGCTGCTAACTGATGCTGCACCATGGAGAAACCAGAGTCTGGCCCTGAGTCAGAGCTCTGAGTAAGTGCCAAGCTATGGCATGATAGCAACGAGACATGTGGGACCCAGAAAACAGAGTTCTGCAACCCAAAATATACTATATATGGTTGTACTAATTTGTAGGACGTAGACTAGATAAATAGCGCAGTGTAAATTGTAGTGTAAAAGTTTTGGACCCCCATTGTAGTCGCACGCAAGCCCTCAGCTTGACGCTCTAGCTTCAGGAGTAGTTTGTAACTTCAAGTGAGAGAATAGACCTTTTATTGATAACATATTGGGTGACTTGAGTATCGCATGAGGCGTAGAAAGCGAACACGGCACTTGTGTACTGTTTGAGTGATTGGTTGACTTGTGCTCTAACCTGAGAATAAGAGATTTGTGTCATTGTAGACGCGCTCTTGAGTTTTGAGGTTTTCTTGTGACGCGAGGTACTACAGGCGGCAGAGGTTCAAACCCTTTGGCTTGTGGACAGTGTTTCTTGATAGCATGGGATACTACAGGCGGCAGAGGTTCAAACCCTTTGGTCTGTTTAGTGTTCACGCTTGAGGCCTTCTTTGTGATGCGCGGTACTACAGGCGGCAGAGGTTCAAACCCTGTGGTCTGATTAGTACATGCTTGAGGGTTCTCATTTCCCAAGTGGCAGAGGTTCAAACCCTTTGGCTTGTGGACAGGGTTTATTTGGTTATTGTGTCTCTGGATTGCATAGGTTCAAACCCTGTGGGTCTACGATTGGTTTGGAAGCTTGAGCGTGTAGGTTCGAATCCTGTGGCTTGAGTGGACGTGTTGTGAAGGGTTTCTGCTTAGAGCACAAGCTTTGAGTCATGTTTAGGGTGTGTTTAAGTTGCTTGTGGTCACCTGGGTGTGTCACACAAGGCTTATTGAGGGTTTTGTTGGTGTGTGGCGATGTGTTGTGTATTGTAGTATACCTTGCCTTGAGGCCCGGCGACATCTGTTGCCCCTCTTGTTATTAAAAGCCTTTGGACTTAGAGAGATCTAGATACCCTACGAGCGCTATCGCTATACATGTGTATCATATATTCTGAGAGTTTAGTTGTATTGCTTCAATCTGCTTCTATCACATAATATCCCCCCAAGAACTTTGAGGGTTTGTGTGTGTAGTGTTGGGTGTGGGTGTGATCAGTGTCTTTGACGCTGTTGCATTTCTAGCCTGCACGCACAGAGTCTCTTCAACAGTAAATTGTATCCCTCAGATGCAGGAAATTGCTGTATCACTAGCCACTGTGCACCTGAGCATCCATCTACATAGTCATAGACGGCGGTGAAGAGTATGAGCGACATGACAGAAATAGGATACCCCAAAACATATGCAGAGAATGGGATGTCAATTCACATACTCAGGAGTAACTGAAGTTGGTGGCCACATCAGTGATACTGACATTGGATCAGGGAGTGTCAAAAGCTGATAATGGTGTCACTGGTAAGAGAAGTATCAGGGCAGAAGAATATCATCTAGAAGTATCACATCAGTGGACCGGGTGAAGGTGACAGAAATAAATAATGGCTCAAGGTTGCAATAGAGAGATGTTCAGGATTCAGCATGGATGAAATGATGTTGAACCTAGCTATGAATGAAACATTGTTAGAGTCGATTGAATCATTATTGCCTCACTTAGCTTCTGTACGACTAAGGCCTTCTTTGTAGATGCATCCAGGAGAGATCTGATAGTGCTGGCATCAGAGATCTGGGTTTGAAGATACACAGAGTGCCTTACACTTCAGACCACATGTGTCATTGGCAGATGTCGACCAGAAGACGATTGTGTGCCAGATCCTGATCTATCTTTCCCCCATATTAGCTGATAAACAAGAAAATCAAGTGATGAGGATGTACAATTTTTGCAGACTCTCAAGATGATATCAAGAAACACTGGTAAGTAGCTAATAAGCCTAAAATAACAGTCAGTTATTAATTCTGCTCAGATATTTAAAAGGACTCACCACTCTTGCATAGTCATTGGTGTCGAAGGTCTCCTTTGGTTGATCTGCCCTATAGACCCATGCCTTACTATCTACCATTCTGTTAGCCAACTCCACTATAAAAACCATATTTCCTGCTGCATCAAACCCTCTGATTGTATAATGAATGATTTTGTTGAGGTTTTGCAATGAATGCTATCCCATGCTGCCAAATGTTAAAATGGGACAGTAAGATGTTGGTGACTTACGATATTTTGAGCATGCATGCTCCTGACCACCAGACATCAACACCAAAGCAGCAAAGTGCTTTGTTGAGTATCACTTTACCATGCTTTCCCTGAAGCTTTTGCTTTGTCTTGTCCCCTTCGAAGAACGGCTGCCTACTGATCGACTGATGCATGTAGAATGCCAGCTTTGGGATGAAGATATCTACAGTACAAAGATAAGAGACCCAAGATGTATGAGGAAACACACACTAATGACTGCAGAAAGTGCAAGTTTCATGACTGACTTCATGCCCTGAAGAACGACACAACTTGAGCCCTGAAAATACACAGATACCACTCTGCTCACCTGGGCAGAAATCCAGGATGCCATTAACTCAGAGGCAAGTAAAGCAGCAATGAGATGAGGAACGTTAGAGATAAGAGAGAGAAAGCAAGTGTGACAAGCAAGGAACAACACAAGAAAGAGCTTAAATATGACTTGAAGCCAATATCAACCACAAATTGGAGCACACATTGAAATATATTCCATGACACTGTAGTTTTAGAGATCAATGGTCATTTTCAGATGCACAATAGGCCCAGAGGACTTGAAATGACATGTCCGGTGATGTGCTTGGTAACGGCGAGTGGCAAAAGACTAGTGGGCAGAAATGAGCTCCAACCAACACTAAACCTCTCTACACTCTACACTATCACCAATGTATTGAATTCAGGTGTTTCGAGTATGATAGAAGCACTCTGCAGACTTGATAATCAAGGTAGGTTGTTCAAAAGACATTTTATTCATTACTAGTGAGTTTTACAAGCGTACTACTCACACTAGTGGGGTGGGTAAGACACAATTGAATGAATGTGACTTGGTTTTGAGCTACTGCACTCGCTGGGACTCCAACTGTTCGGACTATTGGCTCTCTTGGCCCTGTAATACTTCCTACAAGTGATCAACACTTGACTAGTTCACACTCTTGGCTTACTAGTGGCACTCTTGGCCTAAGAATAATACTTTAACTTTGAGAAACTGCAAGAACTAACTTTGGAGCACTCTTGGCCTTTGCAGGACACAATGGTAGACTCAAAGGGACTTCAATTCACTCAATACTATAGGTAACTTAGCGACTAGTAGTCGCTTCATTCGAGGTTAAGCACAAAAGCCTTTAATTGGGGGCACTAGATACTACTAGTCACTCGCAATCGCAGGGATGGCGTCGCCTCCCGTTGCGAGTGGCTATTCTACTACTTATATACTGTAAAGAAAGGTACAAAGCGACACAAACAGCTACACTAGTGGGGTATTTTCGGTACTGATTTCTTGGCTAGGCCCAAAATACCGCGCATAAACACGCAATAGTCAGTCTAGAAATTGCTATTGGACAACTAATGAGCCATGGAGCTCAGCTAGCAGTTTAATCTCGCGTTCTTGACCCAGCAACACGCCACTAGTGCCAGAGATGAACGACTAGCCACATCCTTGTGCTCGCAACCATAGTCGGCCGTGATCGAAAGCGCAGCCGGGCCATACTAGTGCCGATCATAATAGATCTGATCGCACTAGTTGGATCTGGGCGTAACGTTAATCCGCTGCTAATTCATTTCTAAGTCCTGCTTCAAGATTGCTGCATGACTAGTTAACCTGACTTAGGTGTTTCTGCCCCGATCGGTCTACTAGTGACTGAACTTCACAAGATCTGTGTATTCTGCTCCTTGTTTGGTGTGCTAGTCGCGTTACTTGTCTACTAGTGGCCTTATATTAAGTAGTCTGGCTAGTATTCAAGTCACTAGTACAGCCGGCTGGTAGATTTGACCCACTAGTGGTATCACATCTAAGTCCTGGCTTCACTAGTCGCATACTGCTGTGACTATCAGGTCGAAGCCTCAGCTATAGTCCTTTTATTATCACTAGTACAGGATAGATATGCAATTGTATTGCTACAAAATCGCAAAATCTAGGTGTGAACGCGTAGACGGCATATCACCGGTTGAGGATGGTAGTCTCAAAGGTAGTGGGTTCCTGGCAGAGACATGGTCCACTGAATCTCATCTGAACTTTGAGTATGAGTTCAGAAACAGTACACAGGCAGAGGTATATTCTGTCTCTGTGAGTGCAAGAGACACAGAACAGATGAATCTATCAGATGCCAGTCAGTAGACAGTATTGAGAAGGTAGATTGGGAGAAAGATACCACAATGCTGTCATCATTCTCGGTGTCTGACCTCTGCTTTTTGCAGGATAGGAATACTTACTTGTGCCAGTTCAGGGGTCCTGCACTACCCTTCCTGCAGTACAATGTGCAACGTCTCAGAACCTCCAGTAGATTGGTTGATGTTGCATCATGGGTCCTCCACAGTGCACAATACTATCGGATCCAGAAAAAACATACTACAGCTTGTACATTCGCCAGAATACTATACACATTTTGCTAATTCACTTGGTATCCGGGACCATGTAATATACCATGCAGTTACCACAGACAAGCAATCAGTTACCAAATTTATCAGAGGTGACCAATCAAGATGAGTCCCCATGCAGCTGTCAGAGTAGATGTGTTAACTGCAATGTCACCCAAAGACATTGTTCTACCACCTTACCTCTTGTAGAGTGACCTCTGAAGAGTGGAGTTGTCCATTCAAAGACTCCAGCATCTCTGGCAAGATGAAGGGATCTCCATCTCCAACACAACCGAAGCTGGTCTCTTTTGCAGCCAACAGGAAATAGTACATGAAAGAATCTCTAGCCAGTGCGCTCTCCTCAGTCGCTGACTTTGTGACATGTGCAATTGTAGACACGATTCTTGTCATCAGACCCTAGTAGTCTTTCAACATTGGAAGCTATCATCAAGAAACTGAGAGCCTATGCCTAGAAGTGTTGATGACATGACTTACCTATTCAATAGATATAGCTGGCCAAGGTGTGTTGCTGGGCATCCTCAAAGAAAAGACACCATCTAGACAAAGGACTACATGTGTCACCTACATGGACCAGAAATAAGCCCAGAATCAAATTGGATCATCATCCTGTAGGGGAGAAGTCATGAGGGGAAAGATGTAGTAGCAGAGTATATGGAAGAGCCTTACATCCATGAGTATGGGACCATTCTTCTACAATTGTATACAGTTGATGGCTCCATCATCATGAAGCATCAGAATAATGAGATATCCATGACGACTTTGACACCAAACCCACATGGTACACTCCCATTAGCTGCCTTGCCTTGGAACAACGGTTCGGGTGCATAGGTGAGTCATGGGATGAGTCCTTGATGACTTCCAAATCAGGACGGTGAGGACCCTGGTTCAAATC
Source organism: Armillaria ostoyae (assembly GCA_902506015.1). Lineage (NCBI taxonomy): Eukaryota > Fungi > Basidiomycota > Agaricomycetes > Agaricales > Physalacriaceae > Armillaria > Armillaria ostoyae. Next base: position 4,044,941 of record LR732076.1, on the reverse strand, counting down.
CCAGTCTTGATGAACAGTAAAAGGCTGTCTTTCAAAACACTGGAAATAATGGGTGATAACCTGCTGGATAAGAATTGGAATCAGTATGAGCAATGTCAAGGGAAAATAATAGACCAACGTTCAGATTAAATCATCCATTATGAGGCCATCTCCATCAGACGAATCATAACTGGATGCAGACACATCCCAGCATAACCTTCATGGAGGATAACCACACATGTACTGGGATGTATTCCTGTAGGCATATCTGAGTCTGAGTTGCCCAGCAAATGAAGAAGGCATACATGAGTATTGACTTGACAGGTGAGGACCTTCACAGTGTGACCAAAACAAAGACAATGAGGGGACACCTAAAATATTAGATATTATCAGAAGGATAATTCATCTATCCGGGACATAGAAACACACCCTACTATCCATTCCCATCCTCATATCCTCCAATATTCACAAATTCACTGCAATTTTTGTTGATATGAGCAAGAGCCTATGAGGAGGATAAGGAAGCAACCACTTGCTAGCATCAAATCCAATGTCTTGACCCTGCAAGTTGATTCTCCATAAGAAACCTTGACATGATTACGAGCCCAGACAAGAACAGCTGAAGTGACTGCCTAGCACTGAATTTCGATGGGTGCCGGTGACAAGAGAAGAAGACTGTGGGAATGTTATCTCTCAGCTACATTTGCTGCCCAAAATCATTAACTCCCCTAAATCCGTGGCTCAAGGAGATAAGAAATTTGACACCATATCTGATTGCTGCCATCACTTTCTCATGCCTTCTCCTCTTGCCTGATCACCATGACCATCAAGCATCGGATTGTCCCTTGTAGCCTCAGTGGTAAGTATACCTTCAAATTTACATTCAGATATTGTCATTTTACAGTCCACTTAGATACTTGACATCACATCCACACTACACTTTCCTGGTCGGGGGGGCAGAACCACCTACTGCGACCAACCTTGGCATTCATGCCTAAATTGGGTTGGCCCATTCACCGAACACAAGTCAATGTTGTACTCACAGTCAAATACAGGATCCATTCATTGTTGTATTCAATCTGACCTGACCACCAAGGCAACGTCCCTTTTAGGCGAACAGATTCTTGGTCCTTTCTAGTCCGTCTGAATGTGTGGTGGTAGATAAAATTTTCATCTTCAAATGATGTGCTGACCTATCTTATCACCAGTGGAGAAATGGGTGGCGACTGTTCATGCAATTATATCTGGCAAAAGCCTGTGAGTAGTTGATTCCTGCGATTTTCTCCTCAATTCAGATCCTTTATCTTCTAGATGGATCTCAGGGTCTCTGAGTCTGCAGAAATTAGCAGAGGAACTAAGGCTGAAATAGAGGCAAATGATCGACCTTGTGCTCTTGACGAATGACTGGCCACCTTGGAGAGGCTCCCGGGAGGCTCTATGTACATCGGATGTTCTCACCAGGATACTCCTCCTCATCCTTCTCTTTGTGACCCATGAACACATCTTCTAGGGTGAGTGATCATCATACGGCCTTTTCTGAAGTTGCTACTGACAGTAGCAGCTCAGTCTCCTATGACACCTGTGGTCATAATAAATAGTACAGTATGCACATATCCGTATGCATAATCCTGTTGATGGCCTTACTGCTGATGAGCTTGGAAGCACTCAGAAGTTGTGTTTCAATGTTACAGTGATGGTGGAGCAAGCAGCTGTAGTCTCAATGCTTTTCTCTTGAAGTACTTAAGACGAGCATATGTAAATCATGCTTCAGTGCCTAATGACGTCGATTTCCACAAAAACTGTTCTATGTATATTTGTGAACAAAGGACTGGTTGGCTTGTGGGGTCTGGCTGAAAAGAGAGTGGCAATAACCTCCCCTTACTTCCCTTCATGCCAACCTATCGCACAATCTCAAGCTTGTGCAGGTCTCAGAAGTCCTGTATTGTGTATAATGATATATCAGCTTGGCTGGATTCCAAGTTGGCACTGGGGTCGTCCGCTGTCATTGGAAACAACAGCTTGAAATGTAGGGTATGGGTAGTTTTCTTGAAGGTCATTACTTATCCAGCTCTTTTGAATCCTTTCTGATGCCCATTGTTTAGGATGTCTATGATGCTTCTATGAATACATATTGGCTCTTCTGCCAGGTTACTTCATCAAAGGGAAACAGCCCTCTCATCCTACTGGATCACTACAGAGTACATGCCTCTTTACATGCTGAGGTCCAAGAAAGACCCTCTTGGACACAGTTGGATCAGTCTGTTGCATACGAATTTGTAGAGATGAGGGACATAGTCACTGATATTTTCCAGGGGCATAGATTCAACACTGTCTCTGTCACACATGTGATATTTTATCTGTTTGGTCAGGCTCCTTTTTTGAACAGCCTTTTATTAGGAAGGAGTTTCCAAAGGCATGATTGATTGGACCAATATCGTATCTGTAAGTGATGCAAAACTCTATTTCCTGCTGACCTCTTATTTAAAGAACCATATTTTAGCTGGAAAATAGGTGGGAATGAGGTTGTACTCTTCAGCACCTCTCTCCAAATAAGCAAGCAAGTTCTGTCTGGTATGGAATGCATACATGCCGGTCTTAGGACTCCATCTTCCAATGGCAACATCTGGACTAGTGGCAATTTTATTTATGTATTTGCTGGCAGAATGTCTGATCAGATTATGGCCCTGGGGCTGAATGACTAATCAGTGATCTTTAGCCAAATCATTGGAGCTGTATCATTTGGTCAGATGTTAGCTTGTAGATGAAACTGGCGAAATATTTGGTGCCAATGGCATAATGTCACAATGTATCCATGCGACGCACCAGATTTTGGATGTCCCATAGGGAGCAGACATCTCTATGTTGGTGAGCGCATGTCTGTATGTGCAAGAAATATGCTGGTGGGTCTGCAAGGTGTTAAAAGCGAAGGAATCAGCCTTTTGTCGCACAATCCACACTAATCTCAACCTCAGAGTTTGAACTCCACTGTCGACGTGCCTTGTAAGTTGTGCCGTCCCCCACCTCCCCAGATTGATGAAGTGGTAGGCCATCACAGGGTGGAGTCCTGTTGTCAGGCTTGGGAAAAGATCATAAATTTCACCTTGCCATCACATGTTGACTGTCTCTGAGAAAATGTCTGTCTCCCAGACCTTTGGAAATAAGGATGATGGAAGACAATGAAAAATGGTAGAGAAGAATTGAAGGGAAGGAAAGATATTTTATTGCCTGACATAATTTGTTAGACCCGAACTCCGGTATAACAAACAGGCGTAAACCTTGGGCTGTATTGTGTTCATACAATCACCCGATGAGTCGCGTGTATGCTTGATAACCAAGAATCGAGGGACTAGTGCTTAGTCTAAGTGAGAGTGAGTCGAAGAGTAAGTTTGGTATAGATAAACTTTAGCTCCAAGCTGAGGATAATACAGCGAGAGCTATGCTACTTATATACTGTTCTGAGTGTTCTAATAATATACGTGTCCATTCAGCAGTCGTGCGGTATACAAGGAGAATGGGACGATTGTCGCAAGCCGCAATACCATCGTTGAAGTTGGTTGGTAATGGCAAGGTAATCGGTCTGTGATCTATGATAGGCACTTGAGATTAGATAAGATCAATAAGCGCCCAAGATAAAGGAAAAAGTAAATAAATCATAACATAATTCCTAGGCCTCAACAGAAACATTCCAGGGTCTGTGATACATGTATGTGCTCTATGAATAATGTTAAATACATACATTACTAGCTAACTCAAGGTCCAATACACTGACAGTCAGTGAGGAATGAAGGGACAGGATCAGCGTTGCGCTCAGCCACTACTATGGTAAAGCCTTGTCCCTATTCTTGTAACCATACTCAACGATCCATATGAATAAAAGTCATTCAATGGATGTAGAGTATGGATTCTCATCAAGGGGAGGAGGGGGGGGGGGGAGTATGAGCCCAGGTACTTGAAGAAAATGATAACCGCATCCGGCATTGTGAATGTGAACCCAAACTTGGAATCTGCTCTTGCCAACGATGTCATGTTGACCCTTGTGGTCCTCCCAGAGACGTAGGTTTATGCTTTAGGACTATATTATGGATGTGACAGCCCCAGATGACATGTTGCTATGTAGCTTGTCACCCATAGGCGATGAGGATGGTCAAGAAGCACTCATTTGTGAAACGAATCAGGGTGGTATAAACTAGCAGACAGTGAGCAGCAGATCATAGAAGCAATGAGCCCATACTTATGCATTTGCAAAACAGGTATGCCCCCCCATCATTTAACCACAACAATATCCAAAGAGATATCAGAGAAAGATGAAGATGACTTCAAAAAGGCAACTTGCATAAACGATCACAGTACCTGAGGCATCTACATGTGAACATCAGTGAGGTACAAAGGCTAGCGATATGATGGGTCACCTGCCCACATGGACGTCGACAAGAAAGCAGAAGAGGAAGTTGCTATTAGTATGTCATTGCCATAAAATTTCTAAGCTCTTCACCTGAACCTTGGCTGAAAATCACACAAGGTTTGGTAACAGCGAGAGGACAGAAAACATTTGCCTTTCAGAGAAATGCCAGAGTCATGTTAAGATGTTGATGCTCCCACATGAGAACATCTTGCCCAACCTGGACACCTCTGAAATATACCAGAAAGAGGCCAGGGATCAACGATGCCATCTTCAATTCTGCACCTACCATTGCAGTTATTTATACTGGTAACAGGCTTGAAGGATTGCAAAGGCCGCATCAGCATAACCACTCTGAATCTTTGACTGTCAAGAAACAAGTATACTCAGAACGGCCCTCTGTGGATCAGAACTAAGTTCCACAAAATCACCCTGACATCCAACAAATATCAACACGTACAGGCCTCTGAAATGCTGCCCCACTTAGACTATGATGAAGGTTGCTTCAGAGATAAGGAGATGAAAGTGCACACCTGAGTTGCTATACAGGTGATAAACGTGAGATGTTGGATGCCTGAGTCGATAAAAGATGAAAATCATTTCATTGTTGTTTTGAAATGGTTAGCTAAACTGTAAGTTGAGCGAAATGTTCTGAATGATTGTGCATTGTATAAGACCTGATAATTATTAGAATGGATAGTTCCATCAGCTGTATTACCAGCCTGTCAGTCTATCATTAGGAGAACTTCAGCATTAATGTTGAACTTCCAAGTGGATTGGGAGGACAAGTGGAGAAAGTACTGTTGATTGACTGGGTATGGTGGCATGAATTTTATGGTAGAATCTGATCCAGAAAGAGGTAAGAATGTGGGATGTCACGAGGCAGACACATGAAGACATGAAGATTGTTGTGGCCCACCTGCCTGCAAGTTTGACTTGAGTTCTTGACTGAAGAGGGCATGACATTTGGAGGATGTCAAGTGCATGTAAAAGGTAGATACAGCCTGCCAGCAGCAGCAGCAAATATCCTATAAGAAGCAAACGAGAATATTGATATAGACTGTGATGTACAAATGACACAAGTCTGAAGGCACTCTAAGTAGTACTTACTGCTGGTGCTGGGTGCTGGGTGCTGAAGGTCACTGGCAGCAAGCAAGCAAGGGGAAAAGGTATAAGAAAATGATGGTGAGAGCCAGATAGAGTATTAAATTTGTTATCTCCCCAAGCCACAGATTTAGGGGAGTTAAGGATTTTAGGCACTGAATGTAGCTGAGAGATAACATTTCCATGGTTTTCCTCTCTTTTCACCGGCATTCATTAGCACTGAAGTTCTGTGCTTCAGTTGTTCACTAAACTTGATTTGTTCTTGTCATTCTCATGGATAATATGTTGGATTTGACGTGTATCAGGCAAGTGGTTGTGCCTCTGACTTGGAAATTTTGGTGAATAGTGAATGTATGGATGGGGATGGACTATAAGAGAGGGATGATGAAGAGCCATGCCACTGTCAGTGCATTACCATGTCCTGGACGGACTTTCTGATGATTTTTGCTCTTCACAGATGTCAACTGTGAAATCAATGATACTCAAGGATGCTGCCAGCAAAGCTCTTAGCATGACAGATGGATGGACCCTGTACCAATTTTTTTTCGAATTCACCGACAAATGTATGTGTGTGTGTGTTACCTTCATTTATGAGGAAATATACCTCAGGCTGATCCCATTTTTGTAGTGGGATAACAGTCAACACTGTTCTCCTCAACTACTTTGGCCTACTCATTGTCAGCCTGTTCTCTATCCTTACTCTCCAATAAATGTCAAGATCTCTTCTCTCGATATTTCACAGCTCGAATGTGACAGTCAACGATCATCAGTAAAGATCTCATCAGATTCCATACCTAGATCAATGGCAGTTCTCCCCTTGAAAAAGCAGTACAGGATCATATCCATTTCGCTTATGTCAAGGAAGATTGGTTGCAGTATGGCTGGTACAAATACTCGCCTTATGGACACAACAACACCATGGATGCAGACAAGTCTGCATGACAAAGACTGTGAACATGATAGCCTTGCAGTGAATCATTGTCAATCCACTGTTGTTACCTGATCGTGCCCTTACTGATTTGGATTTTCACATAGCAAGTCTGCACCTGTTTAATTGTTACATGTCATGATGAACCTGTTTTTGTGCTTGACAAATCCAGGAAAATAGATGCTATTGTGCTGCTGATGGTTGTGTAGCAGATATTTCAGGCATCCAATGACATTGCCAGTGCGTATGCTACTGTATTGTCACATTTTTCTTCATTGCAGACCCACTTACACAGGTCTGTCTATAAGGGAAGCTTATCATAGGCAAGCACACAAATAAGGTCCTTGGCACTTTACTTCTGCTGGTCGGCAGACAAGCCTCTTGGCAAAGTTGGCTGCTGTACAAGATGCTCTGGGGGGACATAGTAGTATGGGAAGGTGACGCTAGTTGACAATCATCTTGGAATTCTGTTATTGGTCTCCCTCTGTCTACAATGCAATCCTTACCAGTGCATATTGTCATCCGGATATCACTAGCAGAATAACACCTGACCCTTGCGGCCATATTTGAGGTATGTTGGCTCTCACAATGGTGAACTACTGTTCAAGTTGTTCTGACTGAGTTTCAGCCTGCACTGGCATCTTTATTTCACTGTTCATCATGGCGTCAATGATATGACTCTCCAGCAATCCATAGCATGTCATCACAGCAAAACTGAAAAAAGTGCACCCCAAGCATGCATGCAAGGCCACAGTGTGGAGGTTCACAGCAAAAAACTGGGCATCCTTGCATGCCAAAGCCATGCCTGCCAGAAGGTCGGACCATGCCAAGAGAAATCTCTTTTGTATTTGCATCTTCCTTTGTTCACCCATGTTATAAAAACACACATTCTTCTTGCAACTTCTTACACTTCCCCTCCCACTTCCAACGCCAGCATCCATGCATATGCTTTGACACATATACACTATGTACATGGGTCAACAGTGGTCACTTGCATCTAAATCAGCATGACTCATTGGTATTCCTAATGAGCTTCAATGAGAGATACTCTCATACCTCCTGAGCTGTGATTTATTGGCAATCATTACTACGTCTAGACAGTTTTTAGAAATTATTGCCTACATCCTCACCCAGCATGGAAGTATGTGATATCTACCTGACTGTCTCAACATCAACGTTGAAACCTCTCATGCTGCTAAGCTCTGGCTTTCATTGAATCAGGGGCATGATTTGACATTCATTGTCCAGTTGACCTTCACAGTTTGCCACCAGGAGGAACTCAAGTCTTCTATCTGGTTTTTATCCTGCATATCCGCCAGTCACACTTCATGCCTTTTCACCACCTTGTTCCTTAATTTCTTCCCAGGTTGTGTATCCAAACTTGACAGATCATCTCTCGAGCTCTTTTTCTCGCTCATCCATCAGCTAGCCTCACCTACCATTCATATCTACTCTATGATGTGGCCAGATTGTCAACCTTCATTGCCTCTCTTCGCCATCCCATCTCTCCCATTGGTCCGTGATTTAGAGGTTCTTGATTTTGGGTCATTTTTGTGTAATTCAATGATCATTTCGTCTTCTAACCTATGCTCTCTACACCTGTGCTCATCCAATTGTCATCCAGAAGAATGGGAATTCTTGATGGACTTGTGTCTTGATAATCTATTGCAGGTCTGGCTCGAGATTGCCATTCCCGCCCACATTGTCAGAGCAATAATCAAGCATCACACTTCACTCAGACACCTAAATACAATCAGAGCTACTATCGTTCATGATGGTGGTGATTCCAGGTACAATTTGCAGGGCCACAAGTCAGGCATACAGCACCTCCTTATCTGTCTGGACCTGGCTTCTATGTTGAAGGTGTTGACTTTCATTGATATCTGTTATATACAACTGGTTCCAAGTGTTGAGACACCATTATCGCCAAGTGCCTTTCTCCAGTCGATGTTTCCAGCCTCTTTCCCTCCTGAGACCACTGTCCATCTGGCCTTGCCTCTCCCACAGAAATTCGATTATCAAGCTTTGCATGACACTCCTCCTCCTCAGGTTGCATTTATAAAGCAGTTGTATCTCAAATTTAAGATCTTCAAAACTGTCAAAGATGTTCTGGTAGGTCACAGCCAATAGTATCCTTCCATGTACTGATTGTCATTGTTTTTCAGGATGCCCTAACATCATGTGCACCTTTCATCAAGGGCCATAATCTGACTCTGCAAATATATGGGCTAAAGAAGAATGCTTTGGATCAAATACTCCTTGCCATCCATACAAGTTGCATTGTTTCTGATTATCTACTTGTCATTATTGTTGGAAGAATGCCTGACAAGAAAGTTCTATGTGGCAGCATCAATACGCACATCGGGAGGGTGGCTTACTGTACTGTTTCGGATAGCTTGTCCTAATTCCTTCACTTTGACATTGTATTCTAAATTTACAGTCTAAACTGTAGTGTCACTTATTTGTACTAGCACTGAGCAGCAACTTGTAAAATATTGATTCAAAGTTTGCGTATAAATACCAAAAGTTGAAAAATCATGGCCTTGGTGTGATGAGTACACCACCTTCCACTCTGAATCTGGCCTGGGATCCCCATTCAAAGACAAACCTGCTCTCAAATGACAGTCCTCCAGCTTGCTGCCACTCGACGTCAACTTTACATTGGGTTTCTTACAAGTACCATGCTTGCAGCATTACTCATCCTACTTCAAGAGAAAAGCATTGAGACTACAGCTGCTTGCTCCACCATCACTGTAACATTGAAACACAACTTCTGAGTGCTTTCAAGCTCATCAGCAGTAAGGACATCAACAGGATTATGCATATGGATGTTATGATTTTTCCATTTTCCTTACCTTATCGCTCAGGCACCTATCTTATCACAGTGCCTATCGCTCTTATCACCAGATCACAGACTGATCACCATGCCTATACCGGACGACTTCACCTATTGTACTATGGCTCGCAACGATCGCTCGCCCAACATATGTTTCTTCTTGTTTCATGCATGGTTACAGAACCAACAACACGTCAGACACTCTATTCATAGACCACAGCCTTTAGTATATAAGTAGCATAGTTCTTGCTGTAGTATCCTCAGTCTCGAACTAAAGTTTATTCATACCCGCTCTAAACGCAATGACTAAGATGCTAGACACCTAAGCTCAATGAGGAGACTTACTATACAATGCCTTGGGTGATTGTACGAACGCGATACAGCCCTCAGTTTGTCTTTGTTTGTCATCCCCGAGCCCAGGTCTAACAATTAGTTCGAGACTTCCTCTTTTCTCTTCACTGCTAGCTGCAAAGACAAAAACTCTATGAACCCCAATGACCTGACCATCGCCATCACCACTGCCATCAGAGGAGCCATCCTCCTTGTCATTCTCACTACCCTCCTCGTTCTCACCCATCGGGAATGAATCGAAAGGCTGCTCGGTGTTCAACACTGGATAACCAGACCCCAACGACCTGCACCCTTTCCTCTCCACTATGTCCTCCCCTACGCCAACCCAGGGGTGGAATGATCTGGCCCAATTCTTTACCCCCCCTCTCCAACGACCACAACGAGCGGAAGACGGTCGGTCTATACCGCCCCGACTTCCTCAGACAAGTTTCCCCTGTGTAGGGAGGAACCAAGAAATGCAACCCCGGGGCCATCTCATGTTCCATGCACCCCTTCACCCACTATCACCGCCACCACGCTCAAGAGGGACTTACGGGCTGACAGGAGCATCGAGTCGCCCCTGCCCTACCCAATGTCGCTACCCGGCAATGAACCAACTCACACCCGGGTACTGGTACCCCAACACCCCTTCCTGACAAGGCCTGCCCCAATATGGTGCAGCCCCATACCCTGGCCCTCCTCTGAGGAGGACAGCGACTCCGATCCCCCCGATGTCCCCAACCCTTTCAGACAGTCCGTCCCCATCACTCAGCGAGAGGACAATGACCTCTTCAATGCCCAAGGTGGCGACTACAAGTGGCCTGCCCTCTCCCAAGTCGACATTGCCTTCTTCGGGCCTCACTGAACAGAAGCCTGGGAACTCAGGTGACAAGACCTCGAGGCCCAGGCCACCATCTACCACCCCAGCCACTATGACACAATGGACAGGTACCTCGCTGTCCATCGGAGGGATCCAATTGAACGAGCTGGATACAAGGCCAGCATCACCACGCGAATCTTTGCCAATTGAGACAGGATGGTATACCCTCCTGCAGCCGGGCTCCCAATGGAGCGACTACGACCACAAATGGTCCATGAACAGCGGACCATGGAGCAACTCCTACTTGTCCTGGCATGATGAGAGGGAGACTGCCTCGACTTGGATGGACGAGATGATCTTTGATCGTTTTGACGATGATGGCAGGGACTATGGGGGTTACACTCCCATGCCCTGCTCTTCCTAAGGTTATACTTTGGGAGAGCAAGACAACTACTACGACGATGATCTCAGGGACTATGTCAACCTTCCCCGACCCTTCCCAGATTCCCCCCCCCACTCCTGAATCTGACAACACGGCCAATACCATGGCCCAAAGACCAGTCACCTCTATGCGGGAGGTGACAATGCAGGAGCTGGTGGAAGTGATGACATCATCAACCACGAAGCAGAGGTGAGAGCAGCGGCCGACAAAGAGAGATGGGCCACAGCAGAGGAAGCAGGAAAGAGGCTGAGAAAGATCGCCAAGCTGGAGAAGCAGCTCAACGACACAGAAATGGACCACCATGACCACACCTTGAAGTGGGGACTCCCTACACGACCAGACAAGGGCAAAGCCCCAGATCATGGACGACAGCCCCTGCTGTAACCCCTGAACCCCTACCGACCCCTCTGGAAGAGGGACGACCAATATTCGGTCCCTCGACCACCATCCGGCTGAGGACCACCACAACCGCCCCCCCAACCAGTCGGGTCAGCAGATGAAGACGCCCCCTTTTGGGGAGTCAAACTGATCATGATGCAGCTCCCAAAAGTGTTCAAAGGAGAGCACGAAGATATCAAACGATTCTTTGGAGACTGCATCATGTACTTCAAAATGTTCTCCTCATACTTCCTCCTTCCTTCACAGATGATCCCATTTGCTGCCTCCCTCTTTGACGGGCTCGCCAAGAAATGGTGGGTCCACAAATGCCAGGAACTCTGGTCAGACTCTGCAGTCGACACAGTCCCCACACAATTTCAATACCCGACATGGACAGAATTCGTCAACATGGTCAACATCCAATTCTGGGACCCCGCTGTCGAGGAGGTCCATGAAAAGAAGATGTTTGACCTCCGAATGGGCAACGGCCCTGCCACACACTATTTCCAGGAACTGGAGACACAGGCAATGCTCGCCGGCCTTCACAACAATGAGCGCAAACGAGGGATGATGGTCTGAGCCATCCAACTAGGAGTACCATCCTCCTACACCACCAGCATCACCAACAGAGACATTGACCACATCTCACGCACATACCCGGTGATGTGCTCGGTAACAGGCAGAGCACAAATGAAACAAGTGTCTAGATCATCAATCTAGATACTAAATCTCACACACACACACACACAATCACCAAATGTTAAGTTCAAGGGTGAGTACAGTAGAAGCACTCGTGGTGTACTTAGATAGCGATAATCAATTGGGTTTGTTCAAAGATAGCTTTGATTCAATTCTAAAGGTGTTTACATGAGATACACTAGTCACGGTAGTGAGGTATATGAATGTGGGGTTGGTAGGATACAATTATGAGTGGTTCAGACTCAAATTGACTTCATCTAGGAGAGCTTTTTAAAGCTTGACTAGAGAATACTTCAATAACTAACAATCAAAGACCTAGATGGTCTACAAAGAGCACAATGTCTCTAGAGTACACAGACTCGTTTACAACACAAGCGCACACATTTGCAACAAAGAACCAAAGTTCTACAAAGAGTCCTTGACTCTAGAGTACCCTGACTCTTTGACTGTTCAAACTTAAAAGTGTTCTATGGCTTATTTCACTTCAACTAGACAATGTCTTCAGTCTGTGGTCGACTTAGCACGTCTAGATTACTTTAGTTGGCTTTGGAGTGCAAGGCCTTTGGGTGTGGAGCAGTTCTAGGAACTAGCAAAGCGCAAACGCAGGGACGACTCTTATTCCTTCTTAGTTCTTCTAGATTACTTGTAGTCACCCTTTTGGGTTGACTTGGTAAACTTAAATTCACTTCAGTCGAGGATATGCACTTAAAACCAATGATTGATTAGGTAGCTATAAGGCTACTGGCACAAACATGGGGGGAATGCTTTCCTAGTGTTATGCGTCTAGTCGCTGCTAATTTATATGATCCATCGTCTAGGTATAGGAGCTAGTATCTAAAATAATTATGGTATGAGCTTTAGGTATCAATACAAACGATGAGTAATTAATTTACAAGGATTGCACCTTTCTGTGGTTTCTATTTAGTTAGATGGAATGGCTATAGGTTATTCTATTGACGAGGAGTGCCCTTGTGGTCTGCAGGAGCTCCTCACTCCTCTTTCATGGCTCGCCGCATGGTACACCATTCAATACTACGGATTGTGTGGTATCTCGAGGATGTAATCATCAATCGTGATCAATCGTTGGTCTGAGACTGTATTACTTCGATCGCTGCATGATCTAGTTGGTTATCTCAGCACCAAGTAGCGGCTGTTCAGTTATTCCAGTGTTATTCATGTTCTAGACTGAGTTCATCTCAAAATAGAATTCGTTCTGACTTAGCACTTTATTCCAGGTTTATTCAATGCGTCGAGGCGACGAGTTATCTAGTTATTCTATGCTTGCTTTGATGTTCATACTGCATAGAGACAAGTCCCCGAGATTTGACTATAATAGTCTTGGTTTGTATGGGGAATAGCATTGAATACTGAAGGCAAGTAGAGTTGACTCGTCTAGATGTCATCTCTAAGTCCATTCTTGTACTGGTTTGCTCAGTGTCTTATGTAGTATTTAGCTAACAGTGTAAAGCCTCCACTATAGCCCTTTGTACCGCTTGTAGACTGCGCTATTTGATTAAAAATTGCAAAATCTACGGGTAGCCTGATACCAAGCGTATCACCGGAGTGGAGAGCCTGCATCATACGGATGCATGAGGAGCGACAGAAGAAGTGGGTCTTTGACCAGACCCAAGGCGTCCAATGCGACCAGCACCTGATGCACAAAGGGCAAAGCAATACTGCCACCAGCAACTACAAAGCAGGTGGCATGACAAGTTCATCGTCGGCCAAACCGACAAGTAGTGCTGCCCCCAGGGATGCTCAAGGGAGATGGCACATGGTGTCGACAAAGACTTACAGCAGGGCGGGAGAGCCCATGGACATAGGAAAGTTGTGCGCAGAAGGAAGATGTTTCAGATGCCACGAGAAAGGGCATCTCGGTAAGGATTGCCCCAAGAAGCGGGATTTCAAGGACATATGATTGGTTATGGTGAGTGAAGCTCCCCCGGTCACAGAGTCAAAGGTAGAGGAGGTAAAAGATACGGTGGTCTAGGGTCTGATTCCCCTACGATTGCCAAGGACTTACATACTGGTGCGCACTTGTCTTCCACCGGATGGTCTTACACTTTTTCATTAGGTACATCTTGTTTTTTACATACACATTTGAATATACCCACTATGATTTCCCCCGCTTTTAATGTCTCCAGCACGACTAGCGCCCCAGTATTAGAATCAACCAACCAATACGCATCCCTCACCATCGAGGAGTGCAACGACAACAACAAGCCCCTCTGTTAGGGACGTGCCAAATAGATCAAGATAGATCACACGAGTGGAGGTCCGTGGAGTGTGTAGGCCTTGGCAAAGCTATTAGCAATGTCACCCTTGAGCTGAAGCCCTTAAGTTGATTAGCAGAGCAGAGCCTACAGAGAACGTGGAGTGGAGTAGAGAACAAGAGATAGTCCAACAGAGTGGAGGCTGTGGACTTGAGAGTGCTAGAGTAGACTTAGAGTCAGAGAGAGATTTGGCTAAACCAAGTTGATATTCGAACTGAGTATCTACAAGTAATTGTACAGTATATATATAAGTAGGTAAATCCGAGTCAGAGTCCGATGGACTCCGGTGGAGGTCTGTTCGCTACTGGATTTGGGTTCTAGAATTAATATATGAATTTAGTGAAATGAAATGATAAATGAAATATCAAATGGAGTGGAGTAATGGTAAGTGGCCAGAGGCCATGGAGCCCAGTAGTGAGGATTGCTGGAGTCAGGATTTGAAGTTTGAGTGGGTGTGAAGCGGAGACCGGCGGCATGTGCATAACACCCTCAAAGGATCCTCTGATGGATCACCTGCCAGGGCAGAAGCAAAGGCGGTCCATCCCACTGGGCACAAGGCAGAGAGCCTCTCAACACTCCAGGATGACAGGGCTAACCATCTCACAAGTAGTTCACAACAGGAAACCCAACAAACAAAAGCCTCAGATGACACCTATAGCTGCTACCTTGATACATGAATTAGTGTCAGTGGACAGACCAGCCTATATAGGGTATTTTCACAGTACTGCATGGCATATTAGTCAGCACAGAACTCCGGACTGAATCATATGATTACTAGAAAATCCAGCAGCTCCAGGAATTGAACCCAGGACCTTAAAAAGATTTTTAATAATGTCACATAACATGGCCAAAATATACATGCTAACCACTATACTATACTAGTATTATATATTTATGTAATCATCTCTCTATATGGTCTCCCTCTCTTATATTTATAATATCCCAATTGGGCCCTCCCTTTGGTGCGCTTTGGTGTGCTTTTTTTTTTCCTTATTGGGCTGCACAAATCAGCCCATCAAATGCGCTCAAAAGCGGCTGTGCCCTGCCATTGATGGCATCAATATCAGGCTATTTTTGGTCAAAATTCGTATTTTGGCTCATTTGGGGCTTCCTCAGGCTACTGGGTGGGTCAGGGGATGGTACTAGTATATGCCTAAACATAAATAGCATAAAAGCGAACCCTTTGGTGAGGTATGGGGGCCCTGGGGAGAGGGTAAAAACAGTAAAATAATAAAAAATAGCGGAAAATCGCATAAAAATCGCGTTTCGGGGGTGCTACGTGCATCGGATCGCTTCGAAAACTTGACCAGTGAATTCCCTGGCCTTTAATACCCCTAAACGACTCCTCTACAGTACATGTGGCGCATTTTATGCCTAGGGATAATCGGGAAAATTGGCTTTTTATGGTGCTGCGTGCATTGGATCGCTTTGGGAATGTTACCAATCGATTTCTACATCATGAAGACCCTAGAATACATCTTCATATGCTATATATGACCACTGGAATGTGATGAAAAATGGGGGATTGGGGGTTACATACAGTATATTTTGTTTTATAGGCATTGCACTGGTCTGAGGACATCACCAGTCGATTCCTTGACCTTGAAAACCCCCAGAACACCCTAAGAGCACATTAAAAACATTCAGAATTCATGGTTAAAAGGGGTGATAGTGAAAATCTCTGAAATACCATATACCTCGTGTTTCTGGATGTTTGGGGAAACACTTTTTGTACTCAATTCACGATATACATTGTATAATAGTGGTTACAAAAGAGCAGGAGGATCTGAAATGTATTGGCAGAGGTATAAGCAGATCTTTCTCAAAATGTGGATAAGCAGATCTTTCTCGGCATATACTAGTACCATCCCCTGACCCACCCAGTAGCCTGAGGAAGCCCCAAATGAGCCAAAATACGAATTTTGACCAAAAATAG
This sequence comes from Armillaria ostoyae, assembly GCA_902506015.1. Taxonomy (NCBI): domain Eukaryota; kingdom Fungi; phylum Basidiomycota; class Agaricomycetes; order Agaricales; family Physalacriaceae; genus Armillaria; species Armillaria ostoyae. The sequence continues at coordinate 4,028,817 of LR732076.1, read as the reverse complement.
CCTGATATTGATGCCATCAATGGCAGGGCACAGCCGCTTTTGAGCGCATTTGATGGGCTGATTTGTGCAGCCCAATAAGGAAAAAAAAAAGCACACCAAAGCGCACCAAAGGGAGGGCCCAATTGGGATATTATAAATATAAGAGAGGGAGACCATATAGAGAGATGATTACATAAATATATAATACTAGTATAGTATAGTGGTTAGCATGTATATTTTGGCCATGTTATGTGACATTATTAAAAATCTTTTTAAGGTCCTGGGTTCAATTCCTGGAGCTGCTGGATTTTCTAGTAATCATATGATTCAGTCCGGAGTTCTGTGCTGACTAATATGCCATGCAGTACTGTGAAAATACCCTATATAGGCTGGTCTGTCCACTGACACTCTGGATGCATGAATTAAATCTGTCAACTGACACATTTCATACAGAATTCTAGCAGACAAGGCTGCAGATGACAAGTCACCCACCATAGTGACACTCATCACAATGGTGAGTCTGACTCGATCGGATGAGGCAGGGCAGCAGAGTGCAAGCTCCTCCCCTGATGAAGCGGCTCCCCGAGAGGAGAATACCGCAAGGAGTTGGACCCCTTTGACGACACCTCAACAGCGGCCCCTCATGGTCTGACAACCTGGAGAGGATACAAAGGTGATGACCATGCAGAGCTTGGATGCAGCAGGAAGTACCAGCCAACCACACTTGTCGACCTTGGCATGACCAGTTGTTCCCCCTGGGAACGATGCATCCACCAGGACAGGCCCCTTACTTCAGGGCATCGGTCTGAATGACCAGACAAATCTCCCCTTGCCAGTATCCCCAGGCAACGTTGACGAAGAACGCACGTCAAAGACCGCCGGTGATGCCAAAGCCATGGCTACAAAGAAGGTTGCCACAGGACAGGAAGCTGCTAGCGCTCAGGCAGTGAATAGGGGGCACTCAGTTAGTATAATTGAAGTTCCCAATGAAGAAGACGACACAGCATACCAGATCTGGCTCGCCAAGAAGAAGGGAAAGGAGAGCACCCCTAATGAGAGGGTAGTCCTTCCAACGATGAACCCCCAGGCCCCTCCCAAAGTTGAGGGCTGGCTACGACCCTTCGAGTTCGATTGGATGCTTCGCACGGTCTGCAAAGCATAAAACGACAATGCTGCGTGTGCCACGCTGTTCATGTGGACACACAAGGACTGGCTTGCAGAACTCACCGATGAACTTCTCTTCGAACTAAGGAAGGGAGGGGAGCTAGCCCGAGAACAGCTGTACAAGCTCCATGAACCACCTCGATATTTGCATAGGAGGCAGAGCAGTGACAGGGACTTCACGCTGGATGTTCAGCTGAACCCCTGCACTGGAACACAGACCCTCACAGTACGAGGCCTGCTTGACAGCAGCTGCACCAGCAGCTCGATAAACCACTCCTTCATACAGAAGCACAGTTTGGACATGAGGAAGACGGCTGTACCCATCACGGTCTACAATGCAGATGGCACCCACAACAAGGCAGGTGACATTACCGAATTCGTGGAATTCCGAATGACCATCGGAAACCACAGCGAGTGCATCGACTTTGCGGTCACTGACTTAGGTACCAAGGATCTCTACCTTGGCCATGACTGGCTGAAGCGCCACAATCCTGTCATCAACTGGAAGACAGGCTCAATTGTTTTCGGACACTGTCAATGCGTCAAGAACCCCTTCCCACTCCCCGATTCGGACCCTGACGACCAGTGGGATGAAGAACTTGAAGACGGTGATACTATCCTTGCCATCAACATGAAAGAAGAACTCGTCATTCGAGTGGTACACTATGCCAATGACCTCGCAGCCGCTGCCAACACAGAGAAACCCAAGAAGACCTTCGAAGAAATGGTACCAGCTGACTACAGTTCCTTCTGCGACCTGTTCTCAAAGGAAAACTTTGATGAACTCCCTGAACGCAAGCTGTGGGATCACACCATCAAGCTAGTCCCCAACGCCAAGTCAACACTAGATTGCAAGGTCTACCCATTGAACTGAGACGAGCAGGAACAACTCAACAAGTTCCTAGATGAGAACCTCGAATCAGGACAAATCCGAGAATCCAAGTCCCCCTTCACATCGCCCTTCTTCTTTGTCAAGAAAAAGGACGGATCCCTGCATCCCATTCAGGACTATCGAAAGCTGAACGAGATGATGATCAAGAACCGCTACCCCCTCCCTCTCATTTCCGAACTCATCGACAAGCTCCAGGGAGCAAAGTACTTTACCAAGCTCAATGTTCGTTGGGGATACAACAATGTCAGGATCAAGGTGGGAGATGAGGAAAAGGCCACCTTCCACATGAACCAAAGGCTCTTTGAGCCAACCGTTATGTTCTTCAGACTCACCAACTCACCCGCGACGTTCCAATGGATGATGAACGACATCTTCAAGGATCTCATCTCCAAAGGGAAGGTCACGATCTATCTCAACGACATCCTTATCTTCACGAAGGATCTCGATGAACATTGACAAATTGTATGGCATGTTCTTCAACACCTATGAGAGAACAAGCTCTTCCTCAAAGTGGAGAAGTGCAAATTCGAGGTATTAGAAACAGAATACCTCAGCATCATCATCAGCAAAGGGATGGTCCACATGGACCCAGTCAAGCTAGCCAGCATCGCAGAATGGCCAACCCCGACAAAGAAGAAGGAACTTCAATCATTCCTCGGATTCACGAACTTCTATTGAAAATTCATCAAGAATTACTCGAAGGTCGTACAAGCACTAACCCAGCTCATGGGTAAAGCAGAATGGACGTGGGGTGCTGCGCAAAACCAGGTGTTCCAACAGTTGAAGAAGCAAATGGCTGAGGACGTCATCCTCACCATCCCAAATGGAACTGGATGGTTCAGGGTAGAAGCAGACATGAGCAACGGTGCCATCGGCGCTGTACTCAGTCAAGAACAGGAAGGGAAGTGGAGGCCAGTCACCTTCATGAGTAAATCGCTCACCATGACCGAGCACAACTACGAGATCTATGACAAAGAATTTCTTGCGATCATGCTTGCACTCTCAGAATGGCGCCATTACCTCATGGGCGCCCTCGAAGACATGGAAATCTGGATGGATCATCAGAACCTCCAGTATTTCCGAAAGCCTCAGAAACTCAACCGATGACAAGCTCGGTGGGTGACAGAACTGGCGGAGTACCACTTCATCCTGAAGCACAAACCTGATACTGCCAATGTCAAAGCCGACCTTCTCAGTTGGAGAAGCAATCACAACCAGGGAGAAGACGACAATGGGGACATCACAGTCCTCTCTCCCAAACACTTCCGGGCATTCATCATGCCCATGACTAGCAAGACTCATGAGCGAGTCAAAACCATAACCTAACAGAAGGAGCTCTGGGACCAGGGCATTGCCAGTTCCCTCGAACATGAACAAGGGATCACTGAGAAAGACGGAATCTTGTACTACGATGACCAAGTCTACATACCGCGACACGCTGCTCTACAGGGAGAAATCATCGCCCAGAGTTGTGACCACATTACGGCTGGCCATCCAGGAGTTGCCAAAACACGAGAACTCATCCTGCATGAGTACTGGTGGCCCAAGATGAAGAAGGACGTTGAGATGTACATTGCAGGCTGTGAAACCTGTCAACGAACTAAGACTAGCAACCAGGCAAAGGCTGCACCCTTACACCTGAATGCCATCCCGATGGAGCCCTGGACTCATATCTCTGTCGACATGATCACCAGACTCCCAGAGTCAAATGGACACGATGCTCTACTTGTCGTCGTAGACCGTTTCTCCAAGGGTATCATTCTAGTTCCTTGCAACGTCGAACTCTCCACAGAGGGATGGGCCAGGATCCTCAGGGATCATGTCTACGCCAGACATGGGATGCCCAAGGTGGTCATCTCAGACTGAGGGCCACAATTCGTCTCCCAGTTTATGAAGGAACTTTACCGGATGCTCGACACCACGCAAAACGCATCCACTGCCTTTCACCCACAGACAGATGGACAGATGGAACAAGTCAACCAGGAAGTTGCAAAGTACCTACGGATCTTTATCAACCACTGACAAGATGACTGGGCGGACTGGCTACCCTTAGCAGAGTTTGCTCACAACAATTGTGCACACTCTGCCACAGGCAAAAGCCCCTTCATGGTCATGTACGGATGAAATCCCCATATCCTCCCCGATTCCCCATGACCTGCTGATATCCAAGTCCCAGCTGCCACTGACTTCTCCACCAAAATGACTCAAATTCACAAAGAAACTGAAGCGGCACTAGAAGAAGCAGCAGGGAGAATGAAGAGGGCTTACGACAAGCACAAGCACGATGCTAACGAATACCACATTGGAGAACTGGTCTGGTTGGATGCCACCAACCTCCACCTTCCTTGACCAAAGAAGAAGCTAGATGACAAACGAGTCGGTCCTTTCAAAATCCTTGAAAAGACCGGGGCATCGGCATACAAGCTTAAGCTGCCACCTCACTGGAAGATCCACCTGTGCTTCAACAAGAAGCTACTGACCCCATACACCCCCCCCCCCCCTGTGTTCCCTAATCAGGAACAACCGCCACCCTCCCCACCTGACCTCATTGATGGGGAAGAAGAGTGGGAGATTGAAGAAATCCTCAACTCCAAAACCCGCAAGGTACACAGGAAAAGGGGTCAACCATTGACGACGGTCGTCAACTACTTCATCAAGTGGAAAGGATGGACCAGGGAGCATAACTCTTGGGTCGCAGAATCAGAGATGGGCAATGCAGAAGAAGCGATTGCTGAATACAAGGAGAAAACTGGGTGTAACGAGAGGGTCAACATAGTCAAAATTGCAACCCCTTCTAGTCGTGCCCTCACAATGATCCTCGACCATGACTATCAGGACAACAGCGATGTATTCTACCTCGCCCAAAGACGTGACAGGACTCAGAAATGGGTCAAGAATCCAAACAAAACCCTTTGGAAGGAATTCCTCGACAAGTACTGGGCAAGCCAAGCAGATGCTCAATATGACTCCCCACCAGAGGAACCCTAGGCAGTCGGGACACCTGCCTTAACAAGAGAGTAATGTTACGATTTTTCCATTTTCTTATCTTATCACTCAGGCGCCTATCTTATCATAGTGCCTATCACTCTTATCACCGGATCATGGACCGATCACCACGACCATACTGAATGACTTCAGCTCTGTTGCTATGGCTCACGATGGTCGCACACCTAGCACGCTTCTTTCATGGTTTCACGCATCATTACTGAGTATTTGACACATATCCACAGTTATTTATAACACTCAGCCTTTAGTATATAAGTAGCATAGTTCTCGCTGTATATTCCCCAGTCTCGAACTAATGTTTATTCACACCTGCTCTACATGCAATGACTAAGACGCTAGATGCCTAAGCTCAACATGGAGACTTACTACACAATGCCTTGGGTGACTGTACGAACACGATACAGCCCTCAGTTTGTCTTTGTTTGTCATCCCCGAGTCCAGGTCTAACAGTATCACTGTAGTGACAGTACATTGCATTGTGTTATTATTATAGCCTTAACCATTAATTTAGAATTGTACTTGTAATCAAGATTTGGGAGAGCTTTCAACATCTGATAGGGAATTATTTTAAAAGTAAAATATCTCTGTAACACAAATTTGAAATCATACACTTTCAGTTGTATGAGATCCTAAGAAGCTCTGGTCACTGGAGTTGTCAGAGCCAGTACTACTCTGCCCCATTGGCTGAAAGTTAATGTCTGATAAAGGTCTGGAATCAGTTGACTCCTCATCACTAGAGCTGGATGTTGGCCTGGCTGCCACACGTAGCACCAGGAGTGTTGGAGCAATAATCTGCCATATGATGAGGAATCAATCAGCCACTCAACAAGATTTAATCAAGATAGGACTTTACCCTAATGTACCCCACAACAACATCAGCATAATAGGCCTCTATGATATTCCTGCCCACAAGTGATAGGTACACAATCAGTGCCAGTGTATAAATCATGGAGGACTCAATAAGAGCAGAAATGATGCTTCGGAAAAGGAATAACCTTTGTGCAAAGTGGACAATTTGATACACAATAAAAAGTGTGCACATGAGGTTTGTCGCAAGCACCAGCAAGGCATATACCAATGACCAGTCAATATTTTGTAAAAAGCCTTTGCTCTTGCTAATATTGTCCATGGAATTGGGGAAGGCATGGAGAATTTGCATAGTTTTCATGACTAAAATATTTAGTGCATGGTATATTGAAAGACAAATAACGAGACTCACTTGTTGCAGCTATAGCACAAATAATTGGTAGCAAAACAATTTGCCACTGATAATTCCAGAGCACCCAGCAACGCCATATCTGCAATGAATCAGTTAGTCTTGACTGTGAGGACTACATAGGCTGACATACAATAGTGATATCAACAAGAAGTGTGTTTATACCACCAGTGATACCACCGATGAGATAATATGCTCTCCACCATGGGCCATGGTCCACCAATGCTGTGTACAGGCTGTAATAATTGTAGTTGTACTCAATGAATGCATGACACACAAATGCCCAGTCTATTGCAAATGATATTGTTGCAAGCACATAAAGCATGATGATGATAGTGTGTAGGAATGTACCATGTAACCGCTTTGTAGAAGTGACTTGTATTGAGAGTTTAACAAATCTCCTTGTCCAATGATGATTGGAAATTGACCTACATGTAGTCCATAAAGTGATTGCTATGATGCCTGTGTATAGACCTGCAAAGGGAATATTTAACAAAGGCACTTCAGGTACAGGGGTAAAATAAGCTTACCATATAACAGGGATTCCAGAATCATTGTGTTCAGGTCTATGTCAAGCGTGTCAAAAATAATACTCTTATCATCTTGGGAAAGGTCAGGTGGTGGGACCTCCATAGTAGGTGGTGGTGGAAGGTGGATATGAGCAAAGAAGCATGCTTGTTGCTTCATATACTCATCTTCTGCAGTTATAGATTCTAATCCAAGGTAACAACAAAGATTTGGACCAGATAATCCATTGCCATTGAGACCATCATAGCAAACATGGACACCAAGATCCAACAAACAAAAATGGCCTAAAGCTGGGGTACCTACTGGGACTGAGTTGATATTGAACACCCCTGAGTTCTTGATGGTACATCTTATTGGCTCCTCGGCAGATAATGATTCAAAATAAGCCATGCCTTAGTGACAGGATGTTAGAGCAACCTTGACACACTAAAAAAAGGTCCCAAGCCTTTGTTTGCACAACATAAGATTTAAGCTGCTCAATGCGACCATAGAAAGGAAGGAGAAATCAGATAAGACAGCAATTAAACCCAACCTATTCATCCATCTTCGTCGGTGTGCACCCCTTCGCAAAATGAAGAGCTGTGCGAGGTTTCCGGGAAGGTACTGTAATGAACATGTGCCAAGACACCATCTGAAAATCAATTGGGTGGCTATTTCCATCGGGAAGTTAGATGTTAAAGCGCTACGGCGATCTGCGGACCAACATAGAGTTCAATAAAAATGGTCCTGATCGGAGCATGGAAAATCAAAATACTTCAAATTCCTAACAGATCCAGCACTGGATGATGAAGCATCGCGTTGATTGTACTGCCGAAGGAGCTCCGGCATCCCCGAGAGAAATCACTTGACTAGAAGAATCTCACCTCGACGACTTGATGACTGACCGGTTTCGATGTTTCAATGACGAGGCTGTGGGTTAAGACACCGTCGACAAGCTCAGAACTCAGTTGATTATCGCAAAAGAATTGGAAGGAGAGGACAAAGAGAGAAAGAGGAAGCGGATATGTTGTCGCGCGACAAAGTTTCCCGAACAGATCTGTGACATAGCAGTCATCGAAGCCCTCGCGACCATAGAGACTAATGGTCGTCTGGTCGTCAGCCATCTGCCGTCTTCTAAGTTGTCGCTTGCAATGTGATACCGAAGCTCATACACAGATCCCATTGACGCCAACCATACATACGTACAAATGTTAACGCAATGACGGAAAGAAAGTCGGTTCTTATTCGATCAGGATAGCGTGTGAAGACCTCGCTTATTGAGCCCTTTGTCAAAGACAACATAGATACCTACAGCGATTACAGGGGCAATCGAAATAGTTGGCCGAACTACAGAGGTGCAGCATCCGAACGGAACCCAAAATAGAGGACTGTATTCTTGTATCCGGTCGCAAGAATGATCTAGCAATGATCTCGTATCAGTAACATAAACGACATAGAAGTGGGCTCATCACCTTGAAGACGACGGGCAGCCTCGAAGTCAGACTGGCGCTTGTTGTTCGAACCCCCGGAGCTGACGTTTGGGCCCTAGTAATCGTGGTCTTGATGGAAGTAGGACCCTGTATCGCGAACGTCAGCACGAATTTACACCCCGGCGAAGCAAAGAAAAGAATCAGAGATCTTGGTGGAAAAATAGTCTCATTGGGTATGAGATACCCTCTGAAGTAGCAAATATAGAAGATAACATCATGCGAGAGGGGGAACAAGGGAATGAAGTGTTGCGTACCTCAGAATGAAGTTCCTTATATCCATCAGGGATCTAGAAACGACATCGTTAGCTATGACTGAAAACATCGGGAACGGACAGGGTAATGTCAGGAACAGAAATTACGGACGCAGCAACTTCGCGCATCCAGCCCAACGGGGCCGTCAAGTGCAAGGGGAATGTGCGCTTCATCAACTGACACTTTGGTATAGAATGAAACTCACATTTACCGAAAGAAGAACAAGAGTGTCTTATGCGAAGAAATCCACGTCGGGCAAGAGCAGTACGCCATGTCAATAAAACTTTCGAGCTCGGGCGATGTTCAAGAGTCACGCCGCATCTAACCGGTAGACTCAACGACCTGTATCTTTCGAAAGAAGGCAATATAACACACCTGTGTAGCATTCGCATCACATCCATTCCTGACATTCCTCAACGACGGTATTGTAAGGGATGGGAACTGTTCGTGATATAGCGACGGAGAAGACAAAAGAAATTGGAGTAACCTAGTTACCGGTCCGGGTATGAATCAATCAGTCGGCGAAGTCGGCATCTTCACGAGCATCGTTGTTACGGTCGGACCCAGACTGGGCTGACACCGTTGATTATTCACAGATTCAAATACGACGTTGCAGCCAAGACGTAGACGACCGAGTAAAGACGCATATATGCTGATAAAACAAGGTTCAATAACGGTAACTCTTGCGAAGGTGCTGGCACTCACAGTGTTCTCCTTCGAGCATCGTCACTACATCTCAGACTGCCATATACGAAATAGACACGCCCACCTACTCATACGCCTTTCCGGTCCAGCTCATATGCTCGAAGGATATACTAGTTGTGAACAAATATCAGACCATTTCCGAGGAAGAACGATGTCACGCATACCAGCAGGGCCAAGGTCGAGGTCACGGCACACTGCACAGCTCAATATTGCGTTTGAGCAGACCAGTAGTGGTATGCATTTCAGGTACGTCGGAGAAAACGGAGAAGAACGTAAACCAGGAACCTCAAATAAAAGCAATCAAACAAAACACGTGACCAGTCGCGTTTCATGATTTGCAATTCCTCGCCTCCAGCCGGTTTTCCTTTACAAACGACTTACCTCCAAATCCATGCGCTTCCTCAGACTTCTCTTTCTCGAGCGTGAATGTTCATACCTCGCGGCAAGGAATAGTCCCGGTTTCTGCCGGATACAAAAGGACAGAGCATGTGCCAGATATCGCAGACAACACAAGTCCACCGGTTTTTATTGTTTTATTATCCCGTTATAACAATGGCGGCAATTCTGATCATCAATGTCACATGTGCCTGAAGTTATTCGTCGTAGCTAGCGCTGATCGATGATCGATGTTGATATATATATCCTTCAATTACCTCGTTCACTAGTACCACAGCGCTCAACATCTTTTCTCCCTCTTCCTTCAAGCTCCCGCCATTCCTCCATGCTCGACTCCAACATCTCCCTCCAAGCCACCGGGCTCCTCGCTCTCGCAGACCTCCCTCCCGTCACCGTGAGGACTGCTCTTTCTGGAACGGCTTCGTACTCCGATGCTCTTGTCCTCGCACCAGGCATGCACCTGCAGCAATCCGCGAGCGAGATCAACCATGGCGAGTTCCCCATCACTGGCGCTATGACCACAGGATACATCTTCCGCGTCGAAAATCCCGCCACAGTCTATTATCTCCAAAGCATCGGCGTCACAGGCCACCTCGCCACCACCCATGTCTATCCGCGCGAGAACATAGTATCCGAACAGCTCCGGTCCGTCTTCGCTTCTGCCACCCTACTATACGCTCTCTGTCCGGCACTGACGCTCATCGTTGCAGTCTCACTGGTTCTTATCCGAGATTGGTGGGGCCTGGGAGTCTTGGGAGTCTTGGGAGGATTCGCCACATCAAGGCTCACCAATGTCGTCGTCATCAAGCGGAGGGATGAGAATGGGTGGAAGGGCCAGAAAAAGCACGGTGTGAAGGGCGACCTCTTCATCCTGCGATCGCTGGGTCCGCTTACAGGGGTCCGTCGACGATCTGAAAGCTGTGACATCAGGCCAGTGGTTGCGAGACCTAATTGCAATCGAAAGCTTCGCTATCACATGCGCGACGATGCTGGTCTATGTATCTGCTGTCCTTGCCTTCAACGCCTCACCGGTCGGAAGCCTCCTCATCGGGTTCTTGCTTCTGTATACGGCCGCGCTCTTGACTCTATGCAACTCGTTGAGTGGGTGTCTGCATATGTGCAATCGATCCATCCGGACAGAAGGCGCGCCGAAGAAGTACGAGCGAAGGTTGGTATTGGCGAACGAGCTGATTGCTGAGATGGGCCGGAACGACTGGGCTATTGGTATAGGCTTGGTACTTCCCAAATCTGGTGAGGCAGGGGTGGCCAATGTTTGAGATACGCCAGTTTGTATCCTGTTTTATTTCCTGCTGCTGTCGAACAGTTTTCCTTCCCTGCAAGTCGTCATCATAGGCTTTTCCCAGTCCACTACCTTCATTGCCATCCGGGCTTCAATTTGTACTGGAAAGTACCTCATTTGAAATTCAAAGATCAACGCGGTGCCGAAATTGACGCGAGTCTCCTTTCCTTGTAACAGTCACAATCTGCGCCCCTTCGATTCGTTCTCTGGCGCAATTTCTCGTATGGATGGAGAGTACCATTTCTCCGGCCTGGCCATCCTTAGTCAGTGGATACCCGACGATGCGTTTGACGAGCAGGACACAAGAAGATCCCAGTCGTCACTTTCAGTCGCCACGAGGACTTCAACCTCAACGTCTCCAGCCATTCGGGTAATTCCAACGCGCGGTTTCCGGGCTGTCGTGTTTCGCGCCGCGAAAGAAGTTACTCGTATCTTCAAAGAGGCGGAATGCACATTTGCGATCCTCGGAAGTACGGCTTGCTACCTTTACGGAAATGACCGCCTACCAAATGTGAGCTCACTAGTGTTCGTAGACTTCGATTGTGGATACTGACGAAGCGGTAGGACGTCGACATTCTGATGTCATCGCATACGTGCAAGCCAGAGTGGTTGAAGGAATTCCTGGTTACTAAGAACCCGAACCGTTTTTATCTTGTGGATGCCAAAACACCTGGAGCGACGTGGAAGGTGCTGTGGTACAAAGATTATGTAGAAGGGAAGCTTGAGAAGACCAAGGTTGGTATCCTCAAACCGGGGATATTACAGCTGCCGATGATATTTTCCGAGGCTATTGTCGATAAGCAGGGACTCCCAGTCGTTCCTATGTCGATCCTGCTGCTACACAAGCTCAAGGGGTGGGAGGATCACATGGAGTCCGCGGAGCCGCGTCTTCGGAGCAAGCATGACGCGGATGTGGGAGATATCTGTTCGCTGTTGAGGATCGTCATTGAGGGTATGAATATGCAGGAGAAGAAAAACTCGACGCATTGGAAACAATTTGCATTGGAACGGTTTGGGGAAGAATTCCGAGATGAGACAGAGCAACGGGTGAACTTGTTTTGTTGGAAATATCCTGCGTACCGCGATATGTGGCGGAAGCTCGGCTGGTAGATGTGTTTAACAAATTCTTTCTGATATACAGTGTTTCCCGTAAGTCCATAGTCTCCGAGATACGATTCCTTCAACAGAATATCCCAGCGTATCACCAGGGCAAGAGAAAGTAGTTCAAGGCTTCGCAAAGACCAGCTTCGCAACACCGCCTTCGGAAGCGCTCTTATCCACCTCGACGCCGATCAAGCACGTCTTCTCGCCCAGCCAGTCGATCCTTCTCACACCATCTTCCCATCCCCCGCCAAGCTTCGCACACCGCACCTCGTACGCCCTCGTAGCTTTCAGCTGCGCGTGCGTACCGTGTCCGAGCGACTCCCATTCCTCGTGCGTCACCCTTGTCGAGAGCATACTGTGTACAGCATACAGCAGGTCGAGGTTGGTTATGGATGCCGGGCGCTGGGGGTATACGATGACCGGCCAAGGGAACCTGTCGCATCTCAGCACGAGTTTGATCGATTTGGCGGGGTCAGTGGCGGGTTGGGAGAGTGTATGCGTGGGTATAGCAGTCCGTGTTCTGCGGTCTACGACAGATGTGGAGGATGGTGCGAATGTCACGTCGTAGGATATAGGTGCGCGGTTCAGTCGGCTGGAAGCAAGGAGAGGGTGCATGTGGAGGACGTCAGGGCGGTTGGGGTTAGCGAACGATACGTGGTCTGTGATATGCTGGGTTTAGCGAAAATCAATGATGTGGGTACGTAAGAAGGACATACGCTGGGGCCCCGTATGTGGTTTTGGCTGCCAGGTGGTTCTCTTCTTTAAGACAGGGCGAGGTTCGGTGTGTGCGGCGCTAGGAGTGGGTTTATGGGGTGGTGTGGGTGTTAATGAATCTGTTGAGCTTAAATGAGAGTGCTGGGATACAATGGGAAGCAGGATGGAGTAAGGCGTTGCTGTGATAAGAGAATTGGCTATTTCATTGAATATTCAGAGGAAATGATGCGTACGAGGATCGTGATGATCATGGTGGTGGTGGTGCTGATGTTTCCTCGTATTCTCTGGTAGCGAAGGGCGCGAATGGTCCGGGGGAGGGAAGGAGGCATAGGATACTGATACTGGACGACTCTTGTTTCGTCTTGAAGGTGCAGAAGATGAAGGCGTCGCATTCGAATGAGAGCATTTCCCATTTCTCGCATACGAGCTGCCTTCAAAGAGGCTGCGGAGGTAGGTTGTCATGGTGGGTCGTAGGTATGAATTGGGATTCAGGATTATCGACCGAGTGAATAAATACTATCCACGGTTCGGACTGAAATCACAGCCGAGAGGTGATTTCGTGAAGGGAACAAGTCTGCCGAAGCGGACCATCAATACCAGCGACGGTGGACCTCGACACGGCATATGAATTTGCGTCGTTTGTGAGGTAACATGCGCAGTTGGATAGGCGAAAGTGATGCGCTCAGGATTGAAGCTGTGTGATGGCATCAGAATGCAGCGTTCTACCTTTTCGTCAGTATTAGAATTGAGGTATACGAACACTACTGAGCTCACACTTCGTAGGCGGTCGTTTCAGTGAAGTACAATGCAGCACTCCCGAGGATTGCACCTCGAAAGGTACAAGTAACTTCACTCATGGCGTACGCATGTTGTTAGTATATCAATTCCAGGGAGGCCTCGAGTCCTGGCGTGCAGAGCTATGAAAATGGGCGAATGCTCGAGACAAGAAGGGAAGATTATCTGTAACTCTTGGTACCGCTCAAAAACCGATGGTCCGAAGCAAAAAGTGGGGCGTGCACCATGAAGGTCGGAGTTTCCTCCTTCGATTGGTGTGAGAGTGTCATCTTTATGAAAGAAAAGAGAGATAGGACCTAGTTACGCTGAAGTCAAGTAAAGCTTCATAGACAGATTTGAACGTACCACAAACAGAATTGCGCCCCGGCTTCAGTCGAGTATCGTTTTATCCAGGGGCAATCCAGGCCAAACTACGATGTTCGGACGTCGAGATCGCTCCGGGATAAGTGCTAGCTTCACCATTAGAACAGTCACCGGCCCGCGAACCTATTTTGACAACTTCGGAGCAATACTGAGATCCATTAGGGTAGTTCCGCAGCATAAATGACAGTCCAATGGCCTTCTGTTTCAGAAAATTGTCGTGCAATTCTTTATTCATTCTTGTTTAACGCGAACAATGGCTCTAAGAATGCAGCTCTGGTTAACCAACAGTAAGGACTAGATGAGATGCACGAAACGCTCGTACCCTCAAAGAAGACCAGATAGATACCTTGAAACAGTAACGCTGAGACCGGACTTCAAGTGCTCAGTATTCCGTGGTTCTTGGAGGTAACGTCGACACTGGATGGTTGTTCACTGTCACTGTCCGGGTCTCGGTCCGGTTTTGAACGTGCGATGCACGTGAAAAGATTGATTGGTTTTGTTTGGGAATTTCAAAAAATTCGTAACTCTTCTTTCCTCCCTCGTCGACGATGAAGCTCAAGGCGCGCGGCGATATTCCTTCTCTGTCTCTACTGCCGCGCATCGTGCCCATGTCATTGCTATCGTCAGCGCTCGATGGCTGCAGTGCACGGACTCCCTCGCAGGCTGGTACGTGCAGTGCAGTCCCTCCTGGCTGAGACGTCCTAACACGTTTGCTTGCAGGTAAACCGCTCTCTACGGACAAGAAGTAGCTCTTCCAAGTTCTTCCATCGCGCCTCTTGGCTTGTTACAACTCAGGACGACGATGTATGTCTCAATTTGGCTGTCTTCCGATTGCTTTCTCATTCCCAATTTTTTCCTCAGCGTATATGCGCCTTGTTCACGGTTATCCGGTCTCCTGGGGGCATCTATAATGGTCACTGACCGGTCAGGACCTATACTCGTCGGAGAATCTCAATATATGAAGGAGCATTGACACGTGCGTCATATTTATGAGGTTCCGAGTAAAGCGATAATTAACATAACTTGCAGGTGATTACGAGCTCGTCGTCTGCGTTTTGGTTGCTGGAGCCGCCGCCAATGCCATGAAATCAAATGGCGCGTCCTTTCATGGTACGAGTAGTTTACTGGTATACGTCTGACATTGTTCGCTAACAGAATGACCAGGCTTGGCAGCTCACATAAAATGAGACCCGTTTTTTGTCCCTCGAATGAGTAGATTGCCTTGTTGCTGTGGAGGGGGGCCAAGATATACCTCGCGAGACTTGTCTTTGTCCATATATGGCCATCCCGACAGTTAGGGCTGTCTGCTCCGACGACGTGAGTTTCTTCTACCAAAGCTCCACCTCTGAAACCATAGTCTTCTTGCATTCGCCGATCTGTTGCGTCCTACATTCTTTCTTCCTGGTTCTCTCCATACCTGTCAGATTTCAAGCTGACGACGATCTACAGATGTTCCATGCTTTATTTCGAGGTAGGCTATCGCTTTTTGATCGGTCGTTTCTTTTGCGCATGATGTTATATCTTTTATATTTGCTACTTCAGAGGACGTACGTCCTATGAGACCATTCTTCCACCAAGATCTCTGATTCGTTTAACTTGCGCACCTCGTTTGAAGTCGTCCTGTGTTGACATCAGCTTACAGGTCTTATGTTCGTCAAGATGGGTCCGTCTGGCGCCACTCTAGACGCTTCCGTCGTTTTCAGGTTCCCGAGAACCCCATGGATGTTATCACGGCCTTCTGCGTCTCTGACTAGGCGCAGTCTTTCAGTACCCCATAGTACCAAACAGTTGCAAACCCTGAATTCCACCATGTGGATGTCCAGTCGAAGTGGAGAAAACTGAGAGCATGTAAGCATCGAGAGGGTGTGACACTCGGTATTGTACTGACAAGCCCATCCTTACAGGATGGCAGGAGTTATCTTCCAGTAATTTGAGGATGTGCGGTTGAACCTAGGTCGAAGTGCGTAGCTTCCAGCCCGCCGATTTTATCCTGCTCAATGTCCCTAGGCTTCATCATTAATCACGGATGTATCACATGTACCAATGCTGTTCCAATTGAACATATGAGGGCTTGGCTTGGTTTCTGTCAATCGATACCTTCGGGACCGAGCCATATGCTCTCGGATTTTCAGCATCAGTGATAACACTGCCTGGTTGTAGAAAACTTACAATCATCATCACGCCCAGGCCGTGCAGCATGCGTGCTTATCATGTATCCGGGAGGTTCCATCTCGCAAAACTCAGCTTTCCTGTCTCGTGATATCAACACGTACGTGCCTGGTGACTATTCATGCCCTTGCCTTGCAATTATCGAAGCTCATTCTAGGCTTTCTAGTGCAGTAACCTTACTGGTCCATGCCAATTCTGCTTCAATGGTCCCGGTCAGTATTTCAAACCAGAGACGAGCGTTTAATCTTTTTCCCGCATCAACGCCGAGCGCCATCCTCCGTTATCGACATGAATGCCTCGAGTTCGTCTTCACATGGGGTAGCGCGTCTTCATCCACATGCGGTGGACCGTCTGCCTTGTGGTGAAAAGCTTGGCTCAAAGTCACTGAACAGAATAAAAGCCTCTCGTCTGCAGAGGCAATGGCATCGTCAGCGCAATGTTCTACCTTTCTACAGCACTCTTGGCCTTCGCTAGCGTCGCCTCTGCGACCAAGTCTCTCACCATCTCGACATCTGGTCAGTGTTTCTCTACTCCGTAGCACATCTCGTCCCTGACGAATACACCTGTACAGCTCCTGCAAGCCTCTCAGATGTCTCTGCTCTGGAGGTAGTGACGACTGTTGTCAACAGCGGCGACGAAACTGTCAAGCTCCTCAACGACCCTCGCACCGTTCTCAGCTCATGGGCTACGGAGTCCTTCACAGTCGTCAACTCGGCCGGAATTTCTGCTGATTTCACAGGTGTCGCCGTACGGTACATCCCTTCGGTCACCGCCAAGAAGGGTGCCAACCACGCGTTTACTGTCCTCGCACCCGGGGAGTCTGTCTCCGCCACGCACGAGCTGGGAAACTTCTTCAACTTCACCGACGCTGGTGAGAGCACGTACACTATCACCCCTCTGTCCACCATTCAAGTCGTGGAAGAGGACGGTACTCTCACGACCATCGGTGCTCACGTCACTCCCGCCTCTGTCGTGCTCTCCGGCCAGCTTTCGTCTCTGTCGAAACTCTCCTCCTCTTCCCTTGGTGGAGCCGCTGATGGCCGCTCCAGCGCGCGCTCCCTCAGCAAACGCGCAAGCTACACTTCCTGCTCTTCATCCCGACAGAGTATCAACGCCCAGGCGATCTCCGATAGCTCCGACATAGCCCAGGCTAGTATCGACCACTTGGAAGCTAACCCGAGTGGGTCGACCACTCAGACGACCTGGTACGGCACATTTGCAACCGGTATAAGGGAACGTTGAGTGCCTTCGAGGCATGTCACTGATTTGGTCTTTCTTTCTGACGCATCTGACAATGAGCAGGGCCTTGTCTCGGAACCTGGTTCGTGGACGTACGATTGTTCGTGCACCGATTCGGACACGTATGCGTATGTGTATCCTTCGACCTACGGCAAAGTGTACCTGTGTGGGTACTACTGGCAATGTCCTGCGACCGGGTCGGGCAGTCGAGCGGAGTACGTCTTATCCCTTGACGCTGTTTTACCAGTTACTGATGACGAATAGTACGATCATCCATGAGGGAACGCACTTTCCCCAGATTTTGGGGACTGGCGATTACGCATACGGTATGTCAATGCTTCGTACCTGTCTTGCATGAACTCATGGTTCGTAGGCGAGACGTCGTGCAAGTCCCTCGCCAAATCGAATCCTGCCCGGGCATATTTGAATGCTGAGTACGTCTTGCGTTTATCTTTCTTTGGTTCTACGCTGATGAGGCCTAGTAATAACGCGTTCTTCTCTGATTACGTATAAATCTGATGGCAAATGTGCATGAAACGAATGAAACAATGTAACATGTATTCCTTTCCCCTTACTGAAGCTGTCCTCTTCTTTGCGGGTTATATCGATCTTCGCCTTTTGGTGAAGTGGCTTCGACTTAAATAATGTCTCTTTCGAATTACAAACCTCAACTCTCTCGGGTGTTGCAGTCGAATCTTTCGCTGTTATCGCCTAAACTCCATCTCTGCAGAGCTTTCGCTCTTACAACCAGGATTGCTGGGCACAACATGAGTAGATATTCTGTCGTGTGAGTCACGAGCGTACTCTGTTTTTATCAATACCAGATGATAAGTATACCAATTCCAAGCGCAAGGTTCCAATGCTTTTGAACCTCTAGCCGTCACGCTGGCCAAGCGCTTCGAGCCTTTCACATCTGCAGCTGTTCTGCTAGTTCAACGACTCCGATAACGAGCAGGCTATCTTGAAGCTTGCAGATCACAGGCTATGATATCGCAGTGGTAAAGGCAGACCAGTGCCATGGTTGTCTTCCCTCGAAGATCGACTACGACGAGCCGTGCATGATATCCAGGCAGGTGTATCGCCTGACTGGTTCGAGCTCATCCGTGATGTCGAGAACCAACGTGAAGAGCATCGTCAACGGAAAGACTAGTTGGACAGAGAGTAATTGTTGACTTTATTCGTGATCCAAGGTCATCGACACCGTCCAGTCCCTCACGGTCAACATTTATGCCGCTTCGCTGTCAATGTACCCCGTGAAGTGTCTCTACTCCGCGAGACGTACGCAACCGTGCGATCACAACGGTATGAGCCTTCATGGCCACAGCACATGGCTTGCCATGTCAGGGCTGTGGACCCGGCCGTTCCTGATTGGGACCTTGCGCCGGTACACACACCACACCACCTGAGCAGTCCGCTCGAAGGGCCACGCGGAATTTTAATTCTTCGGACTCGGAGTGGGAACGTTTCCATGACATAGCCTGTCGCTGCTGAGGCCAGTTAATAGAATACAATCTCCTTTAAACTGACCTCATACGAAACGTACCACGAGAGCATTTGAAACAGTGATTTACTTGTGAAGGTTTTGGCCAACTTGAGTTGACGCAAATTTGGTGGACGCCCTTTAACACCTCCACGCGGGAATTCCTGTGCACACAACTGTGTCCGATCAGGACTCATTGGCCGTTCACTCTCTTATAACGACCATGCTGCAACCATTACGCGTGCCCAACATTCTTCACTTTCACCTCGATTGACGATGAAGATCACCCTGACATACCAACACCACGATTTATTCCCAGAGGAGCCGCAGTGACTCTTGGTCAATACCTTCAACCTTCTCCTTCGCAAAATTTCCGAGTCGTAGGCAAGGTGCCAGTTATAGCATCCACACACGCCGACCTTAGCTCACCTTCGATTAGTTGGGCCAAGCCGGAGCTGGAACTGTGTGGCTTTGCGAGTACGTCGTCCCGTAGAGTTCTGTACTCTCTTGTATGATCGATTCAAGATCGATCATAGGGAAAAGCATGGCTCCCAGACGTATTTCACCGTAATTATTGTGGCATCCTTGGCTGAATGGGGACTAGTTTCAAATGATAGAAGTCCTGCAATTACCGTCCAGTCATGTATGTCGATTAATCCCTATGCGCTTCGCTGCCGGATATGCGGACGGGATGAATATTTATCGGATAGACAGGACATGTGAAGACAGGAACCGAACTGTTAATGGATCGATAGTTCAAACACTTCGATTTTCTTTATATAGATTTGACATAGATATGTATCTCTGGAAAATATAGGACGAACAACAACGAAACTCGGAGATACGGACGCGCTACTGCGCCTTAGAATCCTTTGCACGAATAAACATCCCTCCTCCGAAATATCTGCATTCAGCTTCCTGCGACTGGTTGCCCGTATAGTCAACGAAGTCTTGCCTACTGATCTCGACAATGTCCGAAAGCGCGCTCAAATGGAACTCAGTGGAACTTCGCGCCCGCTTGGTTGGACTTCCATCCTCTTCGTATTTTTCACCCAAAGCTTTGTACACCGAGAACTCCTCCCTAGTCCAGGAACCTTCAACGGTAGTTTCTTCCATGATGACCGGAACGAGCTCCACGTCGAATACTTCGCCAAGCCTGGCGTAGATGATGCCATCAATACCCTTGAGATACTCTTTGCTTATGCTTGCTTGGCGATAGAGGTGGCGGAGTGGGATACCTACTTCCTCCGTCCCGTCATCGATGATCTCATGGATAGCGTCGACGAGAGCCGATAGAGAGGAGTCTTTTGAGAAGCCAGAAGGAGCTTGAAGTTCTTTATCGTGATCATCGCACCCCATGCTCGAATGGAGCGCCACACCATCCAGGAATGACTCCGCCGAGTCCTGTGAGTAGGGGTCTGGTGTCGAGGATCGTGACGACTGCTCAGAAACAAAGACCTCGTATTGGAGTACAAGTCGCACACCCTCCGTGACAGGTTCAACTTTATGTTCCACGTCAGTGTAGAATGCGACCGCTTTGAGATGCATCTCGGGTTGGGGTTCCTCGTCGACCTCTTTGACTTTGGGTTGCATGTCCACGACCGTCTCTTCTCCACCATGTCTGAGACGGAATGCACCCCCTTTCCAGGCTGTGTTGAGTGCAACAAGAACAGTGCCGTGGTGGTCATCGCCGTGCGTTGAGTCACGATGCCAGTCGAAATGTCCACCCTCGTCGTACAATGCAAGCTTGTATAGCCTGACTTCGACTTCTTTACCGACGAACAGGGTTGCCCTCAGGGTGTCCTTCAGACCGGAACGGATGCGGTCGAATGATTGGTACTGGTATCCGGGAGGACATTTGATGTCATCCGCATTGACCTCGTAGCCATTGCGGTATGTCGGGTCCGTGACTGTCTGATCGCCCTTCCCGAAAGCCGAAGGCGTACTTTTCGAGCGGATAGCATCGATGTCTGGGTTGCCAACAGTGCCAAAGGAAGTTTCCCCCGAACCCATGAACTTGGCGCCACTAAAGTGATCTCCCAGTGTGAAAGAGACGAAGGGATGGGAGGCAACATTGTTCAGGGCTTCGATAACAGATGAATTGAGAATTACACCTGGCTGCCGTATAGCCTGATTTTTCATTTGTGCGTTGAGATCCATGCAGACTAGTACTGGATGTTCTGGTTCCTTAATGGTCGACATTCTAGAATCCGATTGATATATGCTGGATTTAGGCTGAAAGATGTTATAAGCAAAGTAATGGCTTGTGGTTGGTTTGGAAAAGAAGGAGAGGTAAGTACGTTTCAAACCGAATGCAGATGTCTCACAATTCAAATATTCACGTGTGGTCGGCCGCACTCTACTACTGTTGGATCGCTCTGGGATGGCTTCTTCCTACATATATGCCGCCACGAGAAAGTGGTACCGAGCTCGAGACGGTCCTGCAGGCGGCACCCTCCGAGCGAGTATCTTTCGCAATGACATTGGGATAGATTACTCTAAGAATATTATTCTGAGTGCGGGTCGAGAAAGAAGCTTTATGTCTATGGAAACCGGAGTATAGTCATCGGCCCAACACGAGGAAACAACAAGGCGGAGATCAGGACGCTTTCTAAGGCTACGAGAGAAGACGACATGATAGTCGGGAGGAAGTCGGAGATAAGATTAGATGAAGATCACCTATCTCCGAATTTCATACCTTTACTCACCTTGACCGAAACGTTCTCTGACTCACCATGCATCACCATTCGCCCGGATTATCGTTTGTCCTGACTGGCGGCTTTCAATACTACTACTGGGGTACTAATTTTTCTGGATCATCTGCTTCGATACGAGCGCCGCATCTCCACAGTGCTGCAGCTTTTTTTTTGTGTTCTTGGCGACCATTCTTGCCGGAGGATTATTGCTCTCATGGCTTCTTCCAAAGTTAACCGCACTTATTCTTTAGCAGGAAGTGTGTGCAGCTTCAGTATCGAAGAGCATATCTGGTCAGACGTGACACTATCTTCATGCTCAAGTCGAACTCGTTTCCTATTTGTCTTACTTCTTGCCTCGTCGCCTGCATGGAGGTAGTCTCTTTGCTATCGAACATGTGCTACGACGGAAGCTTTTGCTGGCAGACGGAGTTTCAAAGATCGTCCATTACTCCGTTGGGGTTTGATGGTCAACGCAAGAACATCGGTGAGCAGGGAAAAGCGCCCGTTCCCTCGCAGAAAATAAGTGCTGCTATCGTTTTTGTCTCCTCTAGGATGTGCCACTCGGACCGACTCAGTCTGAGATAGAGATACTTCTTGTCAATGTTGTTCGAATTCCACTGTCCACAGGGTACGTCAATCGTATTATCGGGCGGCATCCGGGCGGATAGCCAACAACATTTTGTTACCAAACACGATGTTTAACGGTCGTGTTCTGATCAAAAACATCCGAAGTAGCTGAAGCAGCTTTGAGGATAAGCTCTTCGCAGAGGGGCAGCACTGACCGACTGTGCTCACAGGTTGTGACTTCGAAAGGTTCAGAGGCGTGCAGCGAAGTTATCTTGGTAGGTTATTTCTATGGTTTACAATTTTGTCTCATAATTTGATATTTTAGTGATATTAACGTTGCTAAGGGGTTCCGAAAGACTAATCTTGGTCCAGACTTCGCCCGGGCAAGCACCTTCTGGCCGTTCGTAGGCTTTTTATCCGTTGGAAGACAATCAAGACAACGTCCCGGGATTCTTTAAACGCCGATGCCTTATAATCAGGTGAGTATCAAACGATCTTCCGTTAACCTCGGTCCTTTATCCCTCTTTCCTCTCCGTCATGTCCTCAGCCAAAGGTGTCGCAGTCGTTACTGGAGCTGCTCAAGGCATCGGTAAAGCAATCGCTCTTCGATTAGCAGACGACGGGTTCGATGTTGCCGTGAACGATCTCCCACTGCCTGAGAAGATTACCAAGTTGAAGGAGGTCGAGGAAGAGATTATTAGGAAAGGCCGGAGATCAGCGATTTTCCCTGGAGATGTATCCAGTGATATCGACGTCAAAGGTATGGTAGAAGGTACTGTGAATACGCTGGGTGGACTGGATGTGGTACGTCGCGTCATATTTATTTGTAACGATGTCTCCTCACGGCCGTCTTGTTAGATGGTTGCGAATGCCGCCATCTGTCGTAATGCGAACATACTTGATTGTGTGTATGATCCCCTTATATTGATTTTCTGCGTCACACCTACGCCTTCACTCAGATACGGTGGACCAGTGGGATCAAAGCTTCGCCGTTAATGCACGAGGATGCTTTCTCTGCTACCAGTACGCCGCGAAGCAGATGGTCAAACAGGGCCGTGGGGGACGCATCATTGGATGCTCCTCTTCTGCTGGAAAGCAAGGTCTGTTATCAAACTTCATTTAGAACACCGTATTGGACGATTTCAGGTTTGCCGATGATGTCGCTATATGGTGCGACAAAGTCGGCTATTCGGGGACTTACCCAGGGAGCCGGTATGTGTTCATTACCGTCTTCTAACTCGTTTTTGATGGATTCTCGGAAACAGCGCTTGATCTAGGAAAGTATGGGATCACCGTCAATGCGTACGCGCCAGGTGATTTGAGTCTCTCGAGATTTGCGACGCGCTCGGATCACTCATTGATCCCAATATACAGGCGCGGTCGATACTGAAATGTGTACGTACTATCATACGTGTGCAATTCACCCTTCGCGGCTCATCCAGCTCTAGGCAGAGATGCAGCACTGCAACAAGGAGATATGAATGAGCTGATTAAGACGGTACGATCTTATTAGCATGCGGATTGCCCAACTGACGATGACCAAAGAATGTGGCGCGCTCGGCACTGGACTACATAGGGCAGCCTGAGGATATAGCAGGACTTGTTTCTTACCTGGCTTCCAAGGAGTCGCGTTATATGACCGGTGCGTATCTTTCTTTCCTATTCATATCTTTTGTAATAACAAATGGATATCTCAGGCCAAACGGTACGTCTTGTTATCGAATTACGGATAACTGTGGCCATAGTCCTCTGACACCCGCTTGTTTAGCTGGGAATCAACGGAGGATGGTGTTTCGATTAACAGAAATTGTTTAATCGTATTTTAATCTCCAATTACTCTGATCTTTTTATCGAACGCTACTTCGCAGTATTGCGGCCAGAGATACCTCCCAGGATCGAAATAATCCGTGTGCTACAAGTCGAAAAAAGAAAACCCTAATTGTAGGTGCTGGCGACCATCGAGCACATCCCAGGGGTCAGTCAGGGTAAGTAAGAAGGGACGCATAGATCTTCAACGCAAGGTTGAAACAAATGATTACTATTTGCTAGTACCGGAACATCAATCACCGATGTTTCCTTTTGAGTCTCACCGTCGACAATCAACCTAGAAACTCTCACGAACACAAGAGTCAAAATACTTTCCTTCTACTGCTTAATTTCATTCGGCAGAGTGAAACCACACTCTATCTGTGGTAGGCGGGTGGGTGGCATTACACGGCAGTGTCCACACAGTAAGCCGGCCTCATCCCGACCCAACCACCCGTACCGGACCCCCCAGCCGAATTGTGAGACATCCTGAAACCAGCTCCTCATCGCTTGTTATCCAGCCATCAAGGGATTACTTCGTATATAACGTTGTTCAGTCTGAATCCGGCGCATATCGCTCAGCATGTCAGCGTCCCAAGAGCTCGAGCACCCGGTACTGGCCTATCTGGATCTCAATGCACACATTCAAAACCGTGCTATAAAGCGGCAAAGCATCGTTCGCGATTCACCTGTTATCGAGGCCCTGAACAATGTTGCTTCCAATCCTTTTGTCTCTTACACCCTCGAATCCGGCTATAGCGAATGCGAGTTCATGGGTCTAGGAGAAACTTCCTTTGGTACTCTCGGCTACCCACGCATTGATGTTATCCGCTCGCAGAGCGCACCTTCGTCCTTCGGGAAGGGCAACCAGACAGTCACAGACCCGACATACCGCAATGGCCACGAGATCAACGCGGAGGGAATCAAAAGGCCTCAATACACGTACCGATCATTCGATGAAATACAAGCCCATCTGAAGGTTGCCCTGGAGGGAACCCTATTCGTTGGTAAAGAAGTCGCAGTCAGGCTATACAAGCTTGCATTGTATGACAAGGGTGGACATTTCGACTGGCATCGCGACTCAACGCACGGAGATGACCACCACGACACTGTTCTTG
This sequence comes from Armillaria ostoyae, assembly GCA_902506015.1. Lineage (NCBI taxonomy): Eukaryota > Fungi > Basidiomycota > Agaricomycetes > Agaricales > Physalacriaceae > Armillaria > Armillaria ostoyae. Next base: position 4,003,859 of record LR732076.1, on the reverse strand, counting down.
TTGCGCTCAACACAGCCTGGAAAGGAGGCGCACTCCACCTCAGACATGGCGGAGAAGAGACGGTCGTGGACATGCAACCCAAAGTCAAAAAGGCTGATGGGAAACCACAGCCCAAGGTACATCTCAAGGCGGTCGCATTCTATACTGACGTGGAGCATAAAGTCGAACCTGTCACGGAGGGTGTGCGAATTATCCTCCAATACGATGTTTTTGTTTCCGAGCCGTCACGATCATCGACACCGAACTGTGATTTGGAGGGCTCGATCCTGGACATGGTGGTGTTCCATTCACACATGGGGTGCCTTTATCACGACAACGAACTTCAGGCCCCCTCTGGCTTATCAAAGGAATTCTCTCTATTGGCTCTTGTCGACGCTATCCAGGAGATAATCGATAGCGGGACGGAGGAAGTAGGTATCCCACTCCGCCACCTCTATCGCCAAGCAAGCATTCGGAAGGAGTATCTCAAAGGTATTGATGCCGTCATCTACGCCAGACTTGGCGAAGTATTCGAGGTGGAGCTCGTTCCGGTCATCCTGGAAGAAACTTCTGTCGGAGGTAAATGGACGGGGGAGGAGTTCTCGGTCTACAAAGCTTTGGGTGATAAATGCGAAGAGGATGGGAGTCCAAGGAAGAAGGCAAAAATCTCCACCGAGTTCCATTTGAGCGCGCTTTCGGATCTTGTTGAGATCAGTAGGACGGATTACATCGAGCACATGGGTAATGAGTCTCAGGAAGCTGACTGCAGATATTTCGGAGGTGGGCTGTTCCTTCGATCAAAGAATGCTGCAGCGCAGTAGCTCCTCCAGACCGTCGATCCCTCGTCTTTCGTCCAGTATCTTCTCCTCCATAAATATGTATCTCAACTATCCATCTGTTGTGAGAAATGTTCCAGTTTGGTTCTTTCGTCTCGAGAACCACCTACCAACGTGAGATAGTGGTGATATTTTCCAATCTCATCGCTCGCTGCTGTTGAATCCTCGAAGTGATGGGGTTATATCACCTTCCCACATGGGTCGTGATGACTGGCACTTGCGATAACATTTGGCTCATCGTGCTACACACTGAAAGGAGTCACTGACATACGATATCTGATATGGCTATGCTGCCACGATTTCGAAAGACATCTGGTTCATAGCAGAGCTTTCAAGACACCAGATCTGTATAGTCCACTCTGAGATTTCTGTAACCACAAAAGTCTGGGGCCTGTGCTTTTCGTGAGAGTGACCTTTGACTAAAGGGAGGGCTGAAAATTTCATGCCAAATGTGCTGGCAGTGCCACACCGTCGACTCGCATGCGTAGTCTAAATATCACCTCAGTCAACGCGTATGATTGCAAGAATGAACAAAGTGTAATTCTGCCTTGCATATAGCACGCATATTCGGAATCGGAGTGCAGAGGAGGTATCGCCATGCCCAACTAGAAGATAGTTACAGCGACAGATGGTCGAGTTCAGTCCAGAGAGATCTTCAAGGAAGCTTCCTCGTATGTGAGATGGCTAGTCGTGATGCATGTTGCCCACGTTGAAGGAAAACGATCGTTGAAAATCCATGCTATGACATCCCATACATTCACATCGACAGAGATAACGGACATCTATCGTTTGAGAATATAGATCTCCGAGTCGTTGAGCCAGGGATGCGTCAATAAGTGAGCAGCGGTTGGACGCATCCTGGGATCCCAGATCGGACGCGATCGCGGGAACTGGTCCAGATTACTCAAATCCAAATGCTTAGCATCTGACACCCATACCATTGCTTCAATAATACTCTCATCCCAATGTTTGACCTCCAGAAGCTCCCCCGAGAAACAACCGAGAAATATCAGAATTTAATCGGAATGAAATTGGCGAAATGCGTACGAATTTTGAAGCGTTTAGAGGATCTTGGGTTCATGACAGGTTTGACGAGAGATATCCTACATAGAATACGTGCTCAGTATCTTGACGGCGACAAAATATGCCGGAGACCCATAGTTTTCCTTACAGTGGTTATGATTCAGTGAAAATGAGGAACAGACGACTAGGAACAGCGTACTGGCAAAGTCACACAGTTCAATCTACAGCATTTCCTAGCTATAATGAACACAAATAAAGACTGTAGCCTCAAAAAGTCGCACCCTGCGCACGACTTGCAAATTTGGCGAGGGATAAGCGCTGTATTGACCAAGTATTGACTAGGAGTCACTGGATGAAATTAGGATGGAACAGAACCTAAAGACTGGCTCCGCAAATGGTGGCCCCTCGGGGAATATGGAGAGTCGTTTCAACAACCCCATTAAAGACTGGTTCTAAAGAAAGTGACTTTGAGTTTGCTTGGAGGAGCACATTGCTATACATGAGAACGAATGGGACCGGATATTGATGATACTAGAGCGCTCGTTGTAGGCATAATTACTCTACGACCTCCCGGGACCCCGCTATAGGCATATGCTTTGCGCATCAGTGATGGCAAAGTGATGGCCTCTGTCACGTTGTGAAATCGGCATAAGCCGGCATAAAGATATATTCTAATCTCCACCTTCAAAGGCACAGAACCGTTAATGCCGTGAGTGCCGGAAGGTCCGAACGGCCTGCGGAGATTGAATATCCTGTTCTCTGCGAACCAGCCACTCAACCACCAACGTCGCACGAAGACAACTGCTGGTCTTCTCCTTGCAAATTTTTGAAACTTACATCTCCCAGGACTAAGCAGGTTATATAGCGACGGAGCGACTCCAACGAGAGCCAGTGAGGACAAATCCAAAGGAAGCGTGCAAGAAAAGTCAATAACTCGCTTACAATTTTGGCGAACACAACGTAGAGCTAAAGATGAAATGTATCAGGTTATGCACTACTAGTAGCTCTGAAATCAATAACCATGTGAGTGAACTTGAATGTGTACTGGCATCCGGACTGAGAATGCTGGTTACTAACCAGCATTCTGTTAGGTACCGCTGTGGTCGCCGAATCTTCGTTTGTCACAAGAGCGTTGCATTAAGGCATGGAGCCAATTATAACTGTGTTAGCGAATTTCCGTGGAAGAACTGCAGTCGGAAACTGATGAGGTGTACGCCAAAAAATGTGGAACATGCCCCTTTCGAGTCCAGGTCTTACTTCTTGCCTCCATCATATCTGTATTTCACGTCAGAATGTCGACTTCTCAAGAAGCAGAGCATCCTATCATAACCTACCTTCGTATCCGAAAGCACCTCAAAAGGCTGACCAGACAACGCAGAGGTCTGGATTTAAAGCGCAATACTCCTGTTGCCAGAGCTTTGAACAATGTAGTCTCAAATCCAATCGTTTCCTTCAATCTCAAATCCTCCTTGAGCAAATACGGGTTCATGGGTCCCAACGAAACCTCCTTTGGCACCCTTGGTTCGCCAAACATCGATGCCATCCACTCCCAAAGTCAGCCCTCCTCCTTCGGAAAAGGCGATCAGACAGTCACAGATCTGAAGTATCGTGATGGCCGCGAGGTTCGCGGGGAAGATCTGAAATGGAATTCTCGTCCCGATGATTCGAATTCGACCTACTACGAAAATACTTTCCACTCCCTCACTTCGGACCTAAAGAACGTCGTAGAAACAACTCTGTTCATCGGAAGGCGTGTAGAAGTCAAGCTGTACAAGCTCGCATTGTACGACAAGGGCGGGCACTTTGACTGGCACCGCGACTCGACGCACGGGGAGAACCATCATGCAACCGTCCTCGTTGCACTGAACACCTCTTGGGAAGGTGGCTCCCTTCTCCTTCGCCACAACGGGCAAGAGATGACCGTTAACATGCACCTCAAAGTTACATCTGTTACTGATCGAAAGAGTTCCGAGTCCGACAGCTCATCTGAATCTGGATCTGAACATGAACCCGATAGCCTGCCCAGCCTCACAGCGGCAGCTTTCTATACGGACGTCGAGCATAAGGTCGAGCCCGTAACGGAAGGAGTGCGATTGATACTCCAATACGACGTCTTCGTCTCCCTTGAGCAAGACGATCCAGACGATGACTTTGACGATTACGATTCGAATCTCGACAACGTTAGCGGTAAATCGCGCTTGGACTTCGGCAAAAAACCTTATGACAACAAGGTTCAAGCTCCGTCTGGCTTCTCAAACGAGGCTTCCCTCTCAGCTCTTGTCGCCGAAATTCAAAAGATCATTGCTGGCGGTACGGAGGAAGTCGGCATCCCGCTACGCCATCTCTACCGCCAGGCGAGCATTCGCAAGGAGTACCTCAAAGGCGTTGACGCTATCATCTACGAGAAGCTCAGTCATACTTTTACTGTCTCTCTTGTTCCGGTGATCCTGGGAGAGAAAGGTTCTGAGTACGGTCAATGGCTGGGGGAAGAGATGATGGTCTACAAAGCATCAGATGACGGGCAGGAGGTTGGTAGTAACTCCACCGAATTCCATTTGAACGACATTTCAGAAATTGTGGAGATTAGCAACAAAGAGTACGTCGAGCGCGTAGGCAATCATTCGCAGGAGGCTAATTGCAAGTACTTTGGAGGAGGAATGTTCCTTCGGGCGAAGAGTCTGTCGGCGTAAGTAGTTTATAGTTTGATTCAAGACTTGGCATGTATTACTAGCATTCGTTCTATCAATTATTCTCAACCTTAGCCTTGTGCCACTTGAGAGCTTTGGGTCGCATGAGAGACATACATAGTTGAGACATACTATCGATAGAAGAACACGACATGTCCCATCACGTTTACTGTAATACAGAAATTCAATTCCGGAATATTTACTTCACAGACCTGCTACTCGAGTCTTCCAACGGATACGAAGGCTCAGACTAGTCCATATACCCCATAAGTTCTCGAGTCTGCGTTCGATACGGAATGATCTTCACTCTTGCGCAAGTTTGGCAGCGATGAAATTGAGGGTGAGGGTGTCTCTGGAAAGGAATCTGGATCTAAGCGCAATCGCTGATAATGATTTTGGCACTCACTGAACAGAAGGTGTTTCCGAGTCATCGAAAATATCATCTGACAAGTTCGTCCTGTCAAAAAAAGATTCGAGGAAAGTAAAATGGCGAGTGAGCTTTGAAACAGTCGGAGAACACAAGAAAGCCAGAGGTTGCAACAAATAATCGGCCTTCAAAGCAAATGGTAGCATGAGGGCTTGCCACATTGTAGCTGTCTGGTGGATTGCTAGTGGAATCAACAGAGAGACGAACATTCGGGTTTCAAACTTGATCTACGCGTCAAATTCATAATATGTGTTACTAACGCTTGAATGTATTCATTCGATTCTTCCCACAACCGTCTACAGAGCGGAGCAGACAAAAGGCTCTCAAAGAACGGGTCTGGCAGTGATACGACTGCATAAGAATAGGAGGTAACCCCTTACGTGTTTCTGATGTTGCTCGCCCAAACACTTTCCTTTAACAAAAACATCGATATAGTTACAAATTATTTACGTTTTGGAACAGGTAACTTCCTATCCCGTCTACTATAATACACTAATTCAATTCCTAGAAAAGCTCAATACAACCCACTACTTGAACCCGACACGTACGACGGCGGAGGCTCGTCCGTATACCCGAGAGCCCACGCTGACCCCTGCTGCTCCCTCAAATGCCTCATCTGTCTTTCCAAACTCGAAATCAGCCGTCTCTGCCGCTCATTCTCCTCTATCAGCTGTCCTTCAGTCCGCAAGGTGGCCACCTGCGCACGTAGGCCCTCCGCGCGGTCGCGCAATAGCGCCTGGCGTGCTGTCAGTGCTTTACGAGGGAGATCTGATGTAGTTGGAGTGTATCGCGTTGTTACGACCGGTGTCGATGTTGTTGTGATCGTATATGGATGCGGAGCGGCAGAGTAGTACTGTTCCCGTCCTGGGGATGTCTGATGCGAGGTGCCGTCTCTGTGTTTGTTTCTTCGATATAACCAAATCCCGACGCCCGTGATGATCGCGACTAGCCCGAGAGCACCGCATACGCTTCCGGCAATGATGGTAGTTTTGTTAGACGCGGTTGCCGATGGTGATGCTCTATTCAAGATCAGATACTCGCTTTCTCTGATAGAATGAAAAGCACTTGCGATGGTATTAAAGTGTCGGAAGGTATTGGTAGTCTGAAAATAATAAGGCTCATGTTCTGTCGTTTAGGAAAGGAGGAACCTCACATGCTTCGCGTGGTACTATGAGGACTTGATGTGGTAGGTGGAGCGGATGTCGTCGTCGATGTCCTGAGGCTCATTAGGACGCTGATGAAACCCAATATTTATTGTGACAAACGTTTGAGGGTTTGATCTGCGGGAAAGAATGTATGAGCTCTCGAGTCCGCGACGGGTATGCGAAAGATCTTCACACTTGCACAGCTTTAGCAGCAACGAAATTAAGAGTGACGACGTCTCTGGAAGGTTCTATGGTTCTATGGAGATTCGCGGAGTCCGAATTACGCACTCACTGAGCAGACGGTCCTTGTGAGTCAGCTGCCTGAACGCTGATTACACCGCTAGATCCGAGAATATCACTCGACGAGTTCGTCCTGTGAACAGGGTCAAGGATGGAAAAACAACCAGGTTTCAAAACGAACGCTTGGAGTGCCGTAAGTTGCATCGCTTCAGCAATATACGATCTATAACTTCATTAGATATCGGTCAAGGATCATAACAAAACACGCACCCTGCGGTAGAAAACTGCACAAAAAAGGCGCCCTTAGTCTCCTGAACACCCCCGAATTGGCACCAATATGGGATGGTCTCGCTCGATGGTAGCACGTCAGGCTGTCTCAAACGGAAACCAAAACCGACTGTCGTGCTATCGTCTGCATCCCTCGTCCATGTGACGCTGGCAGATGCATTGGCGACGGCAGTGCTGTTGAGCTGGAACTGCCATGATGCGGCATATGATGCGAAAAGAATGCTTCAAATGTTTGTTTCAGAGAAATTTGGGAGAAAGAAAGACCTAGGAGCTCACAAGGATAGTGGAATGGCCAGCATCGCGGGTGAAGGGTTGTCGTAGAGAGCGAGGCGGCATCACATACAACGACCGGATATCGGTCGTGATGTGCGACAATCATAGTTCTTCAATTCGGGCTTGGAGGCGGGATCAGATGCAGATTGATATCAGCAATCGAAAGAGCGTACGGAAGGGACGCGACCATCATTACAATGAATATTTGCACTGCCGTGGCAGTTTCACTTGACCTATCGAGTCAACAAGTAACGTGTCTGAACTTGGGTAGCCGGCGCGAGAGGTTTTGAGATCTAGTATATGACTGTTGCTTCGAAAGTGCTGAGGTGACAGGCGGATCGATCCCGATTCAGATACATAAGTCGGAGAAACGGGAATTCCTGCCTAAAATTGATGAGAAGACAAGTTCAGGATCAAATAAGATGGTTACCAAGACTCAAGAGTTAAAATCATCCGTTCGTGTCAGATTTTTTTAAACAGATTATTGGCACAAGGAGCATCCAATGCCGTTCCTGCCGGGAGATAAAAGCTCAGAGGAAGGCCACCTCAAGTTAAGGTCGAGTATCAAGCTGTATCAAGGCCATGGTACGCAACGAGGCTGGATCAGGTCGGATCACGGGAACTGCCGCTGCCGCGCCACAGTTTAGCCGCGCTTTCGATTTTTGGTTTCGATTTTCATGACTCGGCCGACTCAAGGTTAGAATAGCATCATGAACGAATGGTTCTATCATGGTTGTGCCTCTCAAGAATTTATTACTATTATTCTTCTCAACTCGGGACATTTGATCCTGGTACTCGCTGTGGAAAATGCGAGACGACGAGTGCGTGTTTTTATTGTCCAAAACAGATACTGATCCTCTAAAGTTTATCAGAACATTTTTATTACCCGACGTCAACGCATGAATTTGAATCTGGCTCCCACAGAACAAAATATCCTCCTCTTCCTGTTTGCCGTTAATCGAGACGGTACAAACCTATCCGCCATTTCTCCCTTCCGTCCATTGCTTTGACAATGCTACAGTTTCGTGCTATAATCATAAGAGTTAAACTGCTTTCCCCTGTGTACAGTAAGCTAGACTATGTCTACACTGAGGTACTTAATACGCAGGTTTAGAGAGAAGATCAAGCATAGATTTACCTCATGACACATCCGAGTTCGTCCTGTTGCTGTTTGTTCATCTCTGCTAGTAGACAAGGCATCGAGCACAGTTCAATGGACGGTGCAACCTTGGACATGTTCGTTACAACTTACAGACAGTAGCTTAACAGGGTGTTACATCACATCGATTCGCACGAAGCGTGAAATGTAAACCTATCATTTGATCCTCATCAGTACTTCAAGCTTCATAGTCCAGCCTGAATAATACCGCACTTTGTGGTCATCTCGCCCATATCTTACCCGGGGTCCACAGAGCATCATGTCTTGATCAGCATCGGATGGTGCCCGCAGTGAACAGTGAAGATGTCGCTGCTCCTGCTCCTCAACCATTCATCCCTCCTTGCGAGCTTTCGCGCTTGTCAACCACCCACGGACAAAGCTCTAAGTTTGCAAGTGTAGGCTACTTTCAGCTTGAATTTCCATTCTTGACATTCCATATCTTCAGAACTCTGTCCTGAGAAGCGTTCTGAATGCAATGTATTGCGTTTGTCAGCACTAGTATCCGGTATAGGGCTCTACAGCAGTGAGATCGGTCCTTCCGACTGACTGATATTCCGACCTCGTTCTCGACGCCAGGAAACTAAGACCGTGATGGCTATCCGTGGAAGCTATGGGTACTCAAATCAAACTAGAATATTACGAGACCTTGTAGTGATACACAGACCCTTCAGCCTTGTTACATTTTCCTGGTCATCCACCATGACCACCGACACTTTCTCAAATCGCTTATCTGACAGTCGCCGTCCAACAGCCCAATATTGCCGCCGTATTCGGTCGATGTCTGGATGTTTAACACGTTCACTGCTGCCAAGTAGCGTGTATGTGTCTTCGGGTATGAGGAACTGGTGGGTAGCTCGGATTGCAAATGTGTACAGCTCCCCATCCATGCTTTCAACAACCAACTTTCCACATCGATCCCTCCCTTCTGCCAATTGCACATCCAATCCAAGCACACGTCCCTTTTCAATGCAAACCTCTGCGAACCAATCCTCATCTGTCCTGTCATCTCGCCGAACAAACCCTCCACAAAGGTGGTCCACGGGCAGAGGCTCCGTCATGACCTGCTCCCATGTGGGTCTCCATTTATTTTGTCCGAGTCCTACTGCAGGATACAGCAAAAGGAAGGACTCTCGCATACTACCATACATGGAATTCACCAGTGCTGTCCACGCATTCTCGAGAGACTCGGTGTTAGGCCTAGACTAACACGTGATCAACTGTAGACGTTGCGTAAGGAGCACTGCCTTCGTATTAGGGCGATCGTGCGTCTACGGCTAGTCTTAGCGATGCTTTGTGCTGGGTAGTCAGGTTGAGATAAACTTTAGTTCGAATCTAGGGAATACATAGTGAGAACTAAGCTACTTATATACTAAAGGCCGAACGCTATATATAGATGTGGATACGTGTCGAGCATTCGGTTACTATGCGTAAAAACAATGAAAACAACGAGCTAGGCGAGCGGTCGTCGCGAGCCGTAGCACAATACCTGAAGTCGTTCGTTATAGGCGTGAATACCGGGCCGGTCGGGCCGGTTGATCCGCTGATGTCCGTGATAAGATGCGATAAGATCGAGATAAGATAAGATAAAATGGAAAAATCGTAACATTACCCTCTCGTTAAGGCAGACGTCCCGACTGCCTAGGGTTCCGTTCTCTGAAGACTGTGATACTCGTAGTTGGACCAATACTCGACGAGGAAATTCTCGAAGAGTGTGACGTCAGGGTTTTTAACCCACTTCTGCGTTCCGTCTTCACGTTGGCATAGGTAGGAAATGTCCTCGCCGTCGAAGTGATGGTTGAGGACCATTGCGAGGGGCGAGTTTGACGTTGCGATTTTGACTACGCTGACCCTCTCGTTAGATCCCATCTTGGCTTCGTAGTCGGCGATAGCTTCCTGCGCGTTTCCCATTTCCGATGCGGTGACCCACGAGTTGTGTTCCCTCGTGTGTCCGACCCACTTGATGAAGTAGTCGATGACTGTCGCTGATGGTTGTCCTCGTTTTGCGCGGACCTTTCGTGACTTGGAGTTGAGGATTTCTTCGATCTCCCATTCTTCTTCGCCGTCGATAAGGTCCGGGGGAGGAGGCGGCGGCTGCTCTTGGTTTGCAAACGCGGGAGGTTCGAATGGGGTGAGAAGCTTCTCGTTGAAGCGCGGGTGGATTTTCCAATGTGGCGGCAGCTTGAGCTTGTAAGCGGAGGCGCCCGTTTTTTCGAGTACTAGGAAGGGGCCGACGCGCTTGTCGTCGAGCTTCTTCTTTGGTCGGGGGAGATGGAGGTTCGTGGCGTCTAGCCAGACCTTATCTCCGGCGTGGTATTCTCGAGCGGGGCGCTTATGCTTGTCGTACTGCGCCTTCATTCGTCCCGCAGCTTCTTCGAGTGCGGTTTCGGTTTCCTTGTGGATCTGTGCGATGGCTTTGGAGAAGTCAGAGGCGGCGGGGGTCTTTGAGTTCGGAGTACGGGGAGAGTCGGGAATGATTCGCGGGTTTCGTCCATAGAGGATCATGAACGGGCTTTTGCCGGTGGCCGAGTGGGTACGATTGTTATGTGCGAATTCGGCGAGAGGTAGCCAGTCGGCCCAGTCAGTCTGGTGGTAGTTGATGAAGATACGTAGGTATTTTTCAACTTCTTGGTTGACTCGTTCGGTCTGTCCATCTGTCTGTGGGTGGAACGCGGTGGAGGCGTTCTGCGTGATGTCGAGCATTCGGTAGAGTTCCTTCATGAATGCAGAGACGAACTGGGGGCCTCTGTCAGAGATGACTACTTGAGGCATGCCGTGTCGGGCGTAGACGTGGTCTCGAAGGATTCGTGCCCATCCCTCGGCGGAGAGTTCAATGTTACAGGGAACTAGGATGATGGCTTTTGAGAAACGGTCGACGACGACCAGTAGGGCGTCGTGCCCGTTGGAGTCTGGTAGACCGGTGACCATGTCGACGGAGATATGCGTCCATGGCTCAGTCGGGATTGCGTTCGGGTGTAGCGGGGCTGACTTCGCCTGCGTATTGGACTTGGTTCGCTGGCAGGTCTCGCACCCCTTGACGTATGCTTCGACGTCTTTCTGGATTTTGGGCCACCAGTATTCGCGTTGTACTAATTCCCGTGTCTTGGCGATGCCTGGGTGTCCCGCCGTGATGTGGTCATGACTTTGGGAGATAATCTCCCCGCGGAGGGAAGAATGGCGGGGTACATAGACTCGGTTGTCGTAGTACAGGATCCCGTCTTTTTCGGTGATCCCTCGTTCGTGTTCGAGGGACGCGGCGATGCCTTTGTCCCAAAGTTCCTTCTGACGAGTCGCGGTTCTTACGCGCTCGTGGGTTTCTGTCGCGGTGGGCATGATCATGGCCCGGAAGTGTTCGGGGGAGAGAACCGTGATGTCTCCGTTGTCGTCTTCTCCTTGGTCGTGATCGCTGCGTCGGGAGAGTAGGTCGGCTTTGACGTTGGCGGTGCCGGGTTTGTGTTTTAACACGAAGTGGTATTCGGCGAGCTCGGTTACCCAGCGCGCCTGTCGTCGGTTCAGCTTCTGGGGCTTTCGGAAATACTGGAGGTTTTGGTGATCCGTCCAGATTTCGACGTCTTCGAGTGCGCCCATGAGGTAGTGACGCCATTCGGCGAGCGCGAGCATAATTGCGAGCAGTTCCTTGTCGTAGATCTCGTAATTGCGTTCGGTTGCGGTGAGTGCTTTGCTCATGAACGCCACGGGACGCCATTTGCCGTCCTGTTCTTGGCTGAGTACGGCGCCTATGGCTCCGTTGCTCGCGTCGGCTTCTACTCGGAAGCGTCCATTCGGAGTCGGGATGGCGAGGATGACATCCTCAGCCATTTGCTTCTTCAACTGTTGGAACGCCTGGTTCTGCGCGGCGCCCCAAGTCCATTCCGCGTTACCCGTGAGTTGAGTCAGGGCGCGTACTACCTTGGAGTAGTTCTTGATGAACTTTCAGTAGAAGTTGGTGAACCCAAGGAATGACTGGAGTTCTTTCTTCTTCGTTGGCGTCGGCCATTCTGCTATGCCGGCGAGCTTGACGGGGTCCATGCGAACCTGTCCTTCGCTGATGATAACGCCCAGGTACTCGGTCTCGAGCACCTCGAATTCACACTTCTCAGCTTTGAGGAACAACTTGTTCTCTCTCAGCTTCTGAAGGACTTGTCGTACGATGCGTCGGTGTTCGTCGAGATCTTTAGTGAAGATTAAGATGTCGTCGAGGTAGATTGTTACCTTTCCGCTGGCGATGAGATCTTTGAAGATGTCGTTCATCATCCATTGGAAGGTCGCGGGCGAGTTGGTGAGACCGAAGAACATGACGGTTGGCTCAAAGAGCCCTCGGTTGGTGCGGAACGCTGCCTTGTGTTCATCGCCCTCCTTGATCCTGACGTTGTTGTATCCCCAACGAACGTCGAGCTTGGTGAAATATTTGGCGCCCTGGAGCTTGTCGATGAGCTCGGAGATGAGTGGGAGCGGGTATCGGTTCTTGATCGTCATCTCGTTCAGCTTTCGGTAGTCCTGAACGGGACGTAACGAACCGTCTTTCTTTTTGACAAAGAAGAACGGGGATGCGAACGGGGACTTGGATTCGGTGATCCGTCCTGACTCGAGGTTCTCGTCGAGGAACTTGTCGAGTTGTTCTTGTTCGTTTCGATTCAAGGGGTATACCTTGCAGTCGAGCGTAGACTTGGCGTTTGGGATTAGCTCGATAGCGTGATCCCAGGGCTTTCGTTCGGGGAGTTCGTCGAAGTTCTCTTTGGAGAACAGGTCGCGGAAAGAACGGTAGTCGTTAGGTACCATTTCTTCGAAGGTCTTTGAGGGTTTCTCGGCGTTGGCTGCGGCGGCGAGGTCATTGGCGTGATGTACGGCGCGAATGACGAGCTCCTCTTCCATGTTGACGGCTAGGATGGTATCTCCGTCTTCGAGTTCCTCATCCCAGCGGTCGTCTGGATCGGCATCGGGGAGTGGGAATGGGTTCTTGACGCAAGAACAGCGTCCAAAGATGACGGTGCCAGTTTCCCAGTTAATGACCGGGTTGTGGCGCTTCAGCCAGTCGTGCCCGAGGTAGAGATCTTTGGGCCCGAGGTCGGTGACTGCGAAGTCGATGCGTTCTATGTGGTTGCCGATGGTCATGCGCATCTCCACATACTCGGTGATGTCACCGGCCTGATTCCTGGTCCCGTCAGCGTTGTATACGACAATGGGGACGGCAGTCTTGACGGTGTCGAGCTGGTGCTTTCTGACGAAGGCGCGATTGATGGCGCTGCTGGTGCACCCACTGTCGACTAGGGCTTTCGTGGCGAAGTTCTTTTGCCCAGTGACAGTGATGAGCTGGACGGGGAGGGAGAAGTCGCGGCTGCTACTTGCTCGGCGGCGAAGATAGCGGGGTGGTTCATGGAGCTCGTACATGCGCTCTCTGGCTAACTCTCCTCCTTGGCGGAGTTCGGCGAGCAGCCCTTCGGTGAGTTCGGGGACGCGGTCAACATGCGTCCAAACGTAGAGCGCGGCGCGCGCAGCGTTGTCGTTTCGTGCTTCGCATACCGCGCGGAGCGTCCAGTCGACGTCGAAGGGTTTGTACCACTTGGCGAATGCTGATTTCGTGGAGGAGGACCGAGCAGGCTCGTCGCTCGTCGCCTCCTTCTTGACTACTGTCGGGGTTCGTTCTTTGGCGAGCCAAAGTTGGAACACCATGTCGTCGTCTTCGTCGGGAACTTCGATGCAAGTTACCTGATGCCCCCTTTTCACAGCCTGGGCGCTAGCTGCTTCCTGTCCTGCGGCAGTTTTCTTCGTAGCCGTGGCGTTGGCATCACCGGCGGCCTTCAACAGGCGTTCTTCATCGACGTTGCCCGGGGCTATTGGCGAGCGGAGATTCATCTGGTTCACTTCGACCAGTACGATGCGCTGAAGCGAGGGGCTCGTCCTGACAGGTGCGTCACCCCGGACGTCGAAGAGTCGAGCGGGGACAACGGGAGTTGTTGAATCCAACGAGCGTGGTTGGCCAATTCCTCCTGCTGCACCTGGACTCCGCGATGTCATCACCTCCATAACCTTTCCGGGTCGTCCGACGGGGAATGGCTGCTTTTGAGGCATCGTCGTCTCCTGGACCAACGGGACTCGTTGTTGACCTGGGAGCCTTGCGGTAGTCTCGCCACCTAGTTGAGACTCAACGTCAACTTTCGGGGTGGATGGTCTTTCGACCTGAGCCGCTTCATCGTAGAGTTCGCCTTTCGGCTTGCTCATCGTCCCATCCGTTATGCGGGGCAAGCTCGCAATGTCGATGGGTGTCACCTCGAGGGTTGACTTTCCACCAGCGACGTTCACCGGTTGGGTTTCCCCGCGTAGGCTACTTGTCGGGCGATTAGCGTCGGTCTGTCCAAGCGTTAGCAAGGGACGCGTCGAGAGGCTCTCTGCCTCGTGCCCAGCGGGATCGACCGCCTTTGCTTGTGCCCTGGCAGGCGATGTGTCGTGACATCCTTTGAGGGGAATGTCGGAGTCGGAGTCGGAGTCGGAGTCGTTGTCGTTGTACTCTTCGACGCTGAGTACTGCGTATCGGTTTTGCGATTCTGTACTGGGTTTGCTGGTCGTGCTAGAGACGTTAAAAGCAAGTGAATTGGAAGCGGGGATCTGGGAATACGTATCGATATAGTCTGTGTCCGAATGCGCCATGAAAATGTCTGTACGTTTAATACAAGTAGGATTGAATGGAGTACCTACGAAAGAAGAGTGAAATCGTTCTTTAGAAACCGAGCGCACACCAGTGAGCAAGTCCTCGGCGACCTTAGGGGAATCGGACCCTAAGTCGCCACCTCTTTTACCTCCTCCACTTTGGTAGTCACCGCCAACTCGGTGGTAGCTTGTACCGACCTGATGTCGCGGAACTCCTTCTTCTTCGGGCAGTCCTTGCTCATGTGCCCCTTCTCCTTGCACCGGAAGCACCTCCCTTCGTCGCGGAGCTTCTGAGCGTCGATGCTCATCGGCAGTCCTTGACCGGGGTGGGTGGTCCATCGTCCCGCCGAGTCTCGACCTCCTGTCTTCTGGGCGTTACTGTTGCCCGTCTGCTTGGGCGGCGTCGAACTTGTCGCGCCTCCTGCTTTTGGAATGCTGGAGGCGGTAGTGCCTCGGTTCTGGGGGGCGGAGCGTCCGCCGATGGTCTGGTCGAAGACCCACTTCTTCTGTCGTTCCTCGTACATGATGCAGATGCGTCGCTTCCAGTCGTTGTAGGTGACTGGAATATGCTGGCCGGAGTTGGCGACTGCATTGGTGTAGGAGTCGGGGACTCCTAGTCGTACGGCCTTGACCATCAGCCCTCTGGCGTCGGTCTCACCGCGTCGGTTTGCCTTCTTGGCCTCCATCTCCAGCTCCTGGAAGTACGCGAGGGCGGAGCCTTTGCCCATGCGCAAGTCGAACATTTTCTTCTCGTGCATTTCCTCGCTTGCGGGGTCGTGGAAGTTGAGGGCGAGGAGGGTCGTGAACTCCGTCCACGAGGGAAATCGGAATCGGGCGTCGACGGGGTCGTCGTCGTCGTTGGCCCAGAAGTCCTGGCGGGCGTGTACCCACCAGTCTTTGGCGTCGCCCTCTAGATGGGTGACAGCGAACACGACGCGGGAAGAGGGAACTTGGAAGTACGAGGCGAAAACCTCGAAATAAGTGAGGCAGTCGCCGATAAATCTCTCGATGTCGTCGTACTTCCCGAAGAAGGGAAGGGGTGGTTTGACCATGATTGGCTTTACGCCCAACCATGGCGCTTCATCTGGGGCGGTGCCGACGGGGGCGGGATAAGGGTTTGGCGCTTGCCATTTCGGGGGGGGACGGGGAACGGACCACCTGTCGGTTCGATCGTAGAGTGGGTGGCGATAATTTGGGACGACGGGTCGTCCTCGGTCAGGCTCCTTACCTTTGGAGTCGGGGGGCTGCGCAAAGTCCCAGGTGACGTCGTGGGTCATCATTTTGGCCTGCGCGGCCTCTGTTTGTGCCTTGAGTATGTCGTACTCTCGGCAGTTGCTGAGGGATTGCTGGCGAGCTGCTTCGAGTCGCTCAGCGTTGCTGGGTTGTGGGGGGTCGGTTGGCATGGCCGATCCTCCGGGTTCTGGGTCATCTGGTCCCTGGCCCCCGTAGGCGTAGGAGCCGTACTGCGGGGTTCGGAATTGTTGGACCCGTCGTGGGTGAGGCGGGGGAGGTGGGTAATTCGGGGCGGCGTAGGTGGGTGAGTCGGGGAGGGGGAAGGGCTGTTGGTAAAAATGGGGGGCAGAGGTGTAACCTCTGTAGTCCCCGTAGTCGAGGGCGGTTTCCATCTCGTTTTCTTCGTCGGCCCAGCCTCCGAAGGTCTCGTCGTCGTAGTTAAAGGTGTCGAAGTTAGGCGACTCCGTCGAGGTCAGGGCGATCGGCCTGGGCAAGTGCGAGGGCCAGTAAGATGTCGGTGAGGGCTCGTTGCTCCTCATTGGTTCGTGGGCGGGCATCCAAGACGATGCTCCCTGCGGAAGTGGGGTATTCCTCACGGAATCGGTTCGCGTGTATTCTTGCACGTATTGTGGCCTCTCGGCCGCGTCGTGGAATGTGGGGTCCTCGCTCTGTTGCGAGGTAGTACCCCATTCTGACCCGATTCTCGGGTCCTTCGTACCTGCTTCGCTGCTCGATGTCGAGCCTGCGGAGCTCCCATGCCTGAGACCGATAGGGTCCGAGGAAGGCTCGGTCGACGGCGTCGAGCTCTGGCCACTCGTGGTCGTCGCCGTGGGGATTGAGGGGGTCGTCGTCGTCTCGTTCTGCGACTGGTTCGTTGCCTCCGTAGTCGGAGGAGGCGGAGTCGGAATTTGACTCGTCGTCGGAGTCGGGGAGTGGGCAGAGATGGGCGGGGGTTCCGATCTCGATTCTTCCGGGAGGTAGGGTGCGGTGAATGGATTCACGACCGAAGGGGGTCGATGAGCTCTGGGACGGATTGTCGGATTCGGGGATGAGAGCGCGTGTCGGGGCTGGGGGGCTGTCGGGAATCGTGATAAGGGGTAGTTCGGGGGTCGAAGGAGAGCGGAAGATAGCCCGTAGGAACCTGCCGTATTCCTCGGTCTCCGCGGGGTCGTAGGCGGGAGGGGGGGTTCTTGGAACATTCGATGGTCCGGGTGTCACGTTGCGGGGGGGAACGGGTAGGTCGTCGTCGGACGAGGCGGCTGGGAAGGTCGCTCGCCTCTGGGGGGTGGGGGCGTGGATCTGGCCCACTGGTTCCACGAGTGGTCCGGGTTGGAGGTAGGGAAGGACATAGTGTCCGGGAAGGGCGGGGGTGACGGGTGCTAGGGGTTGGATGCGAAAGATTCGGCGGAGTTGGTCGGCGTACGTGAGCACGATGAGTGCTACGAAGAGTGAGAGGAGGGCTGAGCCTCCAATGAGTCCGGCTACGAGGATGGAGATTTCGTCAGGGGTCATAGAGGTGGTCTTTCGTCTCGCGGCTGGCGGAGAGAGAAAGAGAGGAAGATTCGAACTAATTGTTAGGCCTAGACTAACACGTGATCAACTGTAGACGTTGCGTAAGGAGCACTGCCTTCGTATTAGGGCGATCGTGCGTCTACGGCTAGTCTTAGCGATGCTTTGTGCTGGGTAGTCAGGTTGAGATAAACTTTAGTTCGAATCTAGGGAATACATAGTGAGAACTAAGCTACTTATATACTAAAGGCCGAACGCTATATATAGATGTGGATACGTGTCGAGCATTCGGTTACTATGCGTAAAAACAATGAAAACAACGAGCTAGGCGAGCGGTCGTCGCGAGCCGTAGCACAATACCTGAAGTCGTTCGTTATAGGCGTGGATACCGGGCCGGTCGGGCCGGTTGATCCGCTGATGTCCGTGATAAGATGCGATAAGATCGAGATAAGATAAGATAAAATGGAAAAATCGTAACACTCGGTCTCATGGTATGCTGGTATTGTCCCAGGGCCCAGAGGGAATGCGAGTCCCGCAACTTTGTCCATGGGATTGGTTGACACTCTGTTTCGCATGTCTGCCAGTCGATTGAATAAATCCCAGTCATTCCACCCCAACCCTAGTAGCTGCTTGTGAAACCTTGTCAGCAGCTCAGTCTTGTAGTTTCCCCCCTCATCTATTGGCTTGTCATGTATTGGTCCATCTGATGTATCCCCAGCGAAGATCCTCTCATCGCCAACCTCCTGGAGTGTCCATGCATGTCTAAACCAACACCGATCACCATCCAAGTCACCCTCCTTCACACTCACAGGCAGTCCAAGCCCACTCAAGTAGATCACCACCCTTACACCCTCATACACATATCCGATTGTGGGCATGTCCAGCTTCCACTCCATTGCATGCAGATCCTCCTTTGGTCCCCCCATCTGTCTTAAACAGAGGATATCCAGCCACATGTACTGGAGTCCCAAATTCAGCATCTCGATCCGGATGAGGTCGAGACTGGTGTCCTTCGGGGTGGGCACAGGCCACTCCTTCCCGTTGATAGGTGTCCACACATCCTCGCAATCTTTCTGATCTACCCATGCATGTGATATTGGCTGCCAGTGGAGCCGCACTTCATCAGAAATATCGACAGTCCACCATGGCACCACCCGATTGCTATACAGGTCCCATACACATCAAGGTGGCAAAGAGGGTTCGACAATCCGGTTGCCTACCAGTGCTTCCCGTCGCATCTCCCTGTCGTTCTCTTCCCATCTGCGAAGTTCGTCTCGGATATTACTCCAGTCGTCTGTGTACCATATCTGGCGAAGACGGCCATATGCTGTCCCAAAGTCGTAGTGCTTCTCAATGCAGTCTTCCAGAATGGAGCGGAGAGATAGGATGTCGAGGGTATATGTCGTTCTAAGGGTCTCGTTCAGTCCATCTAATACCCCCTGAGTTCCGAGGGTAGCGCAGGGAGTGTCGGCGAGGGAGGATGGTATAACGGGACGTCGACCCTTGTAGAACCGTTGCAGTGGAACCTTTATGGATGATTCCCCCTGGCCGGTCTCAGTGAAGGCTGAGATTATGACCTTAGGGAATGCGATGCGCTGGTAACGTGTTATGAAGTTGCCATTGTGTACTTGAGGACCGTCTGACATACCTTTGGCGGCCAACGATGACGACGAAACACATAAGACGTCGTATCAGAATCATCCGAAGTACCATCAGAATCCTCAGAACTACTCTCAGAATCCGCAACCAACGACGAAGTTGGTTCTGGTAGCAAGCTAGATGACGAGATAGGTACCGCCTCCGAGATGGTTTTACTAGTCATTGTAGTAGAATTACGGCGAGGCAGGTCATGCCTTTTCGGGTCGTCACATAACAGAGGCCTTCTCTTTTGGACTCACGTGGAGGCTATTCGTGTTCGACGGGCGAATAATCAACTGCCGAACAACTTCGGCAGATGAGGTACACAGCGTGGTAAGCGGCAGACGAACCAATGATGGTCTGCCGGCAACCCTCTGAGTTCCCGCGGGGATCACGATTGTCCCTCCTTCGGAGCTGCTAGCACTGCCTTCAAAGGGCATCAACGATCTTGAAGTATACGAGTATATGTGAGATATCGGGCTTTTTGTGGCACCAAAAGTCAGTCGTCGTTTGACTTCTCGTAGGTATTCACTTACATGTTTGCTTATTCCTGTAGATATTTCATAGTATATAATACTGTAAAGTCTGTGTTCGTCCCCATGTCGCTTTGCCAAAGATGTAAACCATTTTGCCGCACAGCCTCGCGATTTTAATAGTATATGATCCATTCAGAAATACACCTTTCACTCAAAGGAATAGCATCTGTTTTTGTGGGGTTGGGAGCACATTCAATAATGAAGCTGGACGAAAAGACGAGGAAAAAACATACCATGAAAGGACGTGTGCTCTCCGATTTGCTGATTCCATGAATAACGGCACCGGTTCGCCAATCCTGCGGGCACAGTAACGTCATTAACATCCACTCATCCTCCAATTCTTCGCTACCATTCAAGCAAAGCACACAATTTCATCGCTAGGCGCCGTGTTGTATTGACCTAGACCTGTGTACATCGGCTATTAGTCTAACATCGTATCGCCGCAGGGAGAATTAAAACGTACGAATACCACACACATCGATTACTCAGGACCCTGTGATAAGCAGGTGAGTATCATCACGGAGACCTGGAACTGCCGGAATACTTACTTCCCAGCGCTAAACCCTTATAAGAGTTAGGCGCCCAAGAAATACCATCAGAAAATCCCCGCAGTAGTCTTTGAATCGTCGTAGAGTAACACATATCTGTCGATCTCATCGTAAACAATATTGTTTTCCTTCGTGAAATATGAATAGTCAGAACGCACCTTTGTGAACCGCAGAGAACCCTCTATTGTACCTGCTAAACCCGAGTCCGAACACCATCCATCTCTCAGAAGCCGTTCGAGCATGTTCGGGAGCAATAACAGTAACGTTCGTCGATTAGACGTGTACCGGTGATTAAGCCCATCAGGAAGATACCCCACCACATACGCCGACTTTGAACAGTGCGTGCCGAAGGAGCTATCATGTTTAGAGCAGGAGGAAGAGCGTCTGTTGAAGGAAGGTCAGTCGACGGCTCAGAACAAGAACCCCGAGTAAATCCCGAGATTTAGATACACGGACTTTGGACTGGGGTACGAGATAACGTGTTATGGCGACGGAAAGTTTTGGATAAATCTGGGGAAGATTGTTGGCCAGAACAGAGCCTAAGAGAACTTGATGCCAAAATGTGCCGAGTTGATTACGTCCACCACCTTGGGCGTCTCGTACTCCTGGATTTTCTCATCAGCACCCGCAAGAATTGACATCCAGTCGCTGTGTTGCGAGAGAGCGGGTCGGCCCGATGGAGCCCTCGCCGTCTCCTTTCGCATAGTATCGCCAATCTCAGCAACAACAGAGGGGACCTCCGAGACGTTGTCTGAGCGAGAGGCAAATCCCCGACAGCCACGTTCCAGCCTACGGGACATTCCACAGATCCTTGAATTCACATAGAATGGGCTTCGTCCATTGAATATCTTAGGGCTAGATGAGGTTATTGAATTTACAGAACTGAATGAGTACACACCAACGTCCCACATATATCCAACGCCTTGAACTGTCCGCAATCAAGGCCTTCGAAGACGGCTTTCTAAAGCATGATGACCTCAGAACTATTATCATCGAGGCGAAACATAATAGACAAGGCTTACCGCCTATCGCTTTGGTATTCGGACATCCAAGAGCCACATAACCGCCCACAGATCTGCCAATGGCAGGCATGGAAGACGGCATCCCCGTAAATGAGGATCCAGTGAACGTACAAAAATGATATCGGACGATGGTTCGAGGCGAACGAGCTGAGATGGATATGGAAACAATGTGGTGACGGGGCTGGATGCACTGTCGTGGCGGGTCAATCGGCCAAATAGTCATGTTAATGCGAGAGGGGAGGTGTATTATTGTGCGAGAATCCTTCCGCGGGCTGTTGTACGGAAAATGGCCAAGGAGAATAGACGTACTCGGATGCGTGTGTCTCACAGGCTAAGATATTCCTGCATCGTGATGCGCCGGTACCGTCCTGGGGTTTGCCTGGTTCTCGCCCTTGGAGAATGCCCATCTCTGATGGTAGCGGAGCTCTTGCGCAGCAACGATATTTCAGGGCAGTACGAGACGCCTGGAGAACACAGAGCTAAGTGGAAATAGACACAGCAGAGAAAAATGAACGCACCCAATACTCTCCCTCAACCCTCCCTACCATGATCGTCGCGTATGAACAGACCAGTAAATCGTACGGAGGGTGTTTTGCGGCGTGTAAGAACGTCGTAAAGTCGTGGTCCAATCATTGGCCGCTGCGCTGGTTGTAGCAAGAACCAAGTTCTTCTGGAAATTAATCAACACGACACTGGGGGCGATTATGAGCATATTCACCATAGTGATTGAACTACGAAAGAGTCTCTTTGTTGGAAGGATCGTCCAAACGCGGCCTTCTTCATTTGCAGCTTTGTGACGCGGACAAGGATCAAACCAGCGAGATCGTTTGCTGAGTACAGCTGTCGGGGGGCAGTTACGGCGCTATACAAAAGAAACAGGTACCGCTTGCTAAATCATTGGATTTCAGAGGTGTGAGGATAGTTGAAGGTACGCGGAGTAATGTGAACAGCAAACTGGAGGCAAAAGCAGTGATGACGTAAGACATGCCAACCTTTTCGGCCCGAACTCCGTCCTTAAACGCCACCAGACACCACCACGCCATGGCTTCACGACTCCTTTCTCTATCGCGCCCGTTTACGCGTTCTGCACGCGTTTTTGTGGGGTAATTCTCTCTATATCTACGGAAAGTCACGACAATGGTCCCTGCTCAGTGCTCACGCTCCCAAAGCTCACAACCGGATTCTCGAAACCAGGCAATCAAGACCTGGATGATACAGGGCATTTCCCGGGCTACAGGTGCAGATAAACACCGTCTTCCTGCATGAACGACTATGTGAAATTTTATGAAAATCAGCGAAATCCTACGGATAAGTCCCGGTCGATTGAATACGTGCGTATTTTCTCTTCCAAAACAAGCTTCCGATGGTACAAATTTTACCCGGCAGTATGATTGTCCTGTCTGACGATGACCGCCAAGTGTAAATTCACATTTCGCTCCCTCAGAAAGAATCTGTCTGCTCTGGACTCTCAGACGCATATGAAACAGGTCAGAGTCGATGCAGTACTTGATGATACTCATCGTCGTCGTCCAGGTCCGGGGTAATTGATGTTATACATATCGGAAATCTTTGGACTTGGTACGTCCGAGTTCTGCAGTGCGCATCTTAAGCTAGGGTCACCTCGGAACACAGGTTTACACTCGCCAAGGTGTTGCGCGCCCAGACGAAGTACAACACTGAAAAAAACGAGAAAGCCACAACAACGATGTACCGCGCCTTTTTAGGCGCCTTTGGAAGTTCCAGCATCAAGAAGGATATAGTGCGTTTCTTCCCTAGCATCTGATAGATTCCGCTTATCTTCGTATCATTCGAAGGCTCTCATCTCGACCTACACACCCTCAGTACTCCAGCCACGCCGCATTACTGGATGAATCAAAGACGTCAGTACCGAGGCCGATGGCCGTGGTCAAGAAAGCACCCTAAGCTCACGATAACGGTATATGATATAGTTGAAATGAGTGCACGCGTCTGCGCTTTGCAGGCAGAGGGGACGTATCAGAAGAAACATTCACAGGTGGGTCTATTCTTCACGTCGCTTCGTATGCTCAAGTAGTCGTCGCCAACACTTTAGAGCTATCCATTCTCTCGCAGATTTTGTTATTCAGATACCCCAGACGTGAGCGCAACTACGACAATCAAGGGAGGTGTATAGAAGGAACGAGGTATTCGTGTAAACCAACGTAACCAAAACGTACCTCCTTTTAAAGCACAGATTACTGGGGCGTCTGCACTCATTCCTCTTCTCTCTCGCATCAGCTGATTACTCTCTTATAGATACGTTACCGAGGAAGGGTTGCCATCCACCCAATGCCAGTAATCTCGCATGGTATACGTCCCTTTCGATAATTGTCTGTACTTGACAAGTCTGCTGTTAAAGACAGTGCTTGGGAGGATTCCCGTAGTGTTCTTCTAGACGCCGTGAAGTCCAATATATCCGCCTAAGATCATATAAATACGATGTTCCCTTTCCGTTGAACATGATTAGCAGGCAACTCCCAAAATCACCGTGATAGAACATGATCTGGATAATGTGCGGGAGTAATGAGGGTACCGTCGAGGGAAGCATTGCCAAAAGGAAAGTACCCGAGCAGGTCTTGCTCACTGAGATATTTGAGGCCGAAGATTGCTCGTGCCTTCTTCCATGTAGTGCAGCGACCCGCCGTAGTAAAAAAAAACACTGATTCTCTCAGAGAAGCGTCTCTTCCTTGACTTTGAGCGTCTGAAGAGGACGATGAGGTCAAGGCTATAAAGCAAGAACAACGAAGCTGTACTCACCCACATCTGCTTATCCAGTTCCATACTATGTCAACGCGACCTACGACAACTGACTTTTGTTGCTCGCTTCCCTGCCAATGAAATACGGAGATCATGAATTTGTGTTGCGCTATATTGCTGCTGCGAGCAAAGCTGACATCGCTCCGAATTGACAAGCTGTTGTTCTAGGAACTGAGCAGCACGGCACTGCAAACAAGTATATAAGCATACACACTGTAGCAGTCAGAATACCACAGAGTCTCTTGGAATAAATGATCAGATCTAGAGTCTGAACACATCGCTGTCCTTCCCTTCCTTCGTCAGACATGGGGTCAAATTGGCGAAAGGCATTGCAGACTACAGCCATCACAATGCCGAAGTGAGTGATGAATTTTTCGGAGACAGACTTCTTTTCATAGAGGATACACCATACCGCGCTAATAACCCCCGAATGTGTTAGAAGCAATCCGCAAGAAACGAGGAATAGACCCACCTGTGCAGATGTCTTTCTGGTTCCGTCACCCCTGGCTGCGATATCAAGCATAGACTCCGTTTGTTTTCAACTACATCGGATAGGGCCGTCATTGCGGCTTGAGGGCTGTGGCTTCATACTCGTCCTTGGTAAGAGTTTCTTGGTTCATCCCATGATACGACCGAGGAAAGGAAGAGAAACCTTGCGTGATACGAAGAATATTGAGAACCGAGAGTCGTTATTCGTCACCTGGATATTACTGAAGCTGCAAAGGACGATGGGGTTATGACGGATAAGCGTAAGCAACAAGGAAAGGGGTTCGAAGAGGCGAGCCGGTAGTGATGGTGGAAGAAGTGCGCAGGCTGAGTTCGGCTCTATTCGGCCTAGGCTCGGGCGATCCGGGAAGCCTCAAATTCGTGGGGCTATCAACGCGATCATCATCCATAGTGAACCCCTGGCTGATCTCGATTCTGAATGAAAGTTTGAAGACGGCGGCGCCCACTCAATGAAGGCCCTTGCATGGGCACCAGAAACAGGTTTGGAGACAAAATATAGTCGCCATGGCTTGCTTTTGCATCAGTCTTTCCTTCGAAAGCAGCTCTCGAATGTCAGCCAAGAGATACTGTTTTTACTCCGAGTCAATCTTCATGTGCCGGCCGCTCTTCGCGATACATCGATGATCACAAGCGCACGAGTACATAATACGAACAACATACAAATAGTGCTCGTTACTGTAAAAATAACGTCTCCCTTCCTGTGGCATTCCACGATCTAGATGGTACATTCAACAGGAGCTTCAAGAAAAGACGGGAAAACGAGCACTTTGAAATCGTTCACTGCGCTCTCCGGTTCGTTGAATCCGTGAACAACGGATCTGATTCGTATTCCAACCTTCCGAAAATGTACCCGCAAAGTTGCTTCCTTGCCGGAAGCGGATGCATACCCGGGTTTCCCTCCAAGTTTATGTTTGTATGGTATGATTCCGCTCTTCTCAATTATTTGTGCTTTCAATGGAGGTTTCCACGGAAGGTAATGTACGCAACTTCATTTGTATAAACTGTCCTTCAAGGATCAGATCGATCATCCTTCACTAGTCGCGGTCCGTTGAACCAAATTCCAGTCGACGCCCATGGCCCCTGTGTTGCATTGGTGTAAACCTGCATTCCAACATTATTCTGCAGGCACGGACGAGGACTCGAACGTAAAAAGACCATAAATAAGCGATATAAGAGTATGTCTGTTACTCGGGACCTTCGGAAGGAAGACGAGCATCCAGCGCCACTCCGAACAGCTCCCATCTCACAGAAGCGGCTGCGATGTACAATGAGCTATGGAAGAAGAGGGTCCGCGAAAAAGAAGTCAGTTCAGGGAAGGAAAGTATCGAAATGAACGTACTCAAGCAGGTGTTCCTCACCGAGATATCTTTATCCAGATATTGTTCGTACCTCTTTTCTTGTAGCGTGGCGACCCACCGCAGCGGGGAAAAGACGATCTTGATTGTAAAACCTGTGTCCCATGCCCGGGTATCTGTAAGAGATTAATGGATTAACACTTAAAACCAAAGAGCTTGCAGAACGAAACAAGACTCACAGATCTCTGCGTAGCTTTCTCCGTATCATGACAGTGTACAACCAAGCAGCGGTGTCCCTCTTACCCGTGCGAATCATCTCAAACTGACATCGCTCATTTGTATAGCATGCAAAGGAAATACCGAGATCATGAATTCGAGAGCAGGATCATCCTAATGAATGCGCAAAGATATCAGGAGGTTTTTGTAGGGGCAGCCGACCTTCGAGATGGACAGGTGTATCTTCGGCGCCTGCTTGAATGTTTGCTATTTCATAAGCGATGGTACCGCAACATAATAGAGCTAAGACGCTCACAAAAGTGGCTTAGGAACAGGGACGCAATACCAGCTGTCGCCTTGTCGTTCCCAGGGACGTCTGAAAGTGCGCATGCGACCCAAATCCTAGGCCTAGAGGTAAGATAAGGCCGTCCCTCAGGCGCGTCCAAAGGTTAAGCGGAGGGCACGCACCTGATTCTCCTTGCAAGAGTGTTTCTGATTTAAGATACGCCAAGTGCCAAGTCAGATGGCCACAAGGGAGTCTTTTCTCCAAGGTTCCTTCCAAGATGTCATGTGAATTGGACGTCGGATTTGGTGACTCTGTGAGGACGTGGTAAACATACAAAGCACGACCGGAAGCATGAAATACGCACTGTGGTACTCTCGTGGGCCAAAAGAATGCCTTCCGATGAGACTGAGCCTGCAGTCCGTGGCCAGCAATCGAAGGCGTTTTCGAGAGGTAAGGGGCTGGATCTCGCTTCTTGGGGGGGTCGATGAGAAAATGCGAGAGTACCAGCCGACCAAGGGTGGTAGTCGTGACGAAGCGACTTTTGAGCTTCGGCACATCCCGGCATCAAGCTCTGATGACGATGACATCATGACCTCTCGACTCTATCCTAGCCAACGATGTCCGCCAGCCTATTTATCCAAGCGCTACATTCACAAATGTTCGATTTCCATCGCCATAATTATATATGATATCTTGTACCACCGTCTAACGTATGCATTTCCACATCTCGGAGTTCTTGTTGTGTTCTTGGGTTCTCGACGTTCCGTTCAACTGACCTTCCTTCAACAGACGCTCTTCCTCCTCCTCTACCATATTCCATGGCTCCTTCCGCCCACTCTTTTTAAATCCGTCGTAAGCTGTGCAATATCTTCCTCGTGGGCTGATGCACTGATGCACGTCTAATTGCAGAACGTTACTCTTATTCCCGAGCATGATCTAACAAGCTTCTGAGGGATGGAAGGCCTTCGGAATCGGGTTTGGCAATCACATTGGAGAATTCTCCCAAGGGAATCGCAGTAATTCGTTCGTTCTGACCAAGATTGATAGATATGTCACTCTGTGCGGCCGTTGTCGTTTAAGACAATTTTTGGGTGCCTAGCTTTAATGACGGCTTTACGCTTAAGGTTGAGAGGTATGCCATTAGTTCTATGTAGCCATGGCTAATTCTTATCTTCCTTGCATAGGTTCGGAGTCATGAATACGATACACATCGGTGATATACAGCCCCTGTACTTTGAAAGGATCCCAGGCCACGCTAGAGCCTAGCGCTGGATATACGCAGGTTTGTGTTAACATAACACGACATCTAGCAATCAATCTTCAAGCGAACCGTGGTACAGTGAACTTTCCCTATGTATATTGTTGTGAAGGTCACCGCAGCGTACAGTTCCTTTGTTCTTCACCTTCGACCGCAACCATCGCTATATCTGGAATTCTCTCTACCTAACATAGCGATATGTTCCAATCCCCCTCGCTCGTCTGTTAATAGCGGTTCTATCAGTGCCATAGATGGTTTGTGGCTTCTGCAGCGCTTGACAAGTTTCGCAAATGACACAATCAATCCTTAGCGTCGGGTTTCTAGTCGCTATTGACAGAGCACGAGCGTCAAGTCGAACGACAGAGTCTATACCTCTCCACGACCCGCTCGTGAAGATGACAGTGCATGTATGGGAAGTAATACCTCGATGAGGTATAGATCACGACTGTGACGAATATTAGGCGGCGGCCTTCGCATTACGATGGTCCGAGAGATTCTATCAAAGAGATGTGGCGTTGGATGCGATTTCACTGGCACTGTAAATGCATTCAGACAGGTTATTCTCAAGCGACAAGGTAGACCCACATACATCTAGAAGTAATTACTTATTCAGAACTCTCTTTAGAGACGACGATCCCCATATTGACAACCCAATCCTTCTTTCCCGTTGAAATAATCAGCCATAACCGACCTCCACGTGTAGCTCCGGCTTCCCTTCTGCACGGAGAACGCGATCGTACATCTACAAGCACTACGTCTGGGAGTTTCACGCGACAGAGCAAAGTAGCAGGGAAGCGATAAGCAAGCTCCCAACTTTGGATGCGTTACCAGCAAGAGCGGCAGACGAATAGACCAACACCGTCGCAAATGCGATGGCGAAGTTCTCTTTGTCGAACATCTCCTTCAACGACTGGCCCGCTGTCATGGCCTCGAGATCTTCCACCGATGTCGTACCCCTGCAAACGCGCCCAGCGATCTTGACTCAAATATATCAAGAGGTCGCCATTCTTTTCCGCTCCTTTCCAACCTTCTACGCTTCTCCGCCTAATGACGACCACGTTGATGAACCGCGCCATTACAAGCATTCACAGGGCCGCAGTTCCCCACCAGTCCTCGAGAGCGCCTAGTAGAGCGAAGGCTGAGATGGTCATGACAGAATGGAGCCGCAGAAGTTCCAGCGACTTTCAATGACTGCATTCAGCGATTGTATAAGGATAGTTTCCCGTCGAGGGATGGATACCTTGGCGGTAACGAGATATTCAGCGCACGGAATACTTTGTAGCTATCTGACAGTAGTGGGGTTCATGACGCGGAAGGTGTATCTGTTATTCATTGCACTATTCTTGGTGTTTCACTGTGGCTACTTTCGTCGGCAGATTATTGCTGATGCATTACTGGTGCAAAGAATGTCGAGGTAGGAGGCCGTAACGTTGAGGGCCGTCCTCATGACAACAGCGGAAAGATCTGCGAAGGTGACGAGGCCCGCAGCTTCGAGGGTGACACGGCGAGAGTTAAAGGAAATTTTTAACACTGAAGGAACCTGATTAGAGTGGGGAAACAAGGGGAATGGAATATGGACATTTAGATAGTGCTTTCTTTTCTTGTCGAGTACCTCGAGGAGATTCCTCTTGCACTGCCTGTTCATCACAAACACGTCCATCGGCCGTCCAAGGAAGGTGAATCACTTCCGTGCTGTCGACCAGTCCATTCTTATTCTTCTCTCCGAAGCTAATCCTCAACGCCGCCAGCGACTGTCGCAGACGCCATCGGAGAAAGGCTCAAAGCTAGCCAAGGACCCCAAACGACGGCCCTAAAAGAACGACAGGCGTAAGGATCCCTATCAATCACTTGTGTTTGAAGTTCAGTAGAGTTGAAACACGACCTCCCAGTAGAACACCTGGTCTACGAGAGTTCGTCAGGCACACGTATCCTGGCAGATAGATAAAAATGAACGCACTCTCGCTCAATGCTCCCTACCAATGCCATGATTGTTGCACATGAACAGATTAAGTAGTCATGCCGAGAGTGATTTGCAGCGTGTAAGAGCTTCTTACAGTGGTTGTCTAATTATTGGCCACTTGCTGGTTGTAGCAAGAACGTTCTGAACTAGGTCAGCTGTTTCGAAGTCTTGCGTCAAGGAGACTAGATCCCGTGAGAGAGGCGTAGAACAAATCTTGTATTAGAGTACAATGGCAATACATAGGTTGAGACGTCTAGCTGTAGTATGGGTGAGGGAGAAGACCCCATAGGGGAGATCCCGGGATGAGACGAGGAATCTGAGAGAACCCATGAGGACTAGCGGAGGCGCGTCGAAGAATGACGAGACTCACCCATCTACAGCGATAGCTTAGCCTACGCTATGGCCTTCACACTGCAATCCTTACTTTCTTCTTCTTTTCGGTTGTGTCCAGTAGTTCAATGTGGAGTACACCTAGTATCTCCAGATTGCGCCAGTACTTCTTGAATGCGTCTGATGACCATCTTCCGAGCGCTTTCACCACATCAGGATTGACACCTTTGATGAGAAAGAAGGTAGTTCCCCCGATGCGGAAGGAATGACCCGTGAATCGGGTTAGGCCTCGCTTGGACCAGATCTCGTTGCATCGTTTCAGGAATCGTTTTGCTGTCATTGCCATTCGTTGACCGTTGGGGGCTATATACGATGCTATAGGTGAGTTTTCCGACAATCTGTTCTTGTGGATGTGATGTAGCATGGCATTGATGGGGTCTGCGGCGCCATTCTGTTTGCATAGGATAATGTCTTCGCCTCGGTTCTTCTTCGTCTTCGTCCATGGGAGGTGGAGCTTACACGAACCGTGGGCTGAGTGTGGTTGTGCGAGATCTTTTAGGACCGGATTGTATTTGCCCTTGAATTTCCGGATATCCTGGGCGTCAGGGAAGAGCTCTCCTAACCTGATCTGTCCAAAGAATGCTGTCATTGCTAGAGCTAGGACGGCTGAATCTGTATTGTCGAATAGGTCTAAGTCATCGTGTAGCATTGTGATCATTTCGATGGTTATTGGAGGCCGAGGGGGTTTTCTGCTCGACTCTGGTGTATGTTAGACCCGAACTCCGGTATAACAAACAAGACTAAACAAGTGGCTGTATCGCGTTCGTACAGTCACCACTTGAGTGTCAAAGTGTCTGATAACCGAGAATCAAAGATCAAACGCAAAGTCTGGGCAGAGGAGTGAGTCGAAGAGTAAGTTTGGTGTATTGAAACTTTAGCTCGAAGCTGGAGAATATACAGCGAGAGCTACACTACTTATATACTGTTTCTGTACGTGCTATTATTGTAACTGTCCTTTGATAACGGAGCTCCGTGGAGACAGGAGCTGGAGCACAGTCTCGTCTGTGTGGAGTTAGTGCGTCAATGCGTGATGAAGCGTTCCGGGGTTCGGTGTTGGTGGGTGTATGACCGTGGTTGCTTGGATAAGCGTCGAGATTAGATATGATAAGATCCAGATAAGATCTTATCATGTCTAATAATAGAAAAAATAGAAAAATCATAACATTACCCCCTTGTTAAAGGCAGGCGTCCCGACTGCTTTACATTCAGCCCCCCTCTTCCTCCGGTGTGTAACCGTCCATTGGTCCGTATTCCTCCCCGAATTCCTCCCTACTGACCCAGTAGTAGTCTTTGATTAGCTCGCTGAGATGGGGGATTTCGTTTTCGAAATACCATGCCGTTGTAACGAAGTCTGTTCCTTGTTGTACTTGGAATTGTACGTCTCCGTTCTTTGTCCTTGAGTTTAGGATGAATGTCTGGGGTTTGGCGTTGTCTGCTTTGACGACAACGGCTTGGACTGTTACTGTTCCTTGTATAGTTTTATGGTAGTCGGCGATGGCTTCTTCTGCGTGACCTAGTTCGCTTTCCTTTGTCCATTTGTCTTCCTCTCTCCCATAACCCTTCCATTTGACTAAATAGTCGGTAACGGTATTTGTGGTGTATTTGCCTGTTTCCTTATCTTTTGGTCCGCGCACTTTGCGTGTTTTATGGTTTATAATGGCTTCGACCTCATATTCAGGTTCGTCATTGATAATGTCGGGTGGAGGTGGTGGATCTTGCTGCTGATTTTGGAACGTCGGTGCTATATATGGCGTTAGGAGGGTTTCGTTAAAGACTGGGTAGATTTTCCAGGCGAGCGGCAGCTTGAGCTTGTAGGCTGAGAGGCCGCGCTTTTCTAGAATGAGGAAGGGTCCGACACGT
This sequence comes from Armillaria ostoyae, assembly GCA_902506015.1. Classification (NCBI taxonomy): domain Eukaryota; kingdom Fungi; phylum Basidiomycota; class Agaricomycetes; order Agaricales; family Physalacriaceae; genus Armillaria; species Armillaria ostoyae. The sequence continues at coordinate 3,972,127 of LR732076.1, read as the reverse complement.
TTGTCGTCGAGTTTTTTCTTGGGTCGAGCGAGATGGAGGTTGGTAGTGTCGAGCCAGACCTTGTCTCCAGGCTGATATGTGATGGCGGCTTTCTTCTTTTTGTCATATTGGGTCTTCATTTGTTCTGCCGCTTTAGTGAGAGTGGCTTTTGTCTCGTTGTGAATAAGTTTCATCGTGGCTTTGAATTCTTCAGATGCTGGTGTGCGAAGCGCGGCATGAGTGTGAGTGTCAGGAGCAATACGTGGGTTTCTTCCAAAGTTGACGAAGAATGGGCTTTTACCAGTGGCGGAGTGTATCCTATTATTGTGCTGGAATGCTGCCAAGGGTAGCCATTCAGGCCAATCAGTTTGTCGGACATTGATGAAGATCCTGAGATATTTCTCAATTTCCTGATTGGCGCGTTCTGTTTGTCCATCCGTCTGCGGGTGATAGGCTGTGGACGCGTTTCCTTTGATGTCGAGCATTTTGTACAGGTCTTGTAAGAATTTGGATACAAATTGGGGTCCTCTATCGGATATGACTGTCACCGGCATTCCGTATTTGGCATAGACTTCATCGCGCAAGATTTTAGCCCATCCTTCGGATGAAAGCGTTGTTTTGCAAGCGATTGGTATTATGGCTTTGGAAAAGCGGTCTACGATGACTAGTATGGCGTCTAACCCTTTGCACGGGACGAGGCCAGTGATCATGTCTACTGAGATATGCGTCCATGGCTCTGACGGGATTTCGTTTGGATGGAGCGGAGCTCGTCGAGCTTGGGTACTGGCTTTGGTTCTTGCGCAGGTTTCACATCCTCGGACGTAAGTTTCTACGTCCTTCTTGAGTTTCGGCCACCAATAGTCGCGAAGGACTAATTCCTTTGTTTTTTCAATGCCTGGGTGTCCAGCTGTTATGTGGTCGTGACAACGCGATATGACTTCGCCTCGAGCGGCGGTGTCGCGGGGGACGTAGATTCTTTGGTCGTAATATAAGAGACCATCCCTTTCCTTGATGCCTTTCTCATGGTTGAGTGAGTTTGCAATTCCTTGATCCCACTTTTGATGAGAACGTGTGGCGCTTTTGATGCGTTCGTGAGTTTCATCGTTCGTGGGCATAACCATGGTTCGGAAATGTTCGGGAGATAGAACGGTGATTTCGTTATTGTCATCTTGGCCCTGTGGATGATCTGCTCTTCTACTAAGGAGGTCTGCCTTTTTATTGGAGGCGCCTGGCTTATGATGAAGAGTGAAATGATATTCTGCGAGTTCGGTCACCCATCGTGCTTGGCGACGATTGAGTTTCTGAGGTTTGCGGAAGTATTGTAGATTTTGATGATCTGTCCAGATTTCAAAGTCTACAGCGGCACCCATAAGGTAGTGTCGCCATTCGTCTAGGGCAAGCATAATTGCGAGTAGTTCTTTGTCGTATATTTCATAATTGCGCTCGGTGATGTTTAAGGCTTTTGATAGGAAGGCCACGGGTCTCCACTTTCCATCCTGTTCTTGAGATAATACGGCACCGATCGCGCCTTCACTTGCATCTGCTTCTACACGAAATTGTCCTTTTGCTGTCGGGATGCGAAGAATGACGTCGACTGCGAACCGGTTTTTTAATTGTTGGAACGCAAGTTGTTGAGCCGTTCCCCAAGTCCAAACTTCCTTGCCGGTGAGGCGCGTCATTGGGCGTACTATGTCGCTGTATCCTTTTATGAAGCGGCGGTAGAAGTTGGCGAAGCCTAAAAACGATTGGAGTTCTTTCTTCTTTGTTGGAACTGGCCATTCTGCAATGCCTGCGAGCTTAACGGGGTCCATGCGAATGGAACCTTCGCTGATTATCACTCCGAGGTACTCTGTCTCTAGTACCTCGAACTCGCATTTTTCAGCTTTCAGGAATAATTTGTGTTTTCTTAACAACTCTAGGACGCGACGAGTGATCCTTCGATGCTCTTCTAGAGTTTTTGAGAAGATTAGGATATCGTCAAGGTATACGGTGACTTTGCCAGTTGCAATAAGATCTTTGAAGATATCGTTCATCATCCATTGGAATGTAGCGGGTGAGTTAGTAAGCCCGAAAAACATAACAGTGGGTTCAAAGAGTCCACGATTTGTTCTAAATGCGGCTTTCCATTCGTCATCCTTTTTGATGCGTACATTGTTATATCCCCAGCGTACGTCAAGCTTGGTGAAGTATTTAGCACTTCCGAGTTTGTCCATTAGTTCAGAAATGAGCGGTAAGGGATATCGGTTTTTTATCGTCATTTCATTAAGTTTGCGATAGTCCTGGACAGGACGTAGGGTTCCATCCTTCTTTTTTACAAAGAAGAATGGGGAGGCCATGGGGGATTTAGATGGTTTGATTCGTCCTGACGCAAGGTTTTCGTCGAGAAACTTGTCGAGCTCCTTTTGCTCGATAGGGTTCAAGGGGTAGACCTTGCAGTCTAATGTGTTTTTTGCATTTGGAACGAGTTCTATTGCGTGGTCCCATGGTTTCCGAACGGGAAGATCGTCGAAGTTTTCTTTGGTAAATAGGTCTTCAAAGTCGCGATATGATTCGGGAACCATTTGTTCAAAGGTTTTCTTTTCCTTCCCTTCGTTAGCTTTAGCAGCAAGTTCATTGGCTTTATGAACTGCGCGGATCTCAATGGCTTCTTCAAAATCGACGGCTAGTATGGTTTCTCCTTCTTCTAGTTCCCATTCATCGTCGGGATCTTCGTCAGGAAGTACGAAACGGTTTCCCGCACATTGGCAACAGGTGAAGGTTACGCTTCCAGTAGCCCAGTTGATGCTTGGGTTATGGCGTACTAGCCAGTCATGTCCTAGGAAGATTTCCTTCGAGCCGAGGTCGGTAACGGCGAGGTCAATTCTTTCACTATGTCCTCCGATTTTGAGACGGAGTTCGGCGTATGTCGTGATTTCCCCCGCCTTATTGCGAGATCCATCGGCATTGTAAACAGGGATAGGACTGGCCGTTTTCTGAACTGGGATTCCGTATTTTTTGACAACGTCACGATGAATGGAACTCCCAGTACAGCCACTGTCGAGAAGTGCTTTCGCTTGAATAGTTATTGGTCGTTCTAGGGTCATAAGTTCGACGGGGATGAGGAGACTTTGCGGGGAATTTTGTGCACGGATAAGGTATCGTTTGGGTTTATGGAGTTCGTCAAGCCATTCAAGAGCACGGAAGCGTTCAGATGAACGAAGACCTTCGAGGAGGTTGTCGATGACTTCCTCCGCTCTGGTCTTATGAATCCAGTTGAGCAGTATGGCTCGAGCGCTGGACTCATCTTTCGCGTCTTTGATAGCCCTCCAAGTCCATTCGGTTTCGAAGGGTTTTAACCATTCGTGAGGTGCTGCCGTCGGGGGCGCGTGCTCCGCAGCCTCCCGACCCTTGGATACCGAAGTATCGTTGCCAGTAGGGCGTTCTGCCTCTTTTTCCATAAGAGGACTTTTTCGCTTCGGGGATGGCCCGCATGCACCTGCATCGGTTGCAGTAACCTTGTTCTGCTGTAGTATAAATGAGGTATCGTCATCTTGATCAGGTACTTCGATCATAACTACCGAATGCCCCCTTTTCATCGCCTGGGCGCTAGCGACTTCCCTCCTTCCAGGTATGGTCTTTGTGTCCATGGAATTCCTTGCGGTATTCTCCTGCGCACCATCCGATCGAAACTCAACGTCGATCGTTGCGATGGGTGACTTTTCAGTCGGAGCCGCTTGCTTGTTTTTCAACAAGACTTCGTGGGGGACTGGTAAGGGAACGCCTTCCAATCCGTAGCACGCTCCATCAGTCCTGCGGGGCAAGCTCGCAGTGTCGATGGATGTCACGATGGTGGGTGACTTTTCGTCAAGCACTTTCGTCGGTTGGGTTTCCCCGCGTAGACTACTCGTGTGACGCTTTGCTTCAAAGTTGCGAAGCGCCGGATCCTTGGTATTGGGGCTCTCTGCCCCTCTTGGAGCCTCGTCGATTGAGACACTTGAGAGATGGGTATCGTCATCTGTGGTTAGTATGGCGTACCTATTGTGTGATTCCTTGCGAGTCTGGTTTGAATTCCTTTCAGCGAATAGTATTGAATGCGGCGGGTGCGATACATTAACTACATGTAAAGTATTAGTCCATCCACTATGACCGGAATGCGTACCAGATCTCCCCCCCGCCGAGTAAGTAGAATCACTTACTTCCCGGCGGCGTCTTTTACCTCTTCGATCTTGGAACCTGTTGAGGGCTCGGTCGTCGAGGCTCTGACCTCCTGCTTCTTTCCTTTGTTCCATGACTGCAGCGGGCAATTCTTGCTAATGTGTCCCTTCTCCCCACAGCGGAAGCAGTTGCCGCTCTTGATGGCGTCGATATCCATCGGCTGTCCCCTTCCGCCATAGGTAGTCCCAGTGGTAGTCTTTTTGGGTGTCGAGGAAGTTGTCGCGCCGGATGCCCCCTTGGGCGTTCCAGCGTTCTGCTGTGGTGGAGGTGGTCGGGGTTGGTACATTCTGCCAACGAGGTCAAGCGCCGCTTTCCTTTGTCTTTCCTCGTTCATTATGATGATCCGCTTTCCCCACTGCTCATATCCTACCGGGATATTAGTCCCGATATTGGCGATCATGTTGGTGTATGAGGCGGGGACTCCTTGTCGTAGTGCTGTGACCATGTGGCCGCGGTCATCGGTGTCATGCCGTAGCTTGGCCTTCTTGGCTAGCTTTTCGAGTTCCTGAAGATACTCGGTGGCGGTCATGGTTCCAGTCATGCGGAGAGCGTACATAGCGACTTTATGTTTCTCTTCAACGCCAGGGTCACTGAACTTGGTCGCGATGGCTCCTTTGAAGACGTACCAGGAGGGGAATCAATATTTTCCTCGACTGGTACTGTAGAGGTCTTCTAGTTGCAGGGTCCACCAGTCTTTGGCCCTTCCTTCGAAGTAAGAGGATGCAAAGGCTACTCGATATGGATCGAGCCACATGTAGGCGCTGTGTACTTGAAAGTACATTTGGCAATCCGTGATGAACCTGTCTATGTCGTCGGCGTCTCCGCGGAAGGGTTCTGGTTTTCGGATAAGATCGGGTTTGCACCCAATCCATGGTGCGTCGTCCCCCATTGCGCCTACAGGGTTTGGGGGTTCGGTGTCGGGGTCGAATTTGTCAGGGGCTCCTGGGAGAGACCATCGTTCTTTGTCTTTGGCGACTGAGTCGCTAAAGGGGTCCTTTGGGTCAGGCGGTTTTTCGCCTTTGAAGAAACCAGTGCCCGGCGTCCATGGCTCGGATGGCTTCTCCGGTTTCTTTCCTTCGTTTCCTCCTCCCCATCCATCATCTGGTTTGTCGTCAATGATGTCGATGTCGGGTTTGCCGGATCCTCCAGCCCCGTCTCCTCCTGATCCGGCTTGTACTCGGCCTGGGCCGGAGTACATATAATTGGTCCGGTGATGGATCTGAGGTGAGGTGGGATGTCGTCGGCGTCTTGGTTGGTGGGATATGATGAGGGGGGGTTCTTTGGTGAATCTAGATTGGTATGGAGCGGGGGTTCTGTACGGGGTGAAAGGGTGTCGTTCATTAAATAAGGATACAGCCTGTACATCTGCGCTATAATTAAGTATGTCCTCCCGTTCAGCTGGATCCGCTCGCATCCATGCCTGACCTGCCTCCGAATGCGTCCAGATCGCTTCCGTTGGTATAAGCGCTCGCTTGGAACGCCATATACTCCTGTACTCGCGTCCCAGCTCTTCGGGGGTCGCGGTCTCCTGCGCGGGCTCGGTATTCCATCCAAGTAGCGATAGAGACTCCAGGGAGCCCCCGCTCCATCTGGTGGGAGCGATACTCCCTGTATCGGTGGAGCCAGATTGGAGTGATGGGGCGAGGACGCTGTCGGTAGGTCTCCTCTTCGATCTCGTTGATGGCACTTGTTTCGGCGGGGGTGGCAGCCTGTCGCTGCCAATACTGGGTGGTTGTTTCATTCTCCAGTTGTGGGCGACTTGCGCGCTCGTAGAACTGGGTAGCGGTTCTGTCGCGGGTGGTGGTTCGTTCGATTTCATTGTTCTGCGAGATGAGTCGCGCCAGTTCTTCTCTTGCCGCAGCGTCTCGACTTGCTGTAGCAGCTCGTCGTAGGTCGGAAGCGGGCTGGGGAGTGGCTGAACGGTTTCCTGAGTCTCCTGGGAAGTCACTGGAGTTGGGAGACCAGGCTCTGGTGTAGGGATGGGGGGTCGGGGTGCGTTCTCGGACGTTTCGCTGATTGTTGTTCCAGATGATGATTTCGGACGTTGTGGGGGAGTGTGGAACGTAGCTGTCGTCGGTTGGAGTGTCTGAACGGATGACGATAGGGATTCCGGGTTCTCGGAAGGGGAACTCGGGGCTGGAGGGGATGGTGATGGAGAGACGTGGGGTAGCGACGTACTGGACTTCTTCCTCTGGAAGAACGGGATCCGAGATCGTAGGGATCGTTTCGTACTCTTCGTAGAGGACCCTTCCCCCTTCTTGTCCGACGTCTTGCTCGTTGGTAGAGGTGGATAGTCCTGTAGACTGAGATTCGAAGAGTGGGGGGAAGGTGATTGGTCCTTCCCACTCCCTGAAAGCGTCTGCGACATAGTGGTAGGGGGTAGTGGAGTGGGTTCTGACGGGGTAGAGGCGAGGGTTTGGGACAAAGGCGCCTCCTGGGCGTTCGATGTAGGTGGAGAAGATGAGGTGGCGGACGTAGTTAACGAGTCGGCGAGGGAGTGGCTTGATCTCGTGTCCGTACGTTTTGAGGAGGATGAGGGTGGTGAAGACACAGGTGAGGCTAAGCGCGGTAACGGCTATAGCGACAAGAGTGTTGGTGGAGAAGTCGGTGGAGATTTGCATTCGGTTTGATTCAACGTATGAGCGTTTGAGAGGAAAGGGAATGTATGAAGCTTCGAGCTAATTGTTAGACCCGAACTCCGGTATAACAAACAAGACTAAACAAGTGGCTGTATCGCGTTCGTACAGTCACCACTTGAGTGTCAAAGTGTCTGATAACCGAGAATCAAAGATCAAACGCAAAGTCTGGGCAGAGGAGTGAGTCGAAGAGTAAGTTTGGTGTATTGAAACTTTAGCTCGAAGCTGGAGAATATACAGCGAGAGCTACACTACTTATATACTGTTTCTGTACGTGCTATTATTGTAACTGTCCTTTGATAACGGAGCTCCGTGGAGACAGGAGCTGGAGCACAGTCTCGTCTGTGTGGAGTTAGTGCGTCAATGCGTGATGAAGCGTTCCGGGGTTCGGTGTTGGTGGGTGTATGACCGTGGTTGCTTGGATAAGCGTCGAGATTAGATATGATAAGATCCAGATAAGATCTTATCATGTCTAATAATAGAAAAAATAGAAAAATCATAACAGTGTAGCCTTGTCAATGCCTTCCAGCGTGTATTTGAGCAGGATCCTGTCATTGTAGGGTAGGTTGTGGAATATGTGCAGGGCGCGAACTCCATACAGCTTGTTGCGAACTGCATCTGCGGTCATTATGCCTTTGTATGATGCTGCAAATCTGCTTTGGTTAGTAAATATCTTTTCCCAATCAAGGTGCGCCACACCTGCATAGCAATGTTTCCGATGCTGGGAATCTCTCATTTCTGGGTATCGCCTTTCGTCGGCAGAAGTCTACGAATTGCCTAATCCCACTCGTGTGTCCCTTCATCATTCCCGGTGCCCATGCCAGTCCTAGTACTGCTTGCACCTCTGCAACTGGTCTCTCTCCTTGTCAGTGTGCTGTGTTCGGAAGGTTGGCGACTGTTCCATAGTTTGTATTGTGGTGAGTGGTGGTATGGCGTTTGGTTGTTGCTTTCTTGGCAGCGGCACGTTTGTGATGCCAGAGGTAAGGGCAAAATACCGCCATGGTAGTTATAGATCAAGATGTTATTGTGGCTGTGCATCTCCGGTTTGGAAATAATTAATTCGCTATTTTATTCTGGGGTCGTTATAGTCTATGGAATGTTTTACATAGGATTTCAAATGCGATGGTATCTTTGGAGGGAATGGCAGAAGGTCCTTCTTGTGTCCAAATACTCCTCAAGATGGGTTGTCTGCTAGGTTGTCCTTCGTTGATATCCATACAGTCGAGAGCCATATTCCGGACTCTTGCATCAAGAACACTATATGGCACAGGATCGCATTCTGCTGCGCATTGCGTGAATATCCTGCCAACAGTGCTCCTACCACCCCTTGGTTGTCAGAGCGAATGATGATGTGGCAGTCTTTGAGTCCTTTTGCGATGAGTGTTCGCAGCCCAAGCTCGATCACCACCATTTCAGCCCAACCTATATCTCTCCCATCTGATTTCCAACCCTGTACAAGCTCCCAGGCTAACCATTTTCCGTCAAGGACCAGTCCTAGTCCCCATGATGTCGATGCATCGACCATGAGTGACACATTGAGAGGTTCGGCCAGTGTGATAATCGGTATCCCTAAGAGGTCAAGGCTCAGCTTGTGTTTCCACCAAGCCAGGTCTTCCGCTAGCGTGCTGGAAATGGTGTGCCGTATGAAGGCTGGATCGTTCTCCTTGAAGGATGCGCGGAATCGGTAGAGTGTCGGCATGTGTGATTGTCCATCTGGTACCACCAAGCAGACATGATTCAGAGTCCCTATCACCGATTCTGCTTCGCTTTTTGTCATCTTTGCCCCTGCCTCCCAGGGTACCAGCTTCGTCAAATACTTCTCTTTCTTCGCTTGTGGTAGTGACATGAATTTCGCTTCGATGTCCCACCAGAAACCGATGTATGGGAACACTGTGTCGAAGGGTATGAATTTTGACCTTGCCCAAGGCCAGCCCAGCTCGTCCGCTATGTTCCAGACCAAGTCAGCTTCATATGAGTATGAGATTAACCCTTCATTTGATGACTTGGGAAAACGGAAGAAAACAAAGTCATCCACCCATTTTACTAATGCCTCAACTCCCTCATTGAGGAGAATCCTGACCATCGCATCAGCTATTCATCCCCAAATACCTGGGGAAGGAGACGCTCCAAAGTTCAGACAAGGGTCAAGGTGGATGAGGCCGTTGAGGGAGATGGCGGTGAAAGGTCGCACTGAAGGGTGGGTTGGCACGTTTCTGAACGCCGATTCAACGTCAAATACTGCCGCTTGGTGCATTCGCAACCTTCAAATAGCACTCTGAAAATGTGCCCCACACACACTGAAATTTCTTTGAATCTATTATTGCATTAATCGAGGTCGTTTCAGGATTGATAAGGATAGGAAGTAAGGTATCGCTATGTATGGTATCAAGGTCTAGTGGTGTCGCCGAATGTGGGAAAGATTGGTCTACGATGGCGCGAAGCTTCCCTGGTCTGGTTTCCGCAACACTAAGCGGGGCTGTATGGAAATGTCCTGGGAAATGTATTAGCTCTGCTTTGGAGCAAGGATGGTTTCTTTACCTATCCAGGATTCTAATAAAACAGGGTCGTATCCTATTGAGAGACGCCCGAGTTTTGTCTCTTCTGCGTATTTCTCAACTAGAAAATCATGATGCACTGGTAATGTGTAATGGTTTCACGGTATGAAGGTGCGGTCTAGTCTGTAATTTTCGAGGCCCATCAGGAAGCCTTCTCTGATGCCTTTGGGGACGTCTGCGAATTCATTGATAGCGTTTGCTCTGGTAAGGTATAGGGTCCAAATCTCATGACGGAAAGGTGTCGCTATGGGGAATAGGTCTTCAGCGATGGGCATGTGCACCATGGGACGTGGCGTTGCACCGGGTGCAGGCATGGTGGAAACGGCAGGGCTGTCATTTGCAACCGTCGGGGTAGTTGAAGCAGTAACAGACAGGTTCATTGCCTGCGTGGAAGTACCATTTCCCATTTCGCAGTTCGATGGTCATGTTCTTGGTGGCATTGGGACAGGTTCCAAAGGAGTGGGAGCCTTTTTCTCCACAGACCATGCAGATGTAGTCTGGTGTGATAGCGGTAGGTGGTCTGCGTTGGCGAGGTTCAGCTGTCGACTGAAAGTTCGTCGAGTCACGTTGGCGTGTGGTGCCCTTCCCAGTCTGTGACTTGTAGTTACGAAACTCATTCTGAAGTGCCATGAACTTGACATCGTTGTCTGCCACCCTTGCTTTGGCTGCCGCTGCCTCGTTGAGATTGTACTCCGTTAGATGGGAGTTCCAAGCTGCGAGGTTGAAGTGCCACGAGCCTACATTTCCATTATTGTAAATGTGCTGGCGGAGACCCGAGTCATAGGCTTTGATGACTGGGAAAAGCTCTCTTGCTCGTGGAAGCCGTATCAACCGACTCCAGTGGCCACATACTCCCGTGATGTATTCCATCACCCGAGGTCCTCGGATGCCATCACCAAGGTCAAGATCGTCCTTCAAACCCTGTGTCATCTGGATAGTGAGGCCTAGCCACTCGTCATATGTCTTCACTGATTCCTCTGATGCTGCCTTGTGTGGTGGTACTGAGAATTCGAGGGTTCCCCCCGCCCCGACAAAGCACTGCTGTCGTTCTCGAGGGCCTAGTGGCTTTGCTGCATCCTCTCGGCATGCCTCTAGCGAAAAAGAGGTGAGGCATGGGTAATGGTGCATGCCATGGCGTAGGTTGTGTTTGACCTCCCATGGCAAATTGATGATGGTGGGGTCATATAACGGGACAGCGTGATGGTCTCTTGCTACTAATGCTCTTCCATTGTGGCCAAAGAGAGTAGCTACAGCAGGATCGAAGTTACTCCCTGCTGGCTGGTGCTGGCACATACTCCGAAGGTCTTCCACCTCCTGCAGGAGATCTTCATAGCTCGGGTGTCCTTCATGCACCATGCCATTGATGAGTGTCTGATGTGCACTGCCAGGGAAATCACGTCTGACAGAACTCAGCCTCCCCCCATAGCCGCTCATCGACGCAGACCATGAGATGCTTCGTGCCGACTGACCCGGAGCAACTTGCGTTGCTGGGGTGGTCCACACTGAGCGCCTAGCTACAGCACTGGTAAATGAGCTCACTAAGGAGGGGCGAGTCCTATTCGACATCAAAGGTTGAGTCGTAGTGGACAGTGGTGGAGGCGGTGGCCGGGTGCATCCTAAATAGACTATGGACGAGTCTGGGCGTGCTGATGAAGGATGTACGGTATTTGCCTGGCTACGTACTGACGAGCGCTCGCTGGTCTCGCTGACCCCACTTCTGGTGCGTTTGCGGCCTCTGTCTGCACTCGGAACCTGGGTGTATGCGGTCCCATTCATCGGTCTTGTGCTCGGGCCTGGTCTGCTTGCACTCTGGGTTGTATGGGCAGGCGTACTTGCAAGCCTATAGCGAGGCATCGCTGGGGTTGAGTACATGGACACTGCTGGGGTTGAGTACGTGGACGGCATCTGGCCATGAGACGGGGGTGCACGCGGTTGGACAAAACCTGCAACATCTGGTCAATAGATGTTGGTGCAAAGATATGCGCGGTCTTACCTTGAAAGGTAGTGCTGGGGCCGGCCTTGGCACTGGGAACTGGTACTACTCGTGGCTGGTCAAAGCCTACAGCAATCTGGTCAAAAGATGCTGGAGTGGGTATATGTGTGGTCTTACCTCGAGAGGTAGTGCTGGGGCCGGCCTTGGCACTGGGAACTGGTCCTCCCTCCTGTGAGGGGGTCCCAACTTGTCTACCCTTCCCCTTCTGCGACGCCGTCAGCCTAGGACGCGAAAGCACCAAAATGCTCACAGGTGGGGGTCCCATGTCATCTGGGATATCTGGAAAATCACGCATGGCGGCTTCCAAGATATCATTAACAGAGTATGCAGGGGAGGGGTGGGCAGACGCGCAAGTCAGAGGCGAGATGTCACATAGCAGATCTTCGGCGGCGGCTGTGAGCACTGCGACGCTGTTCTCGCCATCTACCTCTGCATCGACGGCCTCCTGCCTGGGCGTGGGCGCTATAGTTGCGCCATTGGTCTGCAAGTCGTCGACCACTCCTGACATGAGGGTTCTGGTCTGCAGGACTCGCGTGGATGGTGTCACGGTTCGCTTGGATCCTCGCTTGGACATCGTTCGCTGAGAGAGCCTGTAGGTATCTTCAAGAGAGAGAAAGAAAGGATGCTGGCTGGGTGAAGGCGGCTAGACGACGGAGATGGCTCTCAATCAAAGCGACGATGATGGGAGTAAGAAGCGAAGACGGCATGGGATCACGTGGGCTCGACACTATTTTCGAAACAGCGTGGCACTCCTGCCCGCCCCACCTATCCTGTCGTGCCACTTCTATTATAAACTTGAAAGTTGAAGTTTCTCTAGCAACTAATCAGCAGGGCACTGCAAGCAATCTATTAGTATGTTCAGCGTAGGAATTCGACGAATAAAGAGTCTAGATCATCCGATGATACGCCGTCTACGTGTTCACACCTAGATTTTGCGATTTGGTAGCAATACAATTGCATATCTATCCTGTACTAGTGATAATAAAAGGACTATAGCTGAGGCTCCGAGCTGATAGTCACAGCAGTATGCGACTAGTGAAGCCAGGACTTAGATGCGATACCACTAGTGGGTCAAATCTACCAGCCGGCTGTACTAGTGACTTGAATACTAGCCGGACTACTTAATATAAGGCCATTAGTAGACAAGTAATGCGACTAGCGCACCAAACAAGGAGCAGAATACACAGATCTCGTGAAGTTCAGTCACTAGTAGACCGATCGGGGCAGAAACGCCTAAGTCAGGTTAACTAGTCACGCAGCAATCTCGAAGCAGGACTTAGAAATGAATTAGCAACAGATTAACGTTATGCCCAGATCCGACTAGTGCGATCAGATCTATTACGATCGGTACTAGTATAGCCCGGCTGCGCTTTCGATCACGGCCGACTACGGTTGCGAGCACGAGGATGTGGCTAGTCGTTCATCTCCAGCACTAGTGGCGCGTTGCTGGGTCAAGCACGCGAGATTAAACCGCTAGCTGAGCTCCGTGGCTCACTAGTCGTCCAATAGCAATTTCTAGACCGACTATTGCATGTTTATGCGCGGTATTTCGGGCCTAGCCAAGAAATCCGTACCAAAAATACCCCACTAGTGTAGTTGTTTGTGTCGCTTTGTACCTTTCTTTACAGTATATAAGTAGTAGAATAGCCACTCGCAATGACAGGCGACGCCATCCCTGCGATTGCGAGTGACTAGTAGTATCTAGTGCCCCTAATTTAAAGGCTTTTGTGCTTAACCTCAGAGGAAGAAGCCACCCCTGTGATTGCGAGTGACTAGCAAGAGTCTAGTGCTCCCAATTAAGGGCTTGTGTGCTTAACCTCACAGGCGACGCCATCCCTGCGATTGCGAGTGACTAACAAGAGTTTAGTGCCCCAATTAAAGGCTTTTGTGCTTAACCTCGAACGAAGCAGCTACTAGTCGCTAAGTTACCTATAGAATTGAGTGAATTGAAGTCCCTTTGAGTCTACTATTGTGTCCTGCAAAGGCCAAGAGTGCTCCGAAGTTAGTTCTTGCAGTTTCTCAAAGTTAAAGTATTATTCTTAGGCCAAGAGTGCCACTAGTAAGCTAGAGTGCGAACTAGTCAAGTGTTATCACTTGTAAGGAGCAGTTTCTAGGCCAAGAGTGCCACTAGTAAGCCAAGAGTGCGAACTAGTCAAGTGTTGATCACTTGTAGGAAGTATTACAGGGCCAAGAGAGCCAATAGTCCGAACAGTCGGAGTCCCAGCGAGCGCAGTAGCTCAAAACCAAGTCACATTCATTCAATTGTGTCGTACCCACCCCACTAGTGTGAGTAGTACGCTTGTAAAACTCACTAGTAACAAATAAAATGTCTTTTGAACAACCTACCTTGATTATCGAGTCTGCAGAGTGCTTCTATCGTACTCGAAACACCCGAATTCAATACATTGGTGATAGTGTAGAGTGTAGAGAGGTTTAGTGTTGGTTGGAGCTCATTTCCGCCCACTAGTCTTTTGCCACTCACCGTTACCGAGCACATCACCGAACACGCCCTTCCCTCGTTTGGCTCAGTTCGGATTCAAGTCGGACTAGGACATGAGAACCAATGACCATTGCTGAGTACAGCGGTCAGAGAAGCAGTCACAGCGGCACACAAAATGAGATAGACGCTTGTTCACAAGCCGTTGGATTTCAGAAACATGAGGCCAGGTGAATAATGCGAACGGCAAACTGGATGAAAGAAAAGAGCAACGATGACATAAGACACCAGTCACTCTTTGGCCCGAGCTCCTTCCTTCAGCAACCTCACGCCGACTTCACAACTCTGTTTTCTATCGCACCCATTCACATGTTCGGCACACGTTTTCATCAATGAATTCTCTCTGGATCTATGGAAAGTCATGACAATGGCCCTCACTCGCACTGAAAAGTCTCCCATGTGCTGGTAGACATTGGGTAGACATCAATGGATGGCACAACCTGTGCACATTTTTGTTATAGATAGCAACTTAACAGGGTGTAGCATCGCACAAGGCTTAATATGTGAGCTTACCATTTGATTCGAATCAGCTCTCCCTAGCCTAGGTTGAATAACACCACAGATTGGGATCATCTCATCTCCATGTTACCCTGGGCCGACATAGCATACTTGTCTTGATCAGGATCGGATGGTGCATGTGCTGGGGATGTTGCTGCTCTTCCTCCTCAACCAGTCAGCCCTCCTTGCGAACACCAATCAACTGTGTACAATGCTGTAAGTTTGAGTCTAGGTTATTGAGTCTCAGCCTGGATTTCCATCCTCTACATTCCATATCTTCACAATACCATCATCAGAAGCATTCTGAATGCAATTTGTAGTGCTTGTCAGTACTATTACCTGGCTTCTATACAATTTCTAAATTTTAAGGCTCTATGGTGGTGAGAACAGTCCTTCCAATTGACTGATATCCAGATGTGGTTCTTAACATGGTCAGGATATTAAAACCACGATGGCTATCACTGGAAACCATGAATACTCAAATTAAACAAGAATATTATAAGACTTTGTATGAATGATACCCAGACCTGCCAGCCTTTCCACATCTTTCTTATCATCCATCACAACCACTGACATTTTCTCAAATCTCTGTCTTGGCAATCGCTGTCCAACAACCCAATGTTGTTGCTCTATGCCATTGATGTCGACTGTATCACAACCAAGTAATGTGTATGCATCTTTGGGTATCAGGATTTGATGGGTGGCATGGATTGTGAATGTGTGTGGTATCCCATCCCCACTTTTAACAACCAACTCTCCGCATCGATCCACCCCTTCTGCAAATCCCACATCCAACCCATGCACATGCCCCTTTGCAATGCAAGACCCTTCAAATAAGTCCTCATCTGTCTTGTCATCATGCCCAACAAGCACATCACAGTTTGCATCCTGTGGCAGAGGCTCAGTCATGACCTGCTCCCATGTAGGTCTCCACTTCTTGCAACCAAGTCCTACTCCAGGATAAAACAAGAAAAGGGACACCCGCATGAAAGGGTACATTGCATTCACCAGTGCTGTCCATGCATCCTCAAGAGACTCACTCTCATGGTAAGCTGGTATTGATCTGGGCCTCAGAGGGAATGTGAGTCCCGCAACTTTGTCCACAGGATTTGTTGACACTCGGTCTTGCATGTCCATTAGTTGAGTGAGCACATTCCCACCTCGCATTGGCCCTAGTTGCTTGTGAAACCTTGTCAGCAGCCCAGTCTTGTAGTTTCCATCATTGTCTATAGGCTCAGCATGCATCAGTCCATCTGACATATCCCCAGCGATGATTGAGATCCCCGAACCGCAGACTTCCTGGAGTGTCCATGCATGTCGAAACCAACACTGATCACTGTCCAAGTCACCCTCCTCCAGACTCAAAGGCAGCCCTAGCCCACTCAGGTAGATCACCACCTTTGCATCCCAATACACATATCCAATTGTGGGAACATCTAGCTTCCACTCCTCCATGCACAGATCCTCCTTCAGCCCCCCTTTCTGTCTCAAACAGAGGACATCCAACCATGTGTACTCCACTCCCAGATTCAGCATCTCAATCCGAATGAGATCAAGACTGGTGCCCTTCGGGATGGGCACGGGCCACTCCTTCCTGTTGATAGGTGTTATCACATCCATGCGGTCCTTCTCATCCACCCATGCATGTGATATCGGCCGGGGCCATTCCTGTGGACATCGTATGTCCCAGACCCACCATGGCACGACCCGATTGCTGTACAGGTCCCATACACGTCGAGGTGGCAAATCGGGGCTGACAATCCGGTTACCTTCCAGTGCTTTCCATCGCATCTTCCTGTCCATCTGTTCATGTCTGCGGAGTTCATCTCGGATGTTGCTGCAGTCGGCAGTGTACCATATCTGGCGAAGACGACCATATGCAGTCCCAAAGTCGTAGTTCTTCTCAACACAGTCTCCGAGAATGGAGCGGAGAGATGGGGTGTCGAGGGTATATGGCGTTCGAAGGGTTGCGTTCAGTCTATCTAAGACCCCCTGAACGCCGAGGGTAGTGCAGGGAGTGTCGGCGAGGGAGGAGGGTATAACGGGATGTCGACTGGTGTAGGACCTTTGCTTTGGAACTATTATCGATGATTTTTCCCGGCCGGTCTCAATGAAGGCCGAGATTTTGACTTTAGGAAATGCGATGTCCTGGAAACATGTTATCAAGTTGCCATTGTGTACTTGCGGACTGACGTACCTTTGGCGGCCAACGACGATGACGAGGCACGTAAGACGTCATGTCAGAATCACCCGAAGTATCATCAGAATCCTCAGAACTACTTTGAGGATCTGCAACCAACGATTTCGAAGATGATTCTGGTCGCAAGCTCGATGAGTAGGCAGGTATCACTTCTGAGATAATCTCGCCAATCGTTGCAGTAGAATTACTGCGGGCGTGAAGTATCTCACTTTGAGTCTCTGAAGGTGTGGCTATGTTCGCATTCTGCTCCGAATCAGATACTGTGTCAGCAGATAATTCCTTCATCGTCCGTGAGGTCGAAAAGACGGAGCGTCGACGTTTCCCTTTCGACTTGATGTAGTGGATCGGCGCTAACATCGCTCTCCTGAGTCCTCAAAAAGACAGTGAATAACTTCACGCACTACTTCGCACTTCCAAGCCTGCCCAGACACACGTTCAAGGGAGTGCGGAAGGAAGAGGTGCTTGTCGTGATGAAGGAAGGTGCAAAGTACGAATCTCCAAGGCCAATGCGAGGCGTGTAAACAACGTGCTGCAGGCACGTACTGCCGCATGCTGGAGACACATGGTACACACGCGGAGATCGCATTGATTTCATCTTGTTGCTAGCGCTCAACCCCGACGACGTTCGGATACCGGTCACCGAAAAGAATACAGGTTCCTTATCGACCCAAGCCTCTATGCCCAGATGGTGCATAGCATCGGTCACGTCAAGGACCTCGTTGCTGAAGTTGGCGTTGTCCACGAAAACCTCAAGTTACCGAGTCTTCTAGAGTGCTTGAAGAAGGCTGATACTTGGGTGCAGATAGAAGAATGGCGGAACGTATGCCGAATGTATCAGCACCTAGGCATTGCTTGGTTCTACTACCCGTTTCGCAAATTATGCTCCGTATAGAGTGTATCGAGATTCAAACGACGTCTATTGCACGCAAACGTTACGGGACTTCTACCTCAGTCTAGGTGCCTACGTGCCTACTGACAACGACAGGACTTCCATCTCGGATCTGCCGTCGTGGTACAGCAAATCAAAAAGAGCTCCAATGACGCGCCCTGCAGAACTGGAATCAGAACGACAAAGCCGAGGGAGGCTGCAGCTCCACGCACCTCTCACCCAGGAGACCTCGTTGGGTCATCTCTCCGAATCGTCCACCCTCAAATCCCACTTATCCACTCCACGATCCGAAACGAGATCATGCCGAAGTTCTAACACGCATATTCGAGGGTGGGATTGGTCCTCAGAGTACGATAACGAGCCATCTCGAGGTAGAAGATTGAGTTACGGCGAGGAAATGAATGGACGTTGCCACGAACAAGCCGTGAAATCGTCATGGTGGGAGGAATTTGGGAAGATGGAGCGTAATGGCTACGTCAACATCGGTTACCGGTCCGATGAACAACCGGCCGGTAACTAAACAGGTGTTGCCAAGCAGCGAAGCCTTTTTCTTTCTTTCGCTTTGAGCCCTCCTCTCATGACATCTGTGGCCGTTATCGACATATATCCAGCACCACGGCCATCTCAACGGCTCCCGCGTCGCCAGCCCAACAGTCGTCAACCATCCCCAGTCCTGAAGACAATATTTTCGAAGCCTGTGGAGGATGAACGCGTGTTGGATGACGTGCCGATGTCACCGATAGAGGTTCGTTTTGAGCAGAGGTCATCGAAAACTATTCGTTTCGACTCGGGGAGCACAGACGGGGCTCCCCAACGTACGTTCCCTTCATCTCGCGTCCTAAGGAATTGGGTAACAGATGACGGCGTATCCACGGCTGCTGGTGTTCAGACTGTGGATACCCCTTGGCCCGACTATGCAAGTCCAATACCAGCCAAATCTGCCGCTGGATTAGCTCGACGCAGTGTCGAACTTGCTGCAAGTCCGACTACGAACATGCACCCTCAGGGATGCATCCAAAGGACGACAACGGTAATCTCAGGACCCAGGGAGGCAGTACGGATGCCAAAGGAAGCCTTGAAAACCCGGATGGTGATTATGGAAATGAGGAGTGCTGTAGTTACTCCCCGTCGATTGCGCTCGCCAGGCAACGGCGTCATTCACATACGGGCGTGTCTGCGTTGAGACTCCCACTTCACTGCATGCATGAGATTCGACTTCACGTTGGCCCCATTTTACCGCGTCGTCTGCCTCCTCCATGCAACAGAATCATATGTTCCAGCCTCCAGGCCTTTTTGCTCACACGTAGCATCCCGAGACTCAGATCCCCACTGTTCTGGGGGCCAAAGCGTCACAAGGTCCCTCTCAGCGAGAGGTCACATCGCTACAAAGATGAGTGCAGTCATGGCCACCTGGAACTGACGGAATACATCACAGCGCTAGACGTTTATCAGAGTTATGCGCCCAAAAATCATCGTAAAATACCACGGGAAAATCCCCGTGGTCTTTGAATTGTCGTAAAGTTAGACATGTCTGTCGATCTCGTTGTGAATACATTGCTTTCCTTCGTTAAACGTGAATGGTGCGAACAAACCAAAATTAATCACAACGAACAGTTCTATTACACCTGAGTGCGAATAGTTCCCATCTCTCAGAAGCCGTTCGAGCACGTTCGAGATAAGACGACTACCAAGGTATCAGCTGAATTCAATAATGAAGCCTGACGAAAAGACGAGAAAAAGCATACCATGAAAGGACATGTGCTCTCCAGTTTGCTGATTCCATGAACAACGGCTGGATTAGCCCGCCAGTCCTGCTCACACAGTAGCGTCATTAACATCCACCCATCTTCCAATTCTTCGCTACCGTTCAAGCAAAGCTCACAACTTCATTGCTAGGCGCCGTGTTGTATTGACCTAGACCTGTGTACATCGGCTATTAGTCTAACATCGTATCGCCGTAGGGAGAATTAAAACATACGAATACCATACACATCGATTACTCGGGACCCTGTGATAAGCAGGTGAGTATCATCACGGCGACCTGGAACTTCCGGAGTACTTACCTCCCAGTGCTAAACCCTCAGCAGAGTTAAGCGCCCAAAGAAACCACAGGAAAATCCCCGTGGTGGTCTTCAAATCGTCGTAGCGTAAAACATATCTGTCGATCTCCTCGTAAACACATTGCTTTTCTTCGTTGAACATGGATAGTGAGAACGAACCGCTATGAACCGCAGAGAACCCTCCATTGTACCTGCCAAACCCGATTCCGAACGGCTTCCATCTCTCAGAAGCCGCTCGAGCTTGTTCGGGAGCGATAAGAGTAACGTTCTTCGATTAGACGAGTACCGGTGCCGCCACCCACACAGACTCTGAATAGTGAGGAGCAATCGGATATATTAGAGCAGGAGGAAGAGCGCCTGCTGACGGAGGTCAGTCAACGCCTGGGAACGAGAACCCCGAGGGTTGGATACGCGCACTTTCGACCGCGGTACGAGATATAGTGTTATAGCGACAGAAATCGAGAATGTGTGATTATTGGCCTTGGATAAATCTGGGGGGACATTGCAGCACATCATTGGCCAGAATAGAGAATTTGATCCCGAACTGTGCCGAGGACACCGCCTTGATGGTCTCGTACTCCCGATTTTTCTCATCAACGCGCGCAAGAAGTGCCCTGGATGTCACTGTGTAACGAGAGGGCGGGTCAGCCTGATGGAGCCCTTGCCGTTTTCGTTCGCATAAGTCTCGTCAATCTCAGGAACAACATAGGGAACCGCTGAGACAAGAGGTAAAATCCCAGCCAGCCACGTTCCGGCCTACAGGACATTCCGCACATCCTTGAAATCACAGAATGTGCTTCGTATCTTAGGGCGAGATGAGATTATGGAATTTGCAGGACCGAATAGGTACGCACCGACATCCCACATGTATTCAACGCCTGCACTAAAGGCCCTCGAAGACCGCATTCTAAAGTATGATAACCTCAGAACATTGTCGTCAAGCTGAAACATAATAAACAAGGCTTACCATCTATTGCTTTGTTATTCTGACATCCAACAGTCGTCCACAGACAAGCCTTGTATCAGACTTGGAAGACGGCATCTCCCTAAACCGGGATTCAATGTACAAAAATGATATTGTGCGATGGTTCGATGGGAATGAGATGAGAAACAAGGTAGCGAAGGGGCTGGAGGCAGTATCGTGGCGAGTTACTCAGCCAAAGAACCATATTAAGTGCGTCAATAGGAGGCTGGAGCCCATCCTTTCGCTCTCTGTGAAATCGGCAGAGGGCATGGAATTTTGTGCGAGAATCCTTCCGCGAGCTATCGTATGGCAAACGGCAAGGAAAAGAGGCACAACCGGCGATGATATCTTGCAGACATAAGGTATTCTTGGATCAGGATGTGTTGGCACCATTATAAGACACCTAGAGAACACAGAGCTGAGTCGAAACAGACACAGCGGAGAAAAATGAACGTACCCGAAACCCTCCCTCAATGATTCCTACCATTTTCGTCGCGTATGAACAGACCCAGAGCGTGTTACGGCGGCTCACAGTCGCTGTCCAATCATTGGCCGGTGCGCTGGCTGTAGCGAAGACCAAGTCTGCCGATATTAATATGTGCCTGCGGAAGTAATCAGCATGACACTGCTAGCATTGTTTGAGCGTATTCACCGTAGAAATTGGACTTAGAAAGAGTCTCTTTCGATCGTCCAAACCCGCCCATGCAGCTCGGTGAGCGACGGTGACTCGGAAAGCGGTCGCAGCGGAGTACAGCCGTCGAAGGAGAAGCCATAGGGCTAGACAAAACGCGGTAGACGTCTCATTGGATTTGGGAAGCGTGAGGCCAGTTGAAGGTACGAATAATGTAAATGGCAAACTGGATCAAGGCAAAGAGCGATGATGACATAAGACAAACCAGTCGCTCTTCGGCCCGAGCTCCTTCGCTGAACGCCACCACGCCATGACTTTCCGACTCTGTTCTCTATCGCGCCCGTTTACGCGTTCTGCACGCGTTTTCGTGGATTAATTCTCTCTGTATTCACGGCAGGCCATGACAATGGTCCCTACTCATGCTCCCAAATCTCACAACCAGATTCTCGGAACTAGGCAATCATGACCTGGATGATACCAGTGGGCTTTTCGGGCTACCAATGTAGATAAATACCGTCTTTCTACATGAACCACTTGGTTTAAATGTATGAAAATCAGCAAAATCCTACGGATACGTCCTCGGTTGATTGAGTGCGTTGAACTAGTGCATGTTTTCTCTTCGAAAATAATCTGATCGTGCAAAACTTATCACAGCATTATGATTGCCCTGCCTGGAGTCCCGCAAAGCGTCTACTCGTCATCTTCCTCCAGGTCCGTGCTAATGCATGTTATACATATCGTCAATCTTCGGACTTCGTACGTTCAAGTTCTCCAGTGAGGATGTTAGACTAGCTAACGTTGGAACACAGATTTACATCAATATGTCCCCGTCCTTGGGAATCAGATGGCAGGCGTCAGTTATAGCTGTGCTTGAATGGCAGTGGAGAATAACCACCTTAGGATGTATGGACCTGCTCGCCGTAAAGGTGTCAGTCAGCTATTGAATTATCGGTGATTAATCATGCCTATGTTTCTGCTATGATGGTAGTGTACTGGAATATATATTACTATGTTTATTCAACACGTTTAATCAGCCCTAAGGTTGGGATATGGCTTTTATTAATCAAAACTCATGGAACTTACCACCATTTTCTGCGTAGTCATGACACCATTGTTATGTGGATATCGGTAACTGATATCCAGTGGTGCCGGTTCACTTGATCCCGAAAGTTCGAATGCGTATATTTTAGGTCGAAGTAAAACTTATCTTAATGCAGTGCGGCAGGTACCTCTGTGCATCTGCTTCAGCAGAACTGATATAGCCAAGCAAGAAATACACGCTGATAATGGATCAGGTTGCTAGTTCGACGACAAATTCAATATGATAAGAATATTAAGCACCCACATTGATTTCGATAGAAGCTACCCCAGCCGAAACTCTCTTTTCACGGAAGAAAACATATCAAGCACGAGATGAAAGGGAGGACTTTCCTGGATCATAATTTGTCCCGGCGAAGCACGTTGATATCTAGCCCAAATTTCCCCAGTTTATATCGACGAATCATAACCGGTTAATTTTGATGCACCAGGGACCTGGATACGCGATCATCCATCGAGCCCAAGAACTTGCGTTGATTTTTATCAAAGTATTGGTGGATACGCAGTAGCAAAATGAGTCGGCAAAGAGAGAATGCCTGAAGTTGATGTCTCATAATGATACGACTAGTTCCTCGGAAAGATATCTGGTATCCAATTGATGGAGAAACACGGTACGTATCAGCTCAGATGAACGAAAACAAATCTCGATTGAGGGCGTAGTTACAGATGAACGACGTTCCAGCTTCAATACGAAATCTCCGACTCCATGGTCCCGCAATCCTTCCGTCTATACCGCTGCCCGGTATGACGAGTGAATCCGATCGATCCAATCTACTCTCTGAGAGAAGAGATATAGTGGGCTTTCAGCAGAGGAGAGACACTGAGAACAGCACTTGCCTCCAGTGCGTCCTGCAGACAAAGACAAAGACGGACCACTCTCCCTTGACGGCTGAAGATATCAAGTATGAGAAATCAATGATAAAAAGGAAGGTGATTAGGTGCACCTTTCTGCAGGACGCTCAAGAGTTAGTCCATCTTGGGGTATGGTAGGGAAGCAAAGGACTCGTGGCCTGTCAATGAGAACGAGATGTCCGGAATATGGCATCGATGCTCGCAACGGATGCCGCTCAAAGACCATGCTCACACGCCAATATCCATGTCATCTTTCACTATAGTCAATCAGTGCGTAGACGAACGTGACCAAACTGTCATACCTCCGTTGAAACGACTCGCACGGTAGGTCCGTGCAAACTCAAGAATATGCCACCATCGAGCACCGACTCCAGGACGAAAGAGTCGTCCGACCGGAAGGTATCAGCGTCAATGAGCTTGACGTAGTCTTCGAGTAGTTGTAGTGCCCTGCGAGGGTATGTTTTACCTTATAGAATGATGGCACATCAGTGTATGCAGGGATCGACGGAGGAAACGGAAACTTACAAAGTCTGTCCACCTGTAAAGGGCAAATGTACGACCTGCGGCCCTCCTTCGTGTGCATACTTTCGCTAGGGTGCTTGTGGAGCATTCGAATTGGTTATCCTTGGTGTCGTCGTTCAGGTCTCGCAGGCGATGAGATTATTTGACAACTTCGTACGCACAGTCGTTGGATTCTAGGAAGGTCGTACTCCATGGTTGCAATCTCCAAGAGCTCTACTTCTTGGAGCGATAGTATGCGATACGGCCTTGACGCAAAATACAAGCTTCATACGCACAGGCACGTTCTTCCAACAACGCCTGTGTAGGCTAAGTTACACAAAATGATAAAGCAAATATTTCAGGTGAACTGGCCTAGCGTGACAGAAGACAAGTAGGTGATCGTGTAGGTGGGAAGGAATTAGGAGAAGTCAAGCATGCGAAGGAAAGGCACGCTCGGAGCCAGAGCCTTGCGACTTTCCTCCGAGTTTGAAGAATCACAAGGTGTTCCCGAGACAGGCAGACGTCCTTCGCTTGCTCAACGACCTTCAAAGCTCTCCTTGTATGTTCAGACTGAGCTAAATTCATGGTAAACTGTATATTCGGCGCTTTGGAAAACAACATGCCACGGTCTGTAAGAGACCAGATTGGATTCGCAAGGCCATGCTCTGTGAGAACGTTGATACGTGGCATGGCGGTTAATCCTGCTTCGTATCCTAGCTCCACATTGTATGCTGGTAGGAAGATGAGACATATTCTTTGACAAGCGAAAGGAGCTCACGCTTCAAGACGATTTCTTTTCATCTTCTCGGTCACCATGCCCTTACCGATTTGCATGCGCGAGAGCCAAGAACAGCAACTAGATACACTGTACTAAGACCCATAAGGAACACGAAGAATGTTAGTGACGAAACAAAGACCCACGGATCGCAAACGCATCATAGAAATTGACCTTGACTGTATGACCGTGTTGCGCTCACGTTCGATACGGCAGCCCAAGCCTGGCGCATCTCCTCACCAGAGAGGAGCGCCATGCAACGCAACTACGATTGCTGAGCACACTCGAGGGCGATGTCGCCATAAGGGTCGCTACTAGCAACGTCCCAGCATCAGTTCGAACCTATTCGGGAATACGTTCGAGATCGGTCATAGAGAGCGTGCTACGACGATATTAAAAGCCGCCTTTCGGGGAACGAAGACGTTGGGACTAACTGTGATGGCAGTCCATATGCGCATCCTGAGAAGATGTCACTTCCTGCGGGTGTGGCTAATAGTAAGAAAATCCGGAAGTATGAGACGACGGAGGGTGGTGGACGTGTCGAAGTCAGTTATGAGCTTCGGCACATTTCGGCATCAAGTCCTGATAACGATGACATCATCATGGCCACCGCTAGACTCTTTTCTCGCAAACGATGTCCTGCGGTGTCCTCCGATTCATCCAGGAGATATATTCATAAATACTCGGGTTCCATCTCCATAAGACTATATCTCACACCGCGGTCCAAAACGCACGTGTCCAAACCTCGGGTTCTTGCTCTCAGCCGTTGAATGACCTTCCTTCCACAGACACTTCCTCCTGCTCTAATGTATACGACGGCTCCCTCCGCACTCACTCTTCTAAGTCTGCATAGGTGGTGGGGTATCGATCCCATGGGCTGGCGCTCTAAACGTCTAACCGAAGAATATTAATCCTATTGCTCTCGAACATGTTCGAGCAAGCTTCTGAGCGATGGAGGGCCTTCAGAATCGGGTTTCGCAGGCACAATGGAAGGTTTCTCCCCAGGGAATTGTACTTACACATGGTTCGTTCTCGCCATTTATGTTCAACGAATGAGCAATGTATTCACATGCAGATCAATAGATGTGTCTAGCTTTACTACGGTGGACTTTCCTGTTGTTGTTCAAAACAATTTCTAGGCGCATAACTTGACGGTTTAACGTTGACGTTGAACGCTGACAGGTATGCCGATATCTCTATGTCGCCGTGACTGATTCTTATCCTCTTTGCACAGGTTCGGAGTAGTGAATACGATACACGCCGGCAATGCACGTAACACGTGTGCCCGAGTCCCCCACTAAAGATCTCAAGCCAGGCTAGCGGACGCCTCTTGATCCGTTACCGCCACCACCTAGATTTTTCCCACGGTCCACTAGCACCGCTCGAAGGGAATCAGGAGGGCGCTACGAGGATAGATACGCGTATATACTGCTTGTATTCTCTTACCTACCAGCAAGACAACATACAAAACAATGACCGGAACCCCGGAACCACCAGACGAGCTCTGCGACACGAGCTTCAAAATGACAGCATCAAAAACGATGGAAGCAAAGCAGAGGCACACGAAGAAGCTAGAAGCGGCGGCGGAGAGCATAGTGAAAGACTACGGCAAAGCAGTGGAGATAGAAGGTACTGCTGTGAGTGCCGTATTCGATGTCATGGTTGTGCTACGGCACATGTGGAAGAACGAGTTGAAACCAGCGAAGAACCTAACGACGAAGCAACACCGCACCGTGGCCAATGCAGTCGACATCTTGGAAGCGTGGATGGACCTCGAGGAGTACAAGGCAGCCCAAGACGCGATGGCGCTTGCTAACCTGATGAACGACAATTTTAAATCTTTACAGATGACAGCAAACACACTCAAAACAACGGCGGAAACCCAAGACACCAGCGACAATGCGGCCAACGAGCAGCTCCGAGAACTCAAGCAAAACGTCCTGTCACTTCAGTCCATAGTGGAAGACCTCCGCAGCGCCAAGCCCCACCCCGCACCAGTCCCCACCCC
This sequence comes from Armillaria ostoyae, assembly GCA_902506015.1. Classification (NCBI taxonomy): domain Eukaryota; kingdom Fungi; phylum Basidiomycota; class Agaricomycetes; order Agaricales; family Physalacriaceae; genus Armillaria; species Armillaria ostoyae. The sequence goes on along the minus strand of LR732076.1, from coordinate 3,945,797 downwards.
AACCCAATCCCAATCCCAATCCTCCCCGCTCTCCTATGCCAACGTTACCGCCAAAGCCAACCCATTCACCGGCGACCCACGCCATTCCGACGTCATTGCAAAGGCAAAGCTGGCAAACCGTCGCGTCATTGTCAAACCTACGACAGAGGACGCGATGGCTGCAATGGCCAGACGTAGCGAAAAAGAGCTAGTGAAAGAAGTCAACGACGCCCTATCCATAGCCACGACAATCACCGGTGACACACTCCATATGGTGCCAGACGGCATCTCCGTCGTCGGAGCACGTAAACTCGCCAATGGAGGCGTAATCTACACCCTCAACTCCGACAAGGCTGCCACATGGCTGCGAGAGCCTGTAGCCTTAGAAAACATAGCGCAAGCTGTGGGTGAAGAGACTAGTGTCAGCCTGCAGTTGAACAACGTGATTGTCCCATTCGCGCCCACAACGATTGACATCGAGAACGAGGATACGTGGCGCAACATCGAGACCAGCAGCGAACTCACTACCGGGACGATACGCAGTGTACGATTCCTCAAGCCAGTGGAACATCACCAACAAGGACAACGAGAGGCGCACCTAGTGGTGGGCTTTGACTCACGGGAACAAGCAAACAAAGCAATCCGAGGAGGCATTATCATCGAGGGCAAAGAGCTCCAGGCAAAGAAGGAGCTGCCAGATGCATCCAGGTGCGTAAAATGTTCAATACTACCACGGGACCACGACGCAAAGACGTGCCCGAACACTACAAAATGTGGACGGTGTGCAGGCGGTCATGCAACGAGAGACTGTACCGTCACGGATCGCAAAAAGTTCCACTGCGTGAACTGTAAAACTACGGGCCATGGAGCCGTTGACCGTAACTCTTGTCCCTCCTTTCTTAGAGCTACAGATGTTTTACGCAGTCGACACCCCGAGTCAAAATATAAATATTTCGTTACTGAGGACCCTACTACGTGGACTACCAATGATGTACAAAAACGAGATGAGAATGCACGCCCACGCAAGGGAGACAAAGACGGTGCAGAACGAACAAACTCCCAAGGCGGCGCTACAGCAACGTCCTTGGGCAGTCTTATGGTTTCATCTCACCCAACTCGGGGACGAAGGGATGGGGGCAGCACCAAGCAAACCAAGACCAGACAACCGAACCCCAACCTAACACCACTAGTGGGACCCAGCAAGTATCACCAACCGTCGCTCAATCAATTCCTGGCGAGGAGCCAACGGTCAGCCAGCGCGACATCAGCAGACAGAACACCAGCAGCAGAGGATGATGAACCATCCGCCGAGGAGGTTAACGGCAAAACGAGAGTTGAACAAGTATCCCCAACACCGTCCATTGACCTATGAGTACCGAACCCGATACTAACACTACAGGTAACACGACAAGGCTCAAACTATACCAACTCAACGTCAACAAATCGCTACTCACCCACTCAGGCCTCCTACACCAAATCAAAATGGACGACGACATCATCATGATACAGGAGCCCTACATCAGCAAACAGGGCAAGTCAAGGGCAACACAGGGATGGATAACAGTATACCCGTCCAACCATGAGGAGGACCCCTCTCATACGAGAGCCCTGACTCTAATCAACCGATCTATCTCTACTAACGCATGGTCTAGCATCCCTCTGGCAACCCAAGATGCCGTAGCCATCACTGTGCGAACCCCAACGGAGTCGCTTATCATTGTAAATATATACAGTGATGGCGACTCTACAGAAACATGGGAGCTCGTCGATACCGTATTAACGAGGTTCACAGCACAGAGACGGGATGAACGAGGGCTACCCTACCGCTTCATATGCGGGGGAGACTGGAATGCTCACCATCCATTGTGGGACGAGCCACGCAATTCGCATTTATTCACAGATGCAGCATTACGAAGGGCCGGTCGCCTGCTACAGCTTGTTGGCCGCCACCATCTGAAGATGCCACTCCCCGCTTTCATCCCAACGCTTCGTGCCTTCTCCACAGGCAACTATACCCGAGTAGACAACATTTTCTGCTCCGACGAACTACTGCCGGCATTCATCAGATGTACTGTAGACCATGCGGCGCAACCACCACGAACCGACCACTTCCCTATCATATCCACTATCGACATATCACCCCCACGCAGCGACTTTGAGCCCCATAGAAACTTCCGCAAGGTTGAATGGCAGAAGTTCTATGACACTCTCAAAGAAAGACTCAACACACTCCCTCCGCCATCCGAAATCGAGGACAACGAACAGATGTACAGGATGCTGGGTGATCTCAACAACATCGTACAAGAAGTCATCGACAAATACGTCCCATGGACCAAGCCCAGTCCATACGCTAAACGCTGGTGGACACCAGAACTGACGGTTCTACGCAAGCGTCTGTGCAGGGTGCAGAGAAAGGCATACGAGTTTAGGACATTCCCCGACCACCCAGTACATGAGGAGCGGAAACAATTGTGCAACATATATGCCGAGGCCATAGAAAAAGCGAAGACTACCTGCTGGATAGATTGGCTAGAAAATGCCGGAAGCAGAAGTATATGGGAAATATGCAGCTTCATATCACAGCCAACATCGGACGGAGGGCGAGCAAGGGTCCCAGACCTTGTTATCAAGACTCAGGGACAACCAGCTCGTAGAATACAAGAGAACGAAGAGAAAGGTAATGTATTTCGGTCCACCTTCTTCCCTCCCAAACCACCTATATCGGCGGTACCGGATGATCCCTGCTACCCACCGCCAGCATGGGAGTTCCGTCTGATTACAGATGAACAGATAGAGCGTGCATACAGAAGAATGAAACCCCTCAAGGCCACAAAGCCGGGCACAGTACCAAACTGCGTGCTCTCTCGATGCGCTGACCTCCTTGCCCCACATATAGGACCTATATACCAGGCAACATTTACTCTCAAGGAATACCCCGAAACATTCAGTGCAACAAACACGATCATCCTACGGAAGCCAGGGAAACCAGACTATGAGGACCCCAATGCCCATCGACCCATCATCCTGTCCGATGGATGGGGCAGAGGCCTGCATGCTACTCTCAATCAGGACCTCGTCACTTGGTGCGAATTCATGGGACTGCTCCCAGACAGGCACTTTGGGGGACGCCCAGGGCGCTGCATAGAGAAAAGCAGGGGTACGGCGGGTTTCTGCGGGTATCGTACCCTTACCCGCAGGGTCCGGGTCAGGGTACACATTTCCGTACCCGGCTTGAACCCGGCTACCCGCTCATACCCATGGACAAATAATGGTTCGGGCCGAGATGAAACTGTACAGTTCAATCTTACATAACCGTACCTTGAAATAAAAATAGGGATGTACACAAAAAACCCAAAAACAGCTACTACGCCCAACGTAAAATTTCTGATCTGATGGCCTCGCAATCAAAGCTCATTACCTCCGACATCACTCCTGTACCTGGGAGGCATCAGCGAGTTCAGTCGCAACGCTCCAAAGACAGTGACGCTCACCTCCAGGAGATGCCTGACTCTCCCCCACCGCAAGGCAGGAAGAACTCGAAAAATCGCAAACGTCCAAGTGGAGCTACTGCCGAGAAATCGAAGGTGACCCCAGCTGCGGAGACTACATCCACCCCTGCTGCTAATCCCCCTGCCAAACGTCGTCGAACCACGGTTGTCACGGAGGAAGAGGACGATGCACGTACTATTGCAGAAGGCGTTGATACCATCATCACGAAGGACAAGGACGGTAATATTAGCAGACTTCAGCGCATTGGTGGTCCCACGATTACTATCCGTACCCATACTCCCACGGTCCAGAACCCCAGCACTCAGGGCAATGTGATGCCGAGGGTGGGATCGCCAGGGCTACCATCAGCATCACACGATACTCAAGTCGCAGCGGAGAACATTGATGACGAGCTACCACCTCTTCAAGATCCCGATGATTCCGATGATGAGATGGATGTTGAAGGCGAGGAACTGGAGGAGTTCTCAGATGAGGCTGAGCTTCGTAAGTGGTTTTAAAATGGTCTAATCAGATATTAATCTCGGTGATAGTGAAAATGATGACGAAATGGACCTCACCAATGTACGCATTCTACAGTCCTATTCCTGAAATTGAATATCGCGATGGTCGTAAGTGCCACATATTTCGATGTACGGCACAGGCCAATGTTACTCGGTGTGGTCATCGCATTGTACGTTACTTGGATACCAAAGATGCGCAATCGACTAGCAATTTGAGGAAGCATGCGAGGAAGTGTTGGGGTGAGGATGTCATCAAGGAGGCTGATGAGGCGGGCACCCTTGATGCTGCACGGACGTTGTTGAGGAAAGACGCGGGCTCTGACAAGCGGAATGGGTCAATTACATCCCATTTCGCCCGTCAGGGTAAAGGCCGTGTGACGTATTCCCATCGTCAGCATACTAAGCAGGAATCACGGTGCGTGGAATTAATCTTCACATCCAATTAGCCATCTTAAAATATCCACAACAGTGCGGAACACGTACGTTGGATTGCCGAAAGCTCAAGACCATTTGCTATTGTCAAGGACCGTGGCTACAATTGCTTGATGAAGACCGGTCGACCGAGTTGCTACGTTCCTAGCCCCAGTACAGTTGCCCGAGACGTCAAGACAGTTTTTGGCAACACTCGTCAGCGTATTTCTGAGATGCTACAGGTATGAAGTCAGCCCTACAAGTCTTACATCCACTGAAAACATACCAGGAGCATGAAGGAGACCTACACTTCGCAACCGACGCATGGACCTCGCCAAACCATAGGCCTTATGTCGCCGTAACCGTACACTTTGAAGACAAAGGCAAGCCCGTTAGCCTTCTACTTGATATTGTCGAGGTGGCAAAGGTACGTACTATTTTATCAGCAGCGGAAGCACTGCAATAACCCATGCATAGAACCACACAGGCGAGAATCTTGCAGAGGCCTTCGTTGAAATTTTGGAGGACTTCAAGCTATCAGATAAGGTTGGTTTTTTTGCGCATTTCACGAGGGAGTAAGGGACTCACATAGACTTTGGTAGATTCTCTCCATCACCTGTGATAACGCCAGTAACAACGACACCATGATTGAGGCCATTGCTGAGGCCATCGATGATTTTCCTGGCGAAGCGAATCGAACCCGTTGCTTTGCGCATATCACAAATCTTGTCGCAAAATCACTATTAAAACAGTTCGATGTAACCAAAAAAAAAACCGGTGAGACGGCAAGCAGTGCTGAGATTGTGCTCCAGGAGTTAGCTGATGGACTAGACGTTGAGGAGGTGGAAACACGCTTGAGAGAGACTGAGGAAAATGGCCCAGGGGAGAAGGATAACGAGGATGGCCTCATCGATGAGCTAGCGGCTATGACGGTCTCAGAGAGGGAGGAATGGGAGGAGCAAGTACTTCCAGCAAAGTCTGTGTTAGCGAAGGTATAACAGATATTCTATGAAAGGATACACACCACTGAAAAGGTCCATCCAGCTCCGTAAACTCTCCTTCAAGATCATCAACTCTTCAACCATTTTGCTCCCTGCATGGAATGCCATTCTTGACGAATTGAAGTTCAAGCCAAAGAAATTGCCGCGTGACGTGGCAACCCGTTGGAATTCAACATACGATATGCTTGAGGTAGCCGTGGAGTACAAGCGAGCGATAAAACAGATTACAAGTGACGATGAAGAGGCAGGCGACCGAGCCGTACCAGAATACAGGCTGTCGTCGAAGGAGTGGAAGATTGCAGAGCAACTTCGCGACGTTCTCAAGGTGAGTCAGCCTATGTGTCACATGACTTCTGGCTAATCGGTCCCGATGCCAGATTCTCAAGGATGCAACACTCTTCTTCTCTCGCTCGACACCTAGCCTTGCAACTGTGATTCCAGCGATGGATCACATTGACTCTGTCCTTACAACACAATCACTCAATGCCGCTTATGACCCCGCAATCCGTGCAAGTTTATGCATTGCCAAAAAGACTCTAAACCGATATTATAATATCACAGATTATTCCGAAGTCTATCGTATATCAATGGGTGCGTATTTCTGTTCAAAACCTTTTCCTTTCTTATCGTTTCATTTCCAGTGCTTCACCCTCGCCATAAGCTTGCGTATTTCCGCAAAGTCGGCTGGTCCCCTACGTGGATTGATACAGCCCATGAAATCGTCCAAACTGAGTACGAGCGCAAGTACAAGAACATGGCCATTGAAGGAGAAGAAGAGAACGAGGTGGAGGAGGTTACTACCTCAGTGTCGGTGCGTCAATCAGCTACTCAGTCCTTTAAAAGTACTGAGATCTCGTTAGAATAATATCTTTGATTCTCTTCCAATGCTCGCTACTGCTGGGTCCACTCAGGACGAGCTCGATAGGTACCTCTCAACAGACCCCGAGAATGTAGATGATGGATTGGCATGGTGGAACGAGCGCCGTGCAATGTATCCCCATCTCTCACGTATGGCACTGAATTATTTGTCGATTCCCGGTACGTTACTTTGCCTATATCATCGTATATGATAGTCCTTACTCATACTCGCATCTAGCTACCTCTGTAGATGTCGAGCGTGTTTTTAGCCATGGCCGTATCCTTCTTTCTCACATCCGAAACCGACTCAGCGCTCAGAGCACTCGGGCTCTGCTTTGTCTTGGGCAATGGAGCCTTCATGGTTATGTCCATGATGACGATATTCTGGCAGCGGCAGCTCTTCCTGAAGTTCCGGATGGTGAAGGAGAAGACGGCGACTTTCTAATGCCAGACGGTTGGGATCTAATTGAGTCTGATAAAGATTAGTATACAATTTTCATAGCTAACAATTGAACTGTGGTTTGGGTCGGGTATACCCTTGACCCGCCGTACTCTCATTCAACCCGCCAATACCCGGATGAAACCTGTACCCATGAAAAGGGTAGGGGTAAGACCGGGTAAGGGTGCGGGTGTCGTCTTCGACACCCGTGGGTGACCTGTGGTGATCGCTAGCGCTGCACGACCGACTCTATTCATCTTCTAGTCTCGACCATCAAAGATGCATGGCGCAAAGGACAAGTTGTAACAGTCCTATTTCTCGATGTGAAAGGGGCATTCCCAAGTGTAGATGTTGATATGCTTGTGCATGAAATGCTGACACTGGGAATACCCGCCCCATACACAGAATGGCTACAAAGGAGACTCGGAGGACGTAAAACTGTTCTCACATTCGACGACTTCAAGTCCATCATCTTTGATATAGCTAATGGCTTAGATCAGGGCGACCCCCTCTCACAGATTCTCTATGTCATCTACAACTCAAGTGCATTAAAGCGACTCAGGAAGGATGAAGAAGGATACCTATTCATTGATGACAAGGCCATCCTGGTATATGGTAAGACATTCATCGAGACACACCAAAAGATCAAGGACGTAATGGAGCGGGACGGTGGCATCCTCGAATGGGCAAGGGAACACAACTGCGAATATGGGATCGCAAAGTTCCAACTCGTTGATTTTACGCCAAAAACACGAGAGACAACCTCCCAACTAGGAAACGACACCAGGCGCCGAGAACCAGATATGGGATCACCAATCCAGATCGGACAGCACCTCATATCACCAAAACCAGTCGCAAAGTTCCTTGGAGTCTACATAGATGCAGGACTGCGGTGGAAGGAGCAGGGGACAGCTGCCATAAAGAAGGCTGACGACTGGATAACTCAATTCCGGTGGCTCGCACGCATGAGCTCAGGAGTCACCAGGGAAAGCATGCGGCTAACCTATATTTCCATTGCAATACCACGAATTCTATATGCTGCTGACGTATTTCTAAACCCACAGAGAAGAATGAAGAAGAAGAGAAAAGATGGGAAAAGCAGTATTCGCACGGTGAACTGTCTGTCCTCCATCCAGAGGAAGGCAGCCATTCTCATAACGGGGGGCATGTGTTAGACCCGAACTCTGGTATAACAAACAAGACTAAACAAGTGGCTGTATCGCGTTCGTACAGTCACCACTTGAGTGTCAAAGTGTCTGATAACCGAGAATCAAAGATCAAACGCAAAGTCTGGGCAGAGGAGTGAGTCGAAGAGTAAGTTTGGTGTATTGAAACTTTAGCTCGAAGCTGGAGAATATACAGCGAGAGCTACACTACTTATATACTGTTTCTGTACGTGCTATTATTGTAACTGTCCTTTGATAACGGAGCTCCGGGGAGTAAGGCGACAGGAGCTGGAGCACAGTCTCGTCTTTGTGGAGTTTGTGCGTCAATGCGTGATGAAGCGCTCCGGGGTTCGGTGTTGGTGGGTGTATGACCATGGTTGCTTGGATAAGCGTCGAGATTAGATATGATAAGATCCAGATAAGATCTTATCATGTCTAATAATAGAAAAAATAGAAAAATCATAACATTACCCCCTTGTTAAAGGCAGGCGTCCCGACTGCTTTACATTCAGCCCCCCTCTTCCTCCGGCGTGTAACCGTCCATTGGTCCATATTCCTCCCCGAATTCCTCCCTACTAACCCAATAGTAATCTTTGATTAGTTCGCTGAGATGGGGGATTTTGTGTTCGAAGTACCAGGCGGTGGTAACAAAGTCTGTTCCTTGTTGTACTTGGAATTGTACGTCGCCGTCCTTTGTTCTTGAGTTAAGGATGAATGTTGGTGCGTCAAGGTTGTCTGTTTTAACGACAACAGCTTGGATTGTTACTGTTCCTTGTATGGTTTTAAGGTAGTCGGTAATGGCTTCCTTTGCATGGTCTAGTTCGCTTTCCTTTGTCCATTTGTCTTCCTCCCTCCCATAGCCCTTCCATTTGACTAGATAGTCGGTGACTGTATTTGTTGTGTATTTGCCTGTTTCTTTGTCCTTTTGGCCGCGCACTTTGCGCGTTTTATGGTTTATGATGGCTTCTACTTCATATTCGGGTTCGTCGTTGACAATGTCGGGTGGAGGTGGTGGATCTTGTTGTTGATTTGAGAACGTGGGTGCTATATATGGGTTGAGGAGGGTTTCGTTGAAGACTGGGTAGATTTTCCAGGTAAGCGGTAGCTTGAGCTTGTAGGCTGAGAGGCCCCGTTTTTCAAGAATAGTGAAGGGTCCGACACGTTTGTCGTCGAGTTTTTTCTTGGGTCGGGCGAGATGAAGGTTGGTAGTGTCGAGCCAAACCTTGTCTCCAGGCTGGTATGTGATGGCGGTCTTCTTCTTTTTGTCGTATTGGGTTTTCATTTGTTCTGCCGCTTTAGTGAGAGCGGCTTTTGTCTCGTTGTGAATAAGTTTCATCGTGGCCTTGAATTCTTCGGATGCTGGTGTGCGAAGCGCGGCATGAGTGTGAGTGTCAGGAGCAATGCGTGGGTTTCTTCCAAAGTTGACGAAGAATGGGCTTTTACCGGTGGCAGAGTGTATCCTATTGTTGTGTTGAAATGCTGCCAAGGGTAGCCATTCAGGCCAATCAGTTTGTCGGACGTTGATGAAGATCCTGAGATACTTCTCGATTTCCTGATTGGCGCGTTCTGTCTGTCCATCCGTTTGTGGATGATAGGCTGTGGACGCGTTTCCTTTGATGTCGAGCATTTTGTACAAGTCTTGTAAGAACTTGGATACAAATTGGGGTCCTCTATCGGATATGACTGTCACCGGCATTCCGTATTTGGCATAGACTTCGTCGCGCAAGATTTTGGCCCATCCTTCAGATGAAAGCGTTGTTTTGCAAGCGATGGGTATTATGGCTTTGGAGAAGCGATCTACGATGACTAGTATGGCGTCTAACCCTTTGCACGGGACGAGGCCAGTGATCATGTCTACTGAGATATGCGTCCATGGCTCTGACGGGATTTCGTTTGGATGGAGCGGAGCTCTTCGAGCTTGGGTACTGGCTTTCGTTCTGGCGCAGGTTTCGCATCCTCGGACGTAAGTTTCTACGTCCTTTTTGAGTTTGGGCCACCAATAGTCGTGAAGGATTAATTCCTTTGTTTTTTCGATGCCCGGGTGTCCTGCTGTGATATGATCGTGGCAGCGCGATATGACTTCACCTCGAGTGGCGGAGTCACGGGGAACGTAGATTCTTTGGTCGTAATATAGGAGACCGTCTTTTTCCTTGATACCCTTTTCATGATTGAGTGAGTTCGCAATTCCTTGGTCCCACTTTTGACGAGAACGTGTAGCGCTTTTGATGCGCTCATGAGTTTCATTGGTTGTGGGCATAATCATGGTTCGGAAATGTTCGGGGGACAGAACAGTGATCTCGTTATTATCGTCTTGGCCTTGCGGATGGTCTGCTCTTCTACTGAGGAGGTCTGCCTTTTTATTGGAGGCGCCTGGCTTGTGATGAAGAGTGAAATGATATTCCGCGAGCTCAGTTACCCATCGTGCTTGGCGGCGATTGAGTTTCTGAGGCTTGCGGAAGTATTGTAGGTTTTGATGATCTGTCCAGATCTCAAAGTCTACAGCGGCGCCCATGAGGTAGTGTCACCATTCGTCTAGGGCGAGCATAATTGCGAGTAGTTCCTTGTCATATATCTCATAATTGCGCTCTGTGATTGTTAAGGCTTTTGATAGGAAAGCTACAGGCCTCCACTTTCCGTCCTGCTCTTGGGATAACACGGCGCCGATTGCACCTTCACTTGCATCTGCTTCTACACGGAATTGTCCTTTTCCTGTCGGGATGCGAAGAATGACGTCGATTGCGAATCGGTTCTTCAACTGCTGGAACGCAAGTTGTTGAGCCGTTCCCCAGGTCCAAACTTCCTTGCCGGTGAGGCGCGTCATTGGGCGTACTATGTCGCTGTAGCCTTTTATGAAGCGTCGGTAGAAATTGGCAAAGCCTAAGAACGATTGAAGTTCCTTCTTCTTGGTTGGGGCTGGCCATTCTGCGATCCCCGCAAGTTTGACAGGATCCATACGTATGGAGCCTTCGCTGATTATTACCCCAAGATATTCGGTCTCTAGTACCTCGAACTCGCACTTTTCGGCTTTTAGGAATAATTTATGTTTCCTTAATAACTCTAGTACACGGCAAGTGATCTTTCGATGCTCTTCTAGAGTCTTCGAGAAGATCAGGATGTCGTCAAGGTATACGGTGACCTTGCCGGTCGCGATGAGATCTTTAAAGATGTCGTTCATCATCCATTGGAACGTGGCAGGCGAATTGGTGAGCCCAAAAAACATAACCGTGGGTTCGAAGAGACCGCGGTTTGTTCTAAATGCTGCCTTCCACTCGTCATCCTTTTTGATGCGTACATTGTTATATCCCCAGCGTACGTCAAGCTTGGTGAAGTATTTAGCACTTCCGAGTTTGTCCATTAGTTCAGAAATGAGCGGCAAAGGATATCGGTTTTTAATCGTCATTTCATTAAGTTTGCGGTAGTCTTGGACGGGACGTAGGGTTCCATCCTTCTTTTTGACAAAGAAGAATGGCGAGGCCATAGGAGATTTGGACGGTTTGATTCGTCCTGACGCAAGGTTTTCATCGAGAAACTTGTCGAGCTCCTTTTGCTCAATAGGGTTCAAGGGGTAGACCTTGCAGTCTAGGGTGTTTTTGGCATTTGGGATGAGTTCTATTGCATGGTCCCATGGCTTTCGAACAGGAAGGTCGTCAAAGTTTTCTTTTGTAAATAGGTCCTCGAAGTCTCAGTATGATTCGGGGACTGTTTGTTCAAATGTTTTCTTTTCCTTTCCTTCATTTGCCTTTGCAGTGAGTTCGTTAGCTTTATGGATTGCGCGGATTTCAATGGCTTCTTCGAAGTCAATGGATAGGATAGTTTCTCCTTCTTCGAGTTCCCATTCATCGTCAGGGTCTGCGTCGGGTAGTACAAAGCGGTTTCCTGCACATTGGCAACGGGTAAAGGTTACACTTCCGGTGGCCCAATTGATACTTGGGTTATGTCATACCAGCCAATCGTGTCCAAGGAAGATTTCCTTCGAGCCGAGGTCGGTAACGGCGAGGTCAATCCTTTCACTATGTCCTCCGATTTTGAGACGGAGTTCGACGTATGTTGTGATTTCTCCCGCCTTGTTGCGAGATCCATCGGCATTGTAGACAGGGATAGGGCTGGCCGTTTTTTGGACTGGAATTCCATATTTTTTAACGAAGTCGCGATGAATGGAACTCCCGGTGCAGCCACTATCGAGGAGTGCCTTGGTTTGAATAGTTATTGGTTGTTCAAGTGTTTCGAGTACGACGGGAATAAGGAGGCTTTGCGGGGAGTTCTGTGCGTGAATGAAGTATCGTTTAGGTTTACGAAGTTCGTCTAGCCATTCGAGGGCGCGAAAGCGTTCTGATGAACGGAGGCCTTCGAGGAGGTTGTCCACGACTTCCTCCGCTCGGGTTTTATGAATCCAGTTGAGCAGTATAGTTCGGGCGCTGGACTCATCCTTTGCATCCTTGATAGCTCTCCAAGTCCATTCGGCCTCGAAGGGTTTTAACCATTCTTGTGGTGCTACCGTCGGGGGCGCGTGCTTCGCTGCCTCCCGACCCTTTGATACCGAAGTATCGTTGCCAATAGGGCGTTCCGCCTCTTTTTCCATAAGAGGGCTTTTTCGCTTCGGGGATGGCCCGCATGCGTCTGCATCGGTTGCAGCAACCTTGTTCTGCTGTAATATAAATGAGGTATCGTCTTCTTCATCAGGTATCTCGATCATAACTACCGGGTGCCCCCTTTTTATTGCCTGGGCGCCAGCAACTTCCTTCCTTCCAGGTATGGTCTTTGTGTCCATGGGGTTCCTTGCGGTATTCTCCCGAGCACCATCCGATCGAGACTCAGCGTCGATCGTTGCGATGGGTGACCTTTCGGTCGGAGCCGCTTGCTCGTCGGAAGAGACTTCACAGGGGGCGTATTTCAGCTTGGCCCATGTCCCATCCGTCCTGCGGGGCTGGCTCGCAGTGTCGATGGGTACCACTATGGTAGGTGGTTTTTCGTCAAGCACTTTCGTCGGTTGGGTTGCCCCGCGTAGATTACTCGTGTGACGCTTTGCTCCAAAGTTGCGAAGCGTTGATTGGTCGTTCTTGGTATTGGGGCTCTCTGCCCCTGTTGGAGCCTCGTCGTCTGAGACACTTGAGAGGTGTGTATCGTCATCTGTAGTTAGTATGGCGTACCTATTGTGTGATTCCTTATGGATCTGGTTTGAATTCCTTTCAGCGAATAGTATTGAATGCGGCGAGTGCGGTATATTAACTACAGGTAAAGTATAAGTCCGTCCACTATGACTAGAATGCGTACCAGATCCTCCTTCCGCCGAGTAAGTAGAATCACTTACTTCCCGGCGGCATCTTTTACCTCTTCGATCTTGGAGCCCGTTGAGGGTTCGGTCGTCGAGGCTCTAACCTCCTGCTTCTTTCCTTTGTTCCATGACTGTAGCGGGCAATTCTTACTAATATGTCCTTTCTCCCCGCAGCGGAAGCAGTTCCCACTTTTGACGGCGTCGATATCCATAGGCTGTCCCCTTCCGCCATAAGTAGTACCGGTGGTAGTCTTTTTGGGTGTCGGGGAAGTTGTCGCGCCGGATGCCCCCTTGGGCGTTCCGGCGTTCTGCTGTGGTGGTGGTCGAGGCTGGAGCATTCTGCCAACAAGATCGAGCGCTTGCTTTCGCAGTCTCTCCTCGTTCATTACAATGATGCGCTTTCCCCACTGTTCGTATCCTACCGGGATATTGGTTCCGATATTGGCGATCATGTTGGTGTAGGAGGCGGGAACTCCTTGTCGTAGGGCGGTGACCATATGGCCGCGATCATCAGTGTCATGTCGCAGCTTGGCCTTCTTTGCCAACGTTTCGAGTTCCTGAAGATACTCAGTGGCGGTCATGGTTCCAGTCATGCGAAGAGCGTACATGGCGGCTTTATGTTTGTCTTGATGGCCGGGGTCGCTGAATTTCATTTCAACAGCTTGTTTGAAGGCGTACCAGGAGGGGAATCGATATTTTCCTCGACTGGTACTATAGAGGTCCGCTAACTGCAGAGTCCACCAGTCTTTGGCTCTTCCCTCGAAGTAGGAGGAGGCGAAGGCGACCCGGTATGGATCAAGCCACATGTAGGCGCTGTGTACTTGGAAGTACATCTGGCAGTCCGTCATGAACCTGTCGACGTCCTCGGGTTCCCCTTTGAAGGGTTCAGGCTTTCTAACCAGATCAGGTTTACACCCGATCCATGGTGCATCCTCCCCCATCGCTCCTATGGGGTTCGGGGGTTCGGTGTCTGGTTCAAATTTATCAGGGGCCCCGGGTAGGGACCATCGTTCTCTATCTTTAGCGACTGAGTCGCTAAAGGGGTCTCCTGGGTCAGGCGGTTTGTCGCCTTTGAAGAAGCCAGTCCCTGGTTTCCAAGGTTCTGCTTTCTCTGGTTTCTTCCCTTCATTGCCTCCCCCCCAACCATCGTCTGGTTTGTCAATGATGTCAATGTCGGGTTGATTGCCGGATCCTCCAGCCTCGGCTCCTCCTGATCCGGCTTGTACTCGGCCTGGGCCGGAGTACATGTAGTTGGTTCGATGATGGATCTGAGGTGAGGTGGGATGCCGTCGGCGTCTCGGTTGGTGGGACATGGTTAGGGGGGATTCTTTGGCGAATCTAGATTGATATGGAGCGGGGGTTTTGTACGGGGTGAAAGGGTGCAATTCATTAAATAGGGATATGGCCTGTACGTCTGTGCTATAATTAAGGATGTCTTCCTTTTCAGCTGGACCCGCTCGCATCCATGCCTGACCTGCCTCCAAATGCGTCCAGGTCGCTTCGGTTGGTATAAGCGCTCGCTTGGAACGCCATATACTCCTGTACTCGCGTCCCAGCTCTTCGGGGGTCACGGTCTCCTGCGCGGGCTCGGTATTCCATCCACGTAGCGATAGAGACTCCAGGGAGTCCCTGCTCCATCTGGTGCGTGCGATACTGTCTGTATCGCTCGAGCCAGATTGGAGTGATGGGGCGAGGACGCTGTCGGTAGGTCTCCTCCTCGATCTCATTGATGGCACTTGTTTCGGCGGGGGTGGCGGCCTGTCGCTGCCAGTACTGGGTTGTTGTTTCGTTCTCCAGTTGTGGGCGACTTGCGCGCTCGTAGAACTGGGTGGCGGTTCGGTCGCGAGTGATGGTGCGCTCGATCTCGTTGTTTCGTGAGACGAGTCGCGCCAATTCTTCTCTTGCCGCAATGTCGCGACTTGCCGTAGCAGCTCGTCGTAGGTCGGAAGCGGGCCGGGGGGTGACTGATCGGGTTCCTGAGTCTTCTGGGAAATCATCGGAGTCTGGGGACCAGGCTCTGGGGATGGGGTGCGGGGTTGGGGCTCGTTGGGTTGGATGGGTGTGGTTGTTCCAGATAACGATCTCGGAATCTGTGGGGGAGTGTGGAACATAGCTTTCGTGGGTTGAAGTGTCTGAACGGATGACGACAGGGATTCCGGGTTCTCTGAAGGGGAACTCGGGGCTGGAGGGGACGGAGATGGAGAGACGTGGGGTAGAGAAGTACTCGATTTCTTCCGGAAGAATGGGAGTCAAGATCGTAGGGACTTCTTCATACTCTTCGTCGAGGACGTATCCCCCCTCTTGTCCGATGTCTTGCTCGTTGGTAGAGTAGGATAGTCCTGAAGACTGAGATTCGAAGAGTGGGGGGAGGATGGCTGGTCCTTCCCACTCTCTATATGCGTTTGCGACATAGTGGTAGGGGGTGGTTGAGTGGGTTCGGACGGGGTAGAGGCGAGGGTTTGGGACAAAGACGCCTCCTGGGCGTTCGATGTAGCTGGGGAGGATGAGGTGGAGAACGTATTTAACGAGTCGGCGACAAAGCTGCTCGATTTCGTGTCCGTACGTTTTGAGGAGGATGAAGGTGGTGAGGACACAGGTGAGGCTAAGCGCGGTAACGGCTATAGCGACAAGAGTGCTGGTGGAAAAGTCGGTGGAGATTTGCATTCGGTTTGATTCAACGTATGAGCATTGAGAGGAAAGGGAATGTATGAAGCTTCGAGCTAATTGTTAGACCCGAACTCCGGTATAACAAACAAGACTAAACAAGTGGCTGTATCGCGTTCGTACAGTCACCACTTGAGTGTCAAAGTGTCTGATAACCGAGAATCAAAGATCAAACACAAAGTCTGGGCAGAGGAGTGAGTCGAAGAGTAAGTTTGGTGTATTGAAACTTTAGCTCGAAGCTGGAGAATATACAGCGAGAGCTACACTACTTATATACTGTTTCTGTACGTGCTATTATTGTAACTGTCCTTTGATAACGGAGCTCCGGGGAGTAAGGCGACAGGAGCTGGAGCACAGTCTCGTCTTTGTGGAGTTTGTGCGTCAATGCGTGATGAAGCGCTCCGGGGTTCGGTGTTGGTGGGTGTATGACCGTGGTTGCTTGGATAAGCGTCGAGATTAGATATGATAAGATCCAGATAAGATCTTATCATGTCTAATAATAGAAAAAATAGAAAAATCATAACAGCATGCAAACAACGGCAGCAGATGTCCTAGACATACATGCTAACCTACTCCCCATGCAAGGACAGGTAGAAGTGTATCGGCACCGAGCGCTTGCACGCATGGCATGCCTACCTCCAGGACACCCACTATACAGACCCATACGTCGAGCAGCAAACAGATATGTCAGAAAACACCGATCACCACTGCACGAGCTGACAAGGGACTTCAACATCCAACCGGACAAGACAGAAACAATCAAGGCAGTGCGATTCCCGCCACACTGGAAGTCAAAAATCAAGATCGAGATAGCAGAATCAATGGAGGAGGCGATGGCAATGGAGAGGATGGACAACAGTGACGTGAAGGCATATGGAGACGGATCTGGCATCGACGGTGGCATAGGCGCAGCGGCAGTGGTATTTCGGGGAGGAAGAAGAGTGAAGACACTACAGTTGAGGGTAGGATCAGCGAGGAAGCATGAAGTATATGACGGCGAAGGTCTGGCGCTAACACTATGCACGGAACCACTCCGAGGCATGAGAAATGTCCGAACGGCAACGTTCAGCATCGACAACACATCTGCTATTCAGGCAACGACCCTCTCACGACCTGCGACATCACACCACATCTTCGATCTATTCCACAAACGCATTGACATGGTACTGAGACAGCATCCCGACATCTCCATTAAAATTCGATGGGTACCCGGACATCAAGGCATTGCAGGGAACGAAGCGGCGGATGAAGAAGCGAAAACGGCAGCCCGAGGCGATGATAGTGAGCTGCGGAAACTTCCTGCGCCACTACGAAAACCAATCCCCTACAACAAATCATCGTTACTCCGAGAGTTCTACGCAAAGCAGAAACGTCATGCTGACCAGGCCTGGAGGAAGTCACCCCGGTACTCCAGGTTCCGACATGTTGATTCAGCAACTGCTCAGCGAGCTGCACGCCGGTATAGGAAGCTGGCCACTTCCATGCCACGCAAAATTACCAGTATAATGATGCAGCTGCGAACCGGACACATCGGGCTCAACCGTCACCTCTTCAACATCCAACGAGTCGAATCCCCTGCGTGCCCGAAATGTTCATACCCAAATGAATCAGTCCACCACTATCTCATACGTTGCCCAGCATACCAGAACGAACGAGAGATGCTACAGAGATCTATAGGTGCCCAAGGAACAGCAGTGACCACCAAACACATCTTAGCACGACAAGAGAACATCCCCCACCTGGTCCAATACCTCAACAGCACGTGCCGCTTTGAGCCAACATTCGGAACCTTCCCTGATGTTGATATTGCCGAAGAAGACACTGGAGAATAAAGCGTTCAAGGAGACGGAACCACCGGGTGCACAGTGAGGGAGAGAAGGCGAAAGAACCACCACCTTATCACCCCATAGCCGAGGCAAACGGGAAGGTGGTCGCGACGCAGTTCACATTGAGCTCAGAGAAGCTCGTTTGTTAATATGCAAAGGCACGAGGAACGAGAAAAAGACGAGACGTACCCAAGTAGCATAATCCCACCATACGCTTGCGTGTAGGATAACGGTAAATAGCATGCCAAAATGGATTCAAAAAAAAAAAAAAAAAAAAAGCCAGGCTAGCGCTACATATACACATATTTGCGACAATATAACACAATGAGGAGCAAACAATCTCCAAGCGAACTGTGGTATGAATTATTTTGTACGCACATTTTTGTGACGGTCACATCATCTATTAGCGCAGCATACAGCCCCATTGTTCGTCACCGTACACCGCGACCTTCACTACTATATCTGGAATTCTCTCTACCAGATATAGTGATACATTCCAACATTGCAAAGCCGTTCCCCTCATTCGTCTGTTATGGCGCTTCCGATATCAGTGCCATAGATGGTTCGTGGTATCTGCAGCGTCCGAGAAGTTTCAGAAATGACCAATTTAATCCTGAGCGTCGGGATTCTAGTCGCTATTGACAGAGGACCAGCGTCAGGTCGAACGAAAGAGTCCACCTCTCCGCGACCTGCACGTGAAGATGATAGTACGTGGTAATCCTTTGATGAGGTATAGATCACGGCTGAGATGGATATCAGCAGCGGCCTTCACATTACGATGGCCTGAGAGATCTGACGCTGGATGTGATTTCCCTGGTACCGCAAATAACGACCATGCAGTGAGACATGTTATTCTCAAGCGACAAGGTAGACCCACATATATCTAGTAGTAACCACTTATTCAAAACCCTCTTTAGAAACGACGATCCCCGTGTTGTTGACCCAATCCTTCTTTCCCGTTGAAATAATCAACTCAGTTGGCCATATCCAACCCCCGCGTGTGCAGCTCTGGCTTCCCTTCTACGCGGACGACACAATAGACTATAGTACATCTGCAAGCACTGCGTCTGAGAGTTGCATAGACACAAGAGAGCGATGGAGCAGAGTAGTAGGCTAGTGATAAGCAAGCTCGTTGGATGCGTAACCATCAAGAGCCGCAGACAAATAGTCCAACAGCATCACAAACGCGATGGCGAAGCTCTCTTTGTCGGCCATGTCCTTCAACGATTAGCCTGCTGTCATGGCATTGAGTTTATCCACTGACCCCTGCAAACGCACCCAGTAATCTTGACGCAAACGTAACAAGATATAGCCCTTCTTATTACCCTCCACCGCTCTTTTCCAACCTTTTACTACTTCTACGCTTAACAACGACAACGTTGATCAACCTGGCTATGACAAGCGCCCACAGTGCGCCATTTCCCCACCAGTCCTCGACAGCGTCTAGTAGAGCGAGCACGCAGATGGTCGTGACCAGGTATAGGACGTAGAGCAGAGCCGCAGAATTTCTAGCGACATTCAATGTCTGGATTCGACGGTTGTATAAGGACAGTTACCCGTCGAGGGATGAGTTATCGGATACCTTGGCGGTAACGAGGCGTCCAGCGCACCGAACATTTTGTAGGCATCCGACAGTAGCAGGGTTCACAACATGGAAGGTGTATGTATCCGGTAAGCATTACACCAGTTCTGGGTGTTTCGCCCTGGTTAATTTTGTCAGCAGATTATTGCTGATGCATTACTGGTGCAAAAAATGTCGAGGTAGGAGGCCGTAACGTTGAGGGCCGTCCTCATGACAACAGCGGAAAGATCTGCGAAGGCGACGAGGCCCGCAGCTTCGAGGGTGACACGGCGAGAGTTAAAGGAAAATTTTAACACTGAAGGAACCTGATTAGAGTGGGGAAACAAGGGGAATGGAATACAGACATTTAGATAGTGCTTTCTTTTTCTGTCGAATACCTCGAGGAGATTTCCTCTTGCACTGCCTGTTCATCACAAACACGTCCATCGGCCGTCCAAGGAAAATGAATCACGTCAGAATGGCGATCTCGTGCTGTCAACCAGTCCATTCTCCTTCTTGTCTCCGAGGCTGATCCTCAATGCCGCCAGCGACGGTCGCAGACGGCATCGGAGAAAGGCTGAAAGCTAACCAAGGTCCCCAAACGACGGCCCAAGAAGAACGACAGGTGTAAGGATCCCTATCAATCGCTCAAGTTTGACGTTCAGTAGACTTCAAACACCTCCCAGTAGAATACTTTGTAAACGAGAATTCATTAGGCACACACATCCTGACAGGCAAGGAAAAATGAACGCACCAGATACTCTCCCTCAATACCCCTACCATGATCGTCGCATGAACAGACCCAGAAGCCATACCGGGAATATTTTACAGCGTGTAAGAGTGTCTTAGAGCTGTTGTGTAATCATTGGCCGATGCGCTGGTTGGAGCGAGAACCAAGTCAGTCGTTATAAGCTTGAAGTTTCTGTGGGAACTAATCAGCAGGGCACTGCTGGCAATATACGACTATATTCACCGTAGTAATTAGACTAAGAAATAGTCTCTTTTTAGATAGGATCTTCCAAACACGCGCTTCCTTCATTTACAGTTCAGTGACTCGGACAAGAGTCGAATGGGCGAGAGTCATTCCTGAGTACAGCCTTCGGGGAGCAGTCACAGGGCCAGATAGATTGAAATAAACACTGTTTCCATCAGCATTAGATTTGGGAAGCTTGAGGACAGTTGAAGGTACAAATAATGCGAACGGCAAACTAGATGAAAGAAAAGAACAACGATGACATAAGACACACCAGTGACCAGTCATTCTTCGGCCCGAACTCCTCCCTTCAACACCACCACGCCATGACTTCGCGACTCTATTCTCTATCGCGCCCCGGTCAGTTTACGCGTTCTGCACGCGTTGTTGTGGAATTAAGTCTCGCTAGATCTACGGCAAGTCGCGACAATGGCCCTCGCTCACACTGAATAATCTCCCATCTAGACATCAATGGACCGCGCAACCTGTGCGTATTTTTGTTATGGGCACCAGTTTACCAAGGTATAACGTCGCACGAGGCTTAGAATGTGAACTTACCGTTTGATTCTCATCAGTTCTTCCTAGTCTAGCGTGAATAAGCACCGCAGATTGGATCATGTCGTCTCTATCTTACCCTGGGCCGACATAGCGTGTCTGTCTTGATCAGGATCAGATGGTGCCTGCACTGGGGATGTTGCTGCTCTTCCTCCTCAACCGATCAGCCCTCCTTGCAAGCTTTCACGCTCGCCAATCAACCGCATACAAAGCTGTAAGTTCGAGTCTAGGTTATTCTCAGTCTAAATCTCCATCTTCGACATTTCAAATCTTCACAACATCGTCATTAGAAGCGTTCTGAATGAAATTTAATGCGTTTATCAGCGCTATTATCCAGTTTCTATACAATTTGAAGTTTTACGACTCTACAGTGTGAGAACGGTCCTTCCGATCGACTGATATCTAGATCTGATTCTCAAAACGGTCAGGATATTAAAACTATGATGGCTATCGCTACCAGAAGACATGGAAACTCAAATTAAACAAGAATATTGTGAGACATTTCAGGAATATACAGACCTCCCAGCCTATACAGATCTTCCCCATCATCAATCGCAATCACTGACACTTTCTCAAATCTTCGTCCTGGCAGTCGTCGTCCAACAGCCCAATAGTGTCTCCACGTGTCACTAATTAACGTGTACATGTCTTCGAGTATCGGGATTTGATGGGTGGCGCGTATTGTGAATGTGTGCAGCATCCCACCTGCGCTTTCAACAACCAACTCTCCGCATCGAACCACCCCTTCTGCCAATTCCACATCCAACCCGCGCACACGCCCCGTTTCAATGCAAGTCACATAAAGCGAGTCCTCATCTGTCTTGTTGTCACGACTAAGATACCCTTCACAGTACTTGTCCACTGGCAGAGACTCTGTCATGAGCTGCTCCCACGAAGGTCTCCATTTCTTGTGACCAAGTCCGACTCTAGGATACAACAAGAGGAAGTCCACCCGCATCGAAGGGCTCATTGAATTCACCAGCGCGGTCCATGCTTCCTCAAGAGACTCGGTCTCATGGTATGCCGGTATCGTCATGGGCATCAGATGAAATACGAGTCCCGCGACTTTGTCCACGGGATTGGTTGACACACGCTTCCGCATGTCCGCCAGTGCACTGAATATTTTCAAATATGTCTGCTCAGACTCTAGCTGCTTGTGAAATCTTGTCAGCAGCTCAGTCTTGTAGTTCCCATCCCTGTCTATTGGCTTAGCGTGTAACGGCCCAGCAGGGATATCTCCGGCAATGACCCTCTCTTTGCCGAACTCCTGGAGTGTCCACGCGCGTCTAAACCAACACCGATCACTGTCCAAGTCGCCCTCCTTCACACTCAAAGGCAGCCCTAGCCCACTCAGGTAGATCACCACCTCTGCTCTATGATACACCTGTCCGATTGTGGGGACGTCGAGCTTCCACTCCTCCATGCGCAGATCCTCCTTCGGTCCCCCTTTCTGTCTCAAACAGAGGACATCCAGCCACATGTACTCCACTCCCAGATTCAGCATCTCGATCCGGATGAGGTCGAGACTGGCGCCCTTCGGGATAGGCACGGGCCACTCCTTCCCGTTGATAGGTGTCCACACATCCATGCGATCTTTGTCATCCACCCACGCATGCGACATTGGCTTCAGCAATTTCGACTTATCACCGACAGTCCACCATGGCACCACCCGATTGCTGTACAGGTCCCAAAGACGTCGAGGTGGCAATTCGGGGTTGACAATCTGGTTACCTACCAGTGCTTTCCGTCGCATCTTCCTGTCATTCTCTTCACGTCTGCGGAATTCATCTCGGATGCTGTTCCAGTCGTCAGTGTACCATATCCCGCGAAGACGGCCATATGCAGTGCCAAAATCATAGTTCTTGCCAATGGAGTCTTCGAGAATGGAATGGAGAGATGGGATGTCGAGGGTGTATGATGTTCCATGGGTCGTGTTCAGTCTATATAAGACCCCCTGAATGCCGAGGGTAGCGCAGGGAGTGTCGGCGAGGGAGGATGTTATAACGGGACGTCGCCTGGTGTAGGACCGTTGCTTTGGAACCTTTATGGACGATTCCGCTTGGCCGGTCTCAGTCAAAGCAGAAATGGTGATTTTAGGAAACCTGATGCCCTGAAAATGTGTTCTCAAGTTGCCATTTTGTACTTGCAGATCGATTTACCTTTGGCGCCCAAGAATCAAAATCATAATTATACTTCGGCGTGTCTGGATCACCCGAAGTATCTTCAGAATTACTAGATGATTGCATGTCCACCGAAACATTCTCAGAACCCACACCCAAAGATTCCGAAGGCGGTTCCGGATCAAAGTCAGATAACGAGGCATGTATCGCCTCCGAGCTGGTCCCGCCATCCATTGCAGAACTACCGTTCGGGTGAAGTATCTCCTCTTGAGACTCTGAGGACGCGATTATATGCGCATTCTGCTCCAAATCGGATACCATGTCCGGAGATGAATCTTTCATCGACCGTGAGGTCGAAAAGATGGAGCGTAGACATTCCCATATCAGTTTGATGTAGTTCAAAAGACGTCGGCCTATGACTTCCAATGGTTCTAACATCGCTCTTGTGAGTCCTCGAAGAGACAGTGAATAACTCTACGCACTATTTCGCATTTCCATGTCTACACATACACACATTCAAAGGAGTGCGCAAGGAAGAGGTGCTTGTCGCGGGGCAGGAAGGTGCAAAGTACGAATCTCGAAGGCCAATGTGAGGCGTGTAAACAACGCGCTGAAGGCATGGACTGCCGCATGCTGGAGACACATGGTACACACGCGGAGATCGCATTGATTTCATCTTGTTGCTCAACTTTGACGACGTTCGGATACCCGTCACTGAAAAGAATACGGGCTCGTATGGCTCGATACTTCTAGAGTGCTTGAAGAAGGCCGATACGTGGATGGAGATGAAAGAATGGTGGGACGTACGCCGAATGCATCAGGACCTAAGCATTGCTTGGTTGTTGACTGCATGTCTACTACCAGTTTCACAAATTATGCTCCAGTGTAGAGAGTATCGGGATTCGAACGAGGTCTAGCATTGCACGCAAACGTTACAGGACTCATACCTCAGTCTAGGTGCCTACGTGCCTACTGACAACGGTACAGCAAATCAAAAACAGCTCCAATGACGCGCCCTGCAGAACTGAAATCAGTACGAAAAAACGGAGGGAAGCTGCAGCTCCATGCACCTCTCACCCAGGAGATCTCGTTGTGTCATCCACCCATCTCTCTGAATCGTCCACCCTCAAATCCGACTTATCCACTCCACAATCCGAAACCAGATCATGCCGAAGTTCTAGCACACAGTTTCGAGGGAGGGATTGGTCCTCAGCGTACGATAACGAGCCATCTCGAGGAAGAAGATTGAAGCAAAGCAAGGAAACGAATGGACGTTGCCACGAGCAAGCCGTGGAATCGCGATGGTGGGAGGAATTTGGGAAGACCTTGCGTCAACATCGGTCCGCGGTCCGTTGCCTGCCGGTCCGATGAATAACCGGCCAGTAACTAAACAGATGTTGCCGAACACGGCTGCCTCATCGAAGCTAGTGATCCCCTACCGTGCTCCTTTCACTTTGAGCTCTCCTCTCGTGACATCCGTGGCCATTATCGACATCTATACAGCACCACGACCATCCCAACGGCTCACGCGTCGCTAGCCCAACAGTCATCGATCACCCCCAGGGACTGCTGAAGACAACATTTTCGAAGCCTGTGGAGGCTGGACGCGTGTCGGATGACGCGTCAATGTTGCCGATGGAGGTTATATGGGGTCGAAAGCTACTCGTTTCGACTCGGGGAGCACAGACGGGGCTCCACAACGTACGTTCCCATCATCTAGCGTCCTAACGACCTCGGTAAGTAACAGATAATCGCGTATCCAAGGCTGCTGGTGTTCACACCGTGAATACCCCTTGGACCGACTATGCAGCCAAATCCGCCGCTAGATTAACTTCACACAGTGTTGAACTTGCTGCAAGTCCGGACTCCGACTACGATCACGCACCGCCAGAGATGCATCCAAAGGACGACAACGGTAATCTCAGAATCAAGGGAGGCAGCACGGATGCCCAAGGAAGCCCGGATGGTGATTATCGAAATGAGGAGCACTATTGTGACTCCCCGTCGATTTTTCTCGCCAGGCAACGGCGTAATTCACATACTGTCTACTCCTCTGGGATCATCGAGAACCCTTGCCGTACCGTACGTGTCCGCGTTGAGACTCCCAGGACTTTTCTATCACGCCTCCTCCCTTACCGATGATTGTGCCGCCACGAATGGTTATATCTTCTCATCACTGTTGCATATGGCCCCATTTTACCGTGTCGTCTACCTCCTCCATGGAACCCAATTATATGTTCCGGCCTCCAGGCCTTTTTCGTCACACGTAGCATCCTGAGACTCGGATCCCCGCTGTTTTTGGGGGCCAAAACTTCGCAAGGTCCTTCTCAGTGAGAGGTCGCATTGCTACAAAGATGAGTGTAGTCGTGGCCACCTGGAATTGACGGATTACCTCCCAGCTCTGAGCCATTATCAGAGTATCGTACAATACCACGGGAAAATCTGCGTGGTGAACTTTGAACGTTGAACCATTGTAAATTTAGAAATATCTATTGATCTCCTTATGAATAAAAGACTTCCTTCATTAGCATGGATAGTGAGAACGAACTTTAATTAACCGCAGAGCACAGGTCCGTTGCACCTGTTAAACCCGAGTCCGAACCCCTTCCATCTCACAGAAGCCGAAGGCAATGAGATACTGAGGTATCAGCCAATCACCAATACTTCCCACAGCATGCGTCGACTATGCACAGTGCGTGTATACGAATGGAGATCAGGACGCAGAGGGTCTATGCAATAGCAGTCAGTCGAGGGCTGAGAGTTATCGAAAGTGACATACGCGATCACCCGAGGTTACTCGTATCGGGTGAATCATGATCCCTTCCTAAGTATCTTTGAGAAACGGTCAATTGTTGTGAAAGAGTTAGAGGGGCAGAAGATGGCATACAGATAAACAGCCCTAAGACGTCGAGGTCGGTGCGAAGTCGTTTTTTACTATCATTTGTTTTACAGACTGTGGTCGGGTGGGGTCATCTGATATGATCGTGTCGTGAAGTGACTGATGAATTGTCCGGAGACAGGCTTGTATTCATCATACGACCAGACAGAGGTACCAATAAACTCCGACTCTGTTAGAAACATTTCGTAAGAAACGAGGAATAGACGCAACCGTGCAGATTTCATGCTGGTACATCATCCCCGTGTGTAATATCGAGTGCAGACTCCTTTGCATTTCAACTGCATCGCATACCGACATAGTGGCTTGGGGACGGTTGCTTCATCCTCGTCCTCGATGAGAGTTGCCTGGTTCATCCCAGGATGCGACTGAGGACAGGATGATACACCTCGTGTAATACGAGATAAGTGGAATTTATCATACTCTAGGGAAGAAACTCACTGTGTCATTTATTTGGAACATTCATGGGTGTAAGTAAACGAGATGAACCGAATACATCCGAGTTGTTGATCTCGCGTTCTTCTCGGGTTCGTACATCGTCCTGGCGCATTGCACCACGGTGAGAGCGACAGCTGACAAAAGCTATGAATCATAATGATGAGAATACGGGACATTGTCAGAGCTAGTCGTACTTACCATGTTTAAGCTGCATCTTGCCTCCACAGACAACCGGGGAGCAACCTAGTCCCAAAGTTTGAGAATTGACTCGTCCTTCATTAACTAGAGATCACTGAATCTGACACGTAAGATGGACGCCATGAAGGACACGCGGAAGCAACGAGGAAAAGGTTCGAAAAGGCGAGGCGATGGTGATGGTGAAAGGAAGCGGAGGCTAAGTTCGGCTATATTTGGCCCAGGCATCAAATTCCCAAAATTAAATCGTCAAAGACAACTTTGGGGCTATACACCGCAATGGCTTGCTTCTTCAACAGTCCTTCCTTCGCAAGCAGAGTCCATTCCGAATCACTTGAAACTCAGAGATACTATTCTCACTCAGAGTCAAGATTCATTGTTCTTCTTGATATATCAATGGCCAGGCGCTCACGAATACATGATGCCAACAATATACTCGTTGCCACTGTAAAAATAACTCCTCCGTTCCTTGGCCTTCGACATTCTAGATGGTACGTTCAACAAAAGCTTGAAGAAAAGACGGGAAAAATGTACCATTAGCGATACAGAAAATCGTTCACTGCGTTCTCTGGTTCGTTGGATCCGTGAACAACGGATCTGGAATTTGTCTTCCAATCCTCCCCAAAGGCGCTTCCTTTCGGCAAGCGGATCCATATCTCCTTCAATAATCATCCTTCACTGCCGTTTGAACAAAATCCCAGCAGACGCCCATGACTCGTGTTGCATTGGTGTAAACCTGCATTCCAAAGTTAGCCTGCAGGCATGGATGAGGCCACAAACGCACAAGGACCATGAATAGGCGATATGACAGTATGTCCATTACTCAGGACCTTTGGGAAGAAGACGAGTGTGAGCGACACTTCGAAAAGTTCACATCTAACAGAAGCGACTGTGACCCATGACGTGCTATGGAAGAAGGTCTGCGAAAAGAAGTTAATGGAGGGAAGAGAAATTTTGAAATGAACGTACTCAAGCGGACGTTCCTCGTCAAGATCATTGTATTCAGAGATTTCTCGTACCTCCTCCTTCCTTGTAGCGAAGCGATCCACTGCAGCGGGAAAACATAATCTTGATTGTAAAACTTGTCTCCCAGGCCCGGATATCTGTAAGAGATTATCGAATCAACACTTGAAAACAAGAAGCTGGAAGAATATAGCAGGACTCACAAACCACGCGTAGCTTGCTTCGCATCATGACAGCGCAAAACCGAGCAGCGGTTTCCCTCCTACCCGCACGAATCATCCCAAACTGATTTCGCTCATTGGTATATCATGCGAAGGCAATACCGAGATCATCCTAATCGGTACACAAGGATATCAGGAAATTCTCGTAGGAACCGCCGACTTTCGAGATAGACAGGTATACCCTCATGCATCATGGTCCGCTTGAATGCTTGTCAATGTTATGTCTTGAGTGATGGTATCGCAACTAATGGAGCCATGGCACTCGCAGAAGTAGTTTAGGAACTTGAATGCAATAATAGCTGTTGTCTTGTCGTTGCCGGGGACATCCAAAACGCACGACCCGAATCCTGAATATAGAGGTCAGATAACACCGGACGTCCAAAGATCAAGTGGAGGGCACGCACCTGGTTTTCCTTGCAAGAGTAATTCTGGATGGGGATACACCAAGCGCCAAATCAGATAGATGGCCACAATCAAGGGACCATGCGCGGGAATCCTTTTGACAAGATTCCTTCTAAGACCCGATTTGAAATCAGCCGTATGTCGCATTCGGTGACTTTGAAAAGACGTGGCAAGCAGACAAAGCGCGACCAAAACCAAAAATACTCACCGCAGTACCACAATAAGACTCAGCCCGCAGTCCGTGGCCGGCATTCAAACGCGTTTTCGAGAGGTAGGGGACTTAGCTGGATGTCACTGGGTGTTGGTGAGAAAATTCGGGAGTAGGAGACAACGAAGGTGGACTTGACGAAGCGACTTTTTGAGCTTCGGCACATTCCGGTCAAGCTCTGATGACCATGACATCATGACTGCTGCGCTCCGTTCGATGTGCTGCCATGACCTGAGGATACCTCCAGATTTATCAAAGAGTCATATTCACAAATGGTCTATTTTTCATCGCCGTAACTAAATCTCGTACCATGGTCCAAAGTTGGTCCAAAGTGCACGTAAAGCTTATCCAAACATAAGGGTTCTTGTTCTCAGCCATCCACTGGGTGACCGTCCTTCTACAGATGCTCTTCCGTCTAACATATATGATGGTGCCCTCCGCATTCATTGTTCTAAGCCTGCATAGGTGGTGGGGTATTTTCCTCACCACAAGTTCATCGACGCGATAGATGGATCATTGTAAACAGTGGGATATCCGAACTAAACCTAACTCATGCTCATATCATTCCAGGTATATTTTTTATCTTGATAGGTAATTGTTTTAAGAGTAAAATATCTCGACAAGATGGATTTGAAGTCATACGCTTTCTGTTGTGCATGTTCTATGAGTTCCTGATAAGCTCTGGTCACTGTGACTGAGATTAAAAGAGCTCGTATTCTCCCCCATCGGCCTAAAGTTAATGTCTGATAAAGGTCGGGAATCAGTCAACTCCTGGTCACTAAAGCTGGACATCGACTTGACTACCACACGTAACATCAGGAACGTCGGGGCGATGACCTTGTGAAATTTCAGATCCTTGACGAAAGGGAATGCAACCTAGCCTCACCTTAACATAGGCCATAATAATATCAGCATAGTAGCTAGATTCAGAATTTTTCGACACCAGTGCGAGATAGACAACTAATGAAAGTGAATACATTGCAGACGACTCGATAATCATCTCAATGATTTTGCAGAAAGCGCTTATCCCTTGAGAATGTTGAATAATGCGGTAAACGATCAATAGCGTGCACATGATGGTTGTAGCAAGCCTCGGCGAGAGGTAGATCAATGCCCAGTCGATATCCTCTGCAAAACCGCCGGTCTTGCTAATGTCCTGGGTAGTATTGTGGAAAATACTGAGGATTTGCATGACCTTCATGGCTGAGACGCGGAGTGAGAATTGTATCCGAAGAAGAGAACGGAGACTCGCCTGTACCGGTCCCAGCACACATAATTGGCATGAGAACCACTCGCCATTGGCGATTCCAGAGGGTCCAACAACGCCATATCTACAGAATGTCAATTTTGTTTCCATTTAACGGAAGAAATGAGATGACATACAATAGTGATATCCACTAAGAGTGTGCTAACACCACCGGTGATACCAATCACGACGTTGTATGCTTTCCACCATGGGCCAACTTCCTCAAGGACTGTGAACACACTGTAATAGTTGTTGCCGTACTTAATGAACGCGCGGTGCTCAACTACCCAGTCCATCGCAAACCCTATTGTAGAGAGAACATAAAACGTGACGATGATGGTACGCAGGAATGTACTGCGTAGCCGCCCGGGAGAAGAGACTATCGAGAGTTCAGTGAATATCTTGGTCCAGTCATGATTGGCAGCCGACATACATATATTCCAGAACGTGACCACTACGATGCCGGTGTATAGACCTGCAAAGTGAACATTTAATGATGGATATTTCATGAATAGACAATCACCTTACCATACAGTAAGGCTTCCAGGACCATACGGTTCGGATGCAGGTCAAGTGAATTGAAAATGACCCTTCTATCGTCTTGGGAAAGGTCAGGAAGTGGTGCATTCATGGCAGAGGGAGTTATACGAGCAGGGAAGCCACCCTCGTCACTTCATATACCCGGCTTCTGAAGAATTTGATGGAAGGAACCACCACCATGGTGTGATATTCTACCGACATCTCATATTTTTGTCTGCTATCTGTACCAGCCAACATCCACCACTCTGACATGTTTCAAATCGGTGTCGCCGGTCAGTCATATGTCGAACGTCCCCCACATCACTGATGACCTACCGCCGGCTAACCGTGATAGCCGATGTTATTTTGTGCATTGTCCGATAGAGTTCTCAAATTTGTTCATGGCTCAGGATATGGAAAGATATGGGGAGCTAAGTGTCCGTTTAAATTCTCAGGAGAAACAATATCTTGCGTGGCGTACTAGTAGCGAGGACTCGAGAATAATCGGTCAAAATGAAATGATTGGCGCGCGAGTTGATCCATTCTCACCGCCTACTGGAATACACTGGTAGACCCCTAGGCAAGGATCATGGATCATAGACACATGCTTCAACTTGTTCGTATGATCTCAGATCCAGCAGATTGTACCTGATACGTGTTTGGGAGCGTGCTGAGAAGATAGTATCAACTGCATTTTGGGAAATGAATACATTGAGACTCACTCAGGTAGACGTGTACACACTGTGCATATACGCGTCAATGCGAGAAAAAGACTCATACATCCATGTACTGAGAGAATAATGTCCATTGACATATCCACCAAAGCGCCAAGGCCCCCTTCAAGTGTTTCGACAATGTTTTGACCGTTCATTCGGTAACTTCAATCGGAGGAACACTCTCTTTGTCATACAAACATGTCTTTGTCGCGATGTTCATCTCTGAGAGGCCAGCGGACGTGTGCGAGGGAAGCAGAAATCGATTCAATGATTGCACGTCGTGAGATAGAGAGAACGTGTATCACGCCTATTCGGCCGATTTGAACCCGTGTGGCAGTACCGACCTGTACCGAGGCACGCTTATCACCAACGCCATTGGCCATCGAAGAAATGATCTTTAGCCCTCATGACTGCCAATTGAGGTGAGGCGAATGTCCGCAAGACTACTCGTGTCCTTACATGAAATTCAACGACAGAAAATCAAGCGGAAACGAAGCAGAAACTTAAACTTGCTATTGCACTGCGTCTGACTCGGTCTCGAATGGGTGAGAGCCACTGCGGAGTACAGCCTTGGGGGAACAGCCACAGCCAGATAGATTGAAATAAACGCCGCATCCTGGGCCTTGGATTTGGGAAGCTTGAGGATAGTTGAAGGTACAAATAATGTGAATGGCAAACTGGACGAAGCCAAGTCACTCTTCAGCCCGAACTCCTTCCAACACCAACACCACGACTTCACGACTCCGTTCTCTATCGCGTCCACTTACGCGTTCTGCAAGCGTTATTGTCGATTAATTCTTTCTGGATCCACGGCAAGTCGTAACAATGGTTCCTACCTGCATGGGATAATCTTCCAAGTTCCAAATCCCGACAGAATTAAGGCAATCAGGTCCTGGATGATCCTGCGCTTTTTTGGGCTACAAGCGCAGGTATATACCGTCTCAATACACGGAACACTGCCGGAAATGCATGAAAACCAGCGAACTCCTACGTATAAGACACTGGTTAGTTGAACACTCACGTTGAACTAGTGAGTGTTTCTCTTTTCTAAAACAAGATTCTGATCGTATAAAACTTATCACAGAATTACGATTGACCTGTCTGGCGAGGCTCACGAAGCATAAATTCGCATTGTGTTCCTTCGGAATGGATCTATTTACTGTAGGTCAGAGTCGATACGGTACGTGATGATACTCATCATCTTCGTCCAGGTCCGGAATGTTATACATATTAGCAATCTGCGGACTTCGTGTGCTCGACTTCCTCCAGTGAGCATCTTAGGCTATGCTAATGCTGGAGCACAGGTTCACATCAATATGCCACAGCCTGAGCGCATAGGAGTCAAGCGACAGGAACGAGAGATCCGAAACATGACGTTGATTACGCTCGATGCTCGCAATGGATGTCGCTTAAAGACCACGCCAATATCCGCATCATCATTTACCGTAGTCAACCAGTGCCTGACGAACATGACCGAACTGTCATTACCCCGGTAGAAGGACTCGCACGGTATGTCCGTACACCGTAGGCTCAAGAATAAGCCATCATCGAGCACCGACTCCAGGACGAACCGGTCGTCCGATCGGAAGGTATCGGCGTTGATGAGACGTAGTCTTTGTACTGCACCACTCGGATATGTTTACCTTGTAGAATCATGATACATCAGTATACGCAGGGATCGCCGGAGGAAACGGAAACTCCACAAAGCCTCCCCACCCGTAAAGCAAAGACATACAACGACTCATGTGCATACTTTTCGATAGGGTGCTTGTAGAGTATTCGAATTAGTTTTTAGTTATCCTCCATGTTGTCGTCTGGGCCTCAGAATCATTGCCAACGCAGGCGACGACATCACTGACGACCTCGTATGCACGGTTGTTAGAGCCTATGTGTGTGTGGTGCGTGTACCGGCACAAGGTCCCAATCAGGAACGGCCGGGTCCACAGCCCTAACATGGCAAGCCATGTGCTGTGGCCACGAAGGCTCGTACCGTTGTGATCGCACAGTTGCGTACGTCTCGCGGAGTAGAGACACCTCGTGGGGTATTGATAGCAAGCATTGTAGAAAGCAAGATCAATTCCGATAGTATACAACATTTATATTTCGGTACGAAATACAGGCAGACGTTGAAAGATACGCAAGATATGGAAAACAAACTTGGCGAAGGAACACAAGACATCGGCATCGTCCCCTTCAATAAGCAACCGTATGACCTCCATTCCCGAAGATGCGGATTGTAGGGACGAGATCAGTGCGAGAGGAGCAATACGGAAGACTTTACGGAAGAACTGATCTCGTAGTGCTTCCAGATCGTTGCATCCGGTGCAGTACAATAAAACATGAGCTTCGTCCCCTACATCCACTTGACAGTAACAGCATAAAAGCTGATCAAGAGGGACAGGAGGACGACGCCGTTCTGCCCATCTGAGGACTTCGACTGCGAGCGTATGGTACCTCTACACAGGCCAGTGCATTTTACCTGGTAAAAAACGGAACCTTAAATGGTTTTGATTTAGCAATGTCTTTCTCGGTCCTGAAAAGGCCATCAGTAAAACGGTATAAAAAACTTGTGTCACTATAGAACAATGGACTTAAGGTATCTTTTCGTTTTACAGCGCGCAAAGCAAGGGCGTAAAAACTGAAGCTGAAATTGAAACCATTTAAGGTCCCGTTTTAAGCTATTAAAAAGGCACTAGCCTCTGCAGTGATGATTGCAATGCCCAGCAACTTGCCTTCTTGGAGCAATGGTATGCGACTTGGTCTTCGGGCCAACGATCAGCGTGATAGGCACCGGTATGTTCTTCCGACAACGCCGGTTTATTTAAGCGACAGTATATTCGTCAAGACTAAGATTAATTCATGTTAAAGTGTATATCTGGCGCATTGGAAACAATGTACTGTGATCACTGATCTGTTCGACCGGATTGGATGCGCACGGCCATGCTCTGCGAGAATGTCGATAACTGGCATGGCAGTCCATCCCGCTCCGTATCCCAGATACACAAGTGTCTGTTGTTACCGGTAGGAAAATGAGGAATAATCTTTGACAATAGCGAAATGAGCTCATGTTGCAAGACGATCTCTTTTCAGCTTCTCGATCTCCATGTTCTTACCGATTGGCATTCGCGAGAGCCAAGAACAGCACTCGGATACATTCTACGAAGACCCATAAGGAACGCGAAGAATGAGAGTGGGAAAACAAGGACTTACCGATTGCAAGCGCACCACAGAACTTGATCTTGAATGTATAAGCGTGTGGCGCACATGTTCGGTACTGCAGGCGAGCCAAGCCTGGCATATCTCCTCACAGTCTCGTACCAGACAGTATTCTCGGGGACAACGTTTGCCCACGCGTTCTAGAAAGTAATCAGGGCACCATGCAACACAACGACGGGTCACAACTGCAGAGCGCACTCGAGGGCGATGTCGCCATGAGGGTCGCTACCAGCAGCGTCCCAGCATCAGTTCGAACGCTTTCCAGAATGCGTTCGAGGTCAGTCATGGAGAGCGTGCTATGACGATATTATAGGCCGCCTTTCGTGGAACGAAAGCATTCGGACTAACTGTAATGGCGGCGCATATACGCGTCCTGAGAAGAAGTTCTGGAGGTCTTATATCAGAACTATGAGCAGAAAAAAGCATAGAAATGAGTAAGATATACCAGACATACCAGGACAAAACCAAAAGTTAGCTGAGGGAGTCCTCCAATGTCTCTCCTCGCTGACCTCCAGGCTAGAACGGAAGAATTTGACACCAGAATGCGCCGAAAAGTCTTCGAAAGACGTGCCCGGCCCAATAGGTCCAGAGGATCCGCCGTTCCGAGCAAGATACTAGGTAAAAGGCACATATATCTACTTACGGAGGAAAGCTTCTAACGCCTCCTTCAAGCGCTGCTTGACCTGGCGACTGTGTGTTCGGTGACTTCCAGACTCCAGTCGGCGGTACATTTTCTATCCGAAATCATTTTACACATATTGGTCGCGGTATACATCTCCGGAGTGCTGGTGGACGCGTGGTACTAAGAGCAAGATTGTAATGGAAGGACGTGATGAAGGGAAGAACGAAGGAAGGATTAATAATTGAAATTTGAAAAACATTCCGATCCGGGCCGGGGAGCGCCTACAGTCTCGTTCCTTGGAACGAGCATGAGCCCTCAGTACCAGTCTCTACGATTAGCCTTAGTGGATACCTACTGTCCAGATGCCGTGCTCTGCAAACATACCGATATGGACGGAAATACGCGATGGTTCGGCACTTCACAAAGACACGCTCAAAGTTCGGGATATTGCCAGATTGACAATTCCCGGCCAGACGTCTGCATCAATCTTCAGGCTTCATCTGCTGGCCGCTCGTCGCGATATATAAATGATCGCACGCACACGACTCACTAGTACATGATGCCAACAACATACAAATACACTTGTTGCTGTAAAAATAACGCCCCCGTTCCTGTGGCCTTCGACATTCTAGACGGTACGTTCAACAACAGCTTGACGGAAAAAAACGGGAAAAAATGTACCATTGAAGATATAGAACATCGGCCACTGCGCTCTCTGGTTCGTTGGATCCGTGAACGACGGATCTGAAATTCGTCTGCCAATCCTCCCAAAATGTGCCCGCAATTGATGCATACCTCCTTCAAGGATCAGATAAACCATCCTTCACTGCCGTTCGAAAAAAATTCCAGCAGACGCCCATGGCTCTCGTATTGCCTTGGTGTAAACCTGCATTCCAACATTAGCCTGCAGGCATGTATGAGGAAGACTCGAACGTACGAAGACCGTATATAGGCGATATAAGAGTATGTCCGTTACTCGGGACCGATGGAATGAAGACGAGCGTCAGCGCAACTCCGAAAAGCTCTCATCTCTCAGAAGCCACCGTGATGTACGATAAGCTATGGAAGA
The DNA here is from genome assembly GCA_902506015.1 of Armillaria ostoyae. Taxonomy (NCBI): domain Eukaryota; kingdom Fungi; phylum Basidiomycota; class Agaricomycetes; order Agaricales; family Physalacriaceae; genus Armillaria; species Armillaria ostoyae. The sequence goes on along the minus strand of LR732076.1, from coordinate 3,910,251 downwards.
AGGCGGTCTGCGAAAAAGAAGTCAGCCAAGGGAAGAAAAGTATCGAAAGGAACATACTCAAGAGGACTTTCCTCGTCAAGATCGTTGTATCCAGAGATTTCTCGTACCTCCTTGTAGCGTGGCGACCCACCGCGGCGGGGAAAAGACGATCTCCATAGTACAACTTGTCTCCCACGCCCGGATATTTGTAAGAGATGACAAATCAACACTTTAGACCAAGAAGCTTGAAGAATGAAGCGAGACCCACAGATCTCTGAGTAGCTAGCTCCGTACCATGACAGTGCACATCCGAGCAATGGTGTCCCTCCTACCCGTGAAAATCATCCCAAACTAATTTCGCTCATTGGTATACCATGCGAAGGAAATTCCGAATTTTTGAGACCAAGATGATCCTAATCGATACGCAAAGATATGAGGAAATTCTTGAAGGGACCACCGACCTTCGAGATAGATAGGCATACCTTCAGTGCCAGCTTGAATGCCTGCCATTTATTAAGCAATGGTACCGCAGCATAAAGGAGCCATGATACTCACCGAAGCGGCTAAGGAGCGTGGATGCAATAATAGCAGTCACCTTGTCGTTGCCGGGGACGTCTGAAAGTGTGCATGCGACCCGAATCCTGAGCCTAGAGGTCAGATAACGTCGGCATCTGAGGCGCGTCGAAAGACTAAGTGGAGGGTGCACGGACCGAATTATCTTTGATTCTGGGTGAAGATACGACATGCTCCAAGTCAAAATGGCTACAATCAAGGGACTGTGCAAGGTCCTTTCGAGTAGATTCTTCTAAGATGCGATTTGAAATCCGGCGGATGACGCATTCGGTGACTTTGCAAAGACATGGTAAGCAGACAAAGCGCGACTGGAAGCACAAAATACTCACCGCGGTACTACGATGAGACTTATCCCGCAGTCCGTGGCCGGCAATAAAAGGCGTGTCCGAGGATATGGGACGTAGCTGGATGTCAGTGCTTGCTGGCGTGGATGAGAAATCCGGGAGTACGAGACGATGAAGGGTGGTGGTGACGAAGCCCATTTTGAGCTTCGGCACATTCCGGCATCAACTTCTGATGACGATGACATCATGACTGCTATAGAGCGAATCACTTAGTCACCACCAAAAAGTGACAGCCGCCAATTTGGTCCAAAATTTTTTCAAAACCTAAATCAGCCTAAAAAGGCGGTTGCCGAAGGCGACAAAAAATCCCGAAAAGTGTGACATACTGTGACCAGAGTCACCTCCCCTGCTATTTTGTGACACACTCGCCAAATCGAGACGAGCCAAGTAAAATATCTCCCTCAATTTTGACCCAATCGAAAATTCCTCTAGAGAATTTGTTCCTTTCATCAATTAGAGCATTTCTACAAGAGGGATTTTTTGTTCGGTCACATGTGACCCCTGCAGAAACTTTGTCACATTTTGGTGGTGACTAAGTGATTCGCTCCATAGACTTTATTCTCGCCAACGATGTACTGCGCTGTCCCCCAGATTTAGCCAAGAGCAATGTTCACATGTATTCAATTTCATCGCCATACCACGGTATCTCTTAGCACGATCCAAAGTGCATGTACCAAACCTAGGCCTCAGGGTTCTTGTTCTCAGCCCAGAGCCGTCGACTGACCCAGCCTTCCTTCAACAAGCGCTCTTCCTCCTGCTCCAACAGATACGATGGCTCCCTCCGGACACACTGTTCTGAGCTGGCGTGGGCTGTGAGGTACTTTACTGATGGACTGATGCACAGATACACGTCTAATTGAAGAACGTTACTCTTTATTGCTCCCAAACATGCCGTAGCAGCGTCTGAGAGATAGATCACGTTCGGAATGATAGTTGGCAGGTACAATGGTGGACTTCTCTCCATGGAATCGCAAATACAAATGGTTCGTTCTCGGCGTTCGTGCTGAATGAATGAAAGAAATGTATTCACGTGAAGATCGATAGAGATGTCCAGCTTTGGGGCAGACTTCTCCGTTGTCGTTCATGACGATTTTTGGGCGCCCAATTTTTATGACAGTTTAACGCTGAGAAGTAGGCCGGTAACTCTGCTTCTGACTCATTCTTATCTTTGTGTAGGCTCGGAGTAATGGATATGATGCACGCATGACCTTCGCACGCTCGGGTTCTCTATTAAGACTCCCAGGCCAGGCAGCGCTGGATATAGGCAAGTTTGCTTCAACATAACGCGACACCTAGTAATTAATCTTCAAGCGAACCGTGACATAAATTCAGCTTCAGTCAAACGATCTTCCATTAACCGAGATAAGAACAAGCTGACTCAAACGGTACGGTTCTATCCGTGCATGGATAGCCTGAGTGACAACTAGCAAGGAACGTCGCGCGCCCGGCACTGAACTCCATTGGGCAGCCTGAGGATACCACAGGACTTGGGTCCTACCTCGCTTCCAAGGAGTCGCATTATATGAATGGTATATGTCTTGTTTTCGTATGCCTATCGGTTTTGTACTAAATGAATATCTAAGGGCAAACAGTACATCTCGTTACTAAAATCGTGACTATGGTCCGCAGACTCGTTTGAGTTCTATACTACGCTAGGCTAACAATGGATACCACAGATTCGCATCAACATAACATGGAGCCTAGCAAGCGTCTTCTGGAACGGCAGTGGAGAACGATTATTGGAGGGTGTTGCGACGCTTTACAAAGAACTTTTCGTTCATTCTATGTGACTTTTGAAGCCGTAGAGCACAGTGCTCCTTTCATGTCCTCAATCATATATTTTCCATTGTCTGCTTTCAAAATCAGTCTTGAATTACTGTCCAGAACACAGGAACAGGGAGATGCTAAAATGTCAGGTCGTGGAGTTTAAATTCCAGCGAACCTTCTAAGTATATTTTCGACTCTATTCAGCGTCGCTGAGGCTGGTGGGATCACTGTAATCCATTCATTCCGTCCTATCTATGTCTCAGCTTTTCTCACAGAAATTATGCAGATCCCCACATTGTCAGCATTGGTAACACGTAGTTCATTCCCTCGTGGGCGGGAAAATATCAGTCACTATCGATATGAATAAGAAATGCACCATGAACTTGTATGTCCTTCTCCCCTTAAGGCATCAATGTAACTGCGCAACAGACAATGTTCACACAGACGCGTCCTAGTCCTGTTTCTTCACCCCTGCTGGTAGACATTAATAGACGGCACAGGTTGTGCATGTTTTTGTTATAGGCACCAGCTTACCAGGGTGTAACATCGCATGAGGCATAGAATGTGAACTTACTGCTTGATTCACATCAGCTCCCCATAGTCTAGCTTGAATAACACCGCACATTGGGATCATCTCATCTCTATCTTACCCTAGGCTGACATAGCATACCTTTCTTGATCAGCATCGGATACTACATAAGCGGTCAGCCCTCCTTGCGAGCTTCGGTGTTCATTGAAGTTGGAAGTTCGAGTCTACAATATAGGCTATTTTCAGCCTGAAATTCCATCCTCAACATTCCATATCTTCACAACTCTGCTCTTAGAACGGTTCTGAACGCAATTTATTGTGTTCATCGGTGCTATTATATGGTTTCTATGCAAATTCGAAATTTAAAGCCCTATGGCAGCAAGAACGGTCCTTCCGATTGACTGATATCCAGAGCTGGTTCTCAACATGGTCAGGAAGTTCAAACTGTGATGACTATCACTGGAAGCCATGGGTAGTCAAATTACACAAGAATATTATGAGACCATGTAGCAATACCCAGACGTTTCAACCTTTTCACATCTTCCTTATCATCTATCATGACCACCGACACTTTCTCAAATATCTGTCCTGGCAGTCGTTGTCCAACAGCCCAATGTTGTCGCCATATTCCATTGTATTTGCATGCACGAGGACCAAGTAATGTGTACGCGTCTTCGGGTATCGGGATTTGATGGGTGGCGAAGATTGCGAATGTGTGTGACATCCCGTCCGTGCCTTCAACAATCAACTGTCCGCATCGATCCCCCCCTTCTGCCAATTCCAAATCCAACCCACACACATGCCCCTTTTCAATGCAAGGCCCATCAAACGAGTCCTTATCTGTCTTGTCATCACGCTCAACAAACCATGAAAGGGCTTGGTCTGCTGGCAGAGGCTTTGTCATGAGCTGCTCCCATGTTGGTCTCCATCTCTTGTGTCCGAGTCCTACTCCAGGATAAAACAAGAGGAAGTCTGCCCGCGTTTGAGAGTTCATCGCATTCACTAGCGCTGTCCATGCATCCTCGAGAGACTCGGTCTCATGGTATGCCGGTATCATCTCCGGCATCAGAGGGAATGCAAGTCCCGCAACTTTGTCCACGGGATTCGTTGAAACTCGCTTCCGCATGTCTGCCAGTTGACCAAATACATTCCCCCAACCCGGCTCCGACCCTAGCTGCTTGTGAAACCTCGTCAGCAGCTCAGTCTCATAGTTTCCATCCTTGTCTATAGGTTCAGCATGCATCGGTCCATCTGATGTATCCCCGGCAATGATCCTCTCTTCGCCCACCTCCTGCAATGTCCATGCACGTCTAAACCAACACCGATCACTGTCCAAGTCACCCTCCTTCACCCGCAAAGGCAGTCCCAGTCCACTCAGGTAGATTACCACCTCTGCATCAAAGTACACGCACCCAATTGTGGGCACGTCCAGCTTCCACTCCTCCACACGCAGATCCTCATTCGGACCCCCTTTCTGCCTCAAACAGAGGACGTCGAGCCACATATACTCCCATCCCAGATTCAGCATCTCGATCCGGATGAGATCAAGATTGGTGTCCTTCGGTATGGGCACGGGCCACTCCTTCCCATTGATAGGTGTCCACACGCCCGCACGATCTTCCTCATCCACCCACGCATGCGACATTGGCTTCAGCACTTCCCATAAATCATCCTTATCGCCGACAGTCCACGATGGCACCACCCGATTACTGTACAGGTCCCAGACACGTCGAGGTGGCAAATGAGGGTCGACAATCCGGTTACCTACCAGTGCTTCCCATCGCATCTCCCTGTCCTCCTTTTCACGTCTGCGGAGTTCATCTCGGATATTGCTCCAGTCGTCAGTGTACCATATCCAGCGAAGACGGCCATATGCAGTCCCAAAGTCGTAGTGCTTCTTAATACAGTCGTCGAGAATGGAGGGAAGACATGGCATGTTGACGGTATATGACGTTCTAAGAGTCGCATTCAGTCCATCTAAGACCCCCTGAATGCCGAGGGTGGCGCAAGGAGTGTCGGCGAGGGAGGATGGTATAACGGGACGTCGACCTGTGTAGGACCGTTGCAAAGGAACCTCTATGGATGATTCCGCTTGGCCGGTCTCAGTGAAGGCAGATATGGTGACGACAGGAAATACAATGTCCTGAAAACATGTTATTAAGTCGCCATTGTGTACTTGCGGACCAACTTACCTTCGGCGGCCAAAGGCGAGGAGTAGAAGACTCCGTAGACATGTCAGAATCATTCAAAGTATCATCAGAATCACTAAAAGATTGCTCGTCCACAGAACCACTCTCAGAACCCGCAACCAACGATGTCGACGGTGGTTCTGGTCGTAAGTTAGATGACGAGGCAGGTACTATTGTCTCCGAGATGGTCCTGCCGTCCATTGCAGTAAAATTCCCATTCGAAAGAGGTATCTCCTCTTGAGAGTCTGAAGGCAGGATTATGCGGGTATTTTGGTTTGAATAGGACGTCAGGTCGGGAAATGAATCCTTCATCATCTTTGAGGTCGACAACTGTGCCCAAATCAATCCGACACGGCTCAACAGTGATTGGCCTGTAATTCACATTAAAGACTCGAAGCAAGAGAGATTACGAATACATACTATTTCACGTTTCCTGAGCGTGCACAGATACGCCTTCAAGGGGGTGCAACGCAGAGCTGAGGCACAAATTCCTGGGCTGATGCGGGAGATTTGCGTACACAACGTGGTAGGTGGCAGACAAACCAATGACGGACAGTCTAACACCGATGTCGGCAACCCTGTCCCATGGAGATCGCCATTGAATACCTCGCCGCCCGTTCACAACAATGTACGTACAAGCAAGATCTCATACCACTGTGGCTTGAAGACGAATCCTTCAGCTTTTTATTCCTGTACAGCGATAAACGTCAACTCATTCCCAGCTCAAAGCCTCGAATTTTACGGTCTGAGCAAATCACTATCGTCCCTCCCTTCTGAACTACCAGAACTGCCTTCAAACGGCATCAATGATTTCGACGTACACGAGTACATGTGAGATATCGGGCTTCTCGTGGCACCGACAGTCAGCTGTTTAGTTTCTCGTACGTGTTCGCTTATTCCCGCCGGGATTTCATAGTATATAATACTCTAAATTTTGTCGTTAGTCCGCATGTCGCCTAGCCAAAGCTTAAACTGTTTTGCTGCTTACTTCGTTTGAGTCTAGCCCGGGGTTTCTAATCGCACATGACGCCATTCAAAATACGCCTTTCGCTCAAAGAAATAGCATCCTGTTCCTGTGGCATTTCGAGCGCATTCAATAATGAATAGCCTGGCAAGACGAGCAAAAACGTACCATCGGCTGACATGTGGAATCCATGAACAACTGCATCCATCTCCAATCCTGCTCGCACAGTAACGTCTTTGCAGCAAGCGGATCATCCATCCTCCAATTCTTCGAAGCAAACCCCACATTTTATCACTAGGCGCCGTGTTGTCTTGATGCAGACCTGCATATATCCGCTATTAGCCTAACAGTATCGCCACAGGAATAATTCAAACGTACGAATACCGTACAAGGTTGCATCCATTACCCGGGACCTGTGCCAAAAAGATGAGATCATCACGGCGAGCTGGAACTGCCGGAATACTTACTTACCTAGCGCTAAATCATTATCAAAATTATGCGTCCAAAAAAACCACTGGAAAATCCCCGTGGTGGTTTTGTAGAGCAAGACATATCTGTCGATCTCCTCGTAAGCACATTTATTTTCTTCGTTAAACATGAATAATGAGAACAAACCATTATGAACCGCAGAGAACCCTCCATTGTACCTGCCAAACCCGATTCCGAACGGCTTCCATCTCTCAGAAGCCACTGGAGCTTGTTCGGGAGCGATAAGAGTAGCGTTCTTCAATTAGACGCGTACCGGTGCCGCCACCTACGCAGACTTTGAATAGTGAAGAGCAGTCGGAAGAGCGCCCGCTGAAGACCAGTCAACGGCTGAGAACAAGAACCCCGAGGGTTGGATACGCACACTTTGGACCGCGGTACGAGATATGTCAGTGTTATGGCGACAGAAATTGAAGATGTGTGAATATTGCTCATGGATAAATCTGGGGGACATTGCAGCATCGTTGGCTAGAATAGAGAACTTGATGCCGAAATGTGCCGAGTCCAGCGCCTTGGTCGTCTCGTACTCCCGGATTTTCTTATCAACGACTACAAGAAGTGACGCCCAGCCACTATGTAGAGAGAGCGGGTCGGCCCAATGGAGCCCTCGCCGTCTTCGTTCGCATACGGATCATGAGTCTCGCCAATCTCAGCAGCAATAGAGGAGACCGCTGAGGCGAGAGGTAAATCCCCGTCAGCCATGTTCCAGCATACGTGACTCGGACATTCCCCACATCGTTGAATTCACATAGAATGGCCTTCGTAATATCTTAGGGCCAGATGAGTGGATTGAATTTGAAGAAAGGAATGAGTACCCACCGTCATCCTAACGCATTCAACTGTCCGCGATGAAGGCCTTCGAAGACGGCTTTCTAAAGTGTGATGCCCTCAGAACATTGTCGTAGAGCTGGAACATGATAAAAAAGGCTTACATAGCATTTCGTTGGTGTGCTGGCACCCTAGGCCACACAGCCGCCTACTCAAAGCCTTAGATCCGACAATGGCAGGCCAGGAAGACGGAATTTCCGCAAACTAGGACCGAATGAACATACAAAAAATTTGTTGTGCGATGGTTCGAGGCGAACGAGCCGAGATGAATATGGTGGAAATAATGTGGCAACGGGGCTGGATGCACTATCATCGCGGGTTACTCAGCCAAAGAGCCATATTAACGCGGTGATAGGAGGCTGGGGGGCTGTCCTTTCAGTCTCTGCAGTTTTGGCGAGAGGAGAGGTGGGATATTGTGCAAGAATCCTTCCGCGAGCTGTCGTATAGAAAACGGCAAGGAAAGTAGACGTAGCCGGGGGTGTCTTGTAGGCCTAAGATATTCCTGCATCGTGAGGCGCCGGTACCCTCTTGGGGCTTTACGGGTTCTCGCCCTTGGTGAATGCCCGTTTCTTGTGGCAGCCCTCGTCAAGAAGAATGGAGATAGTCGGATGTGTATGTCTCGCATGCTAAGATATTCCTACGCTCGGAGAAGGTCCATCTCTGGTGGCAGCAGAGCTCTTGTGCAGCGGCTATAGTTCATGGCAGGACAAAATGTCTAGGGAACACAGAGCTAAGTGGAAATAGACACAGCGGAGAACAATGAACGCACCCGATACCCTCCCTCAATGATCCCTACCATTATCGTCGCGTATGAACAGACCCCGAAGTCATACCGAGAACGTTTTACAACGTGTAAGAGCATCGTAAAGTCGCTTGTCCAATCAATGGCTGGTGCGCTGGCTGTAGCGAAGAATCGGCCGATATTAACAAGTCCCTGGGAACTAATCAGTATGGCACTCCTAGCAGTATAGGAGTATATTCACGTAGAAATTAGACTAAGACAGAGTCTCTTTGGATCGTCCAAACACGCCCGCCCTTCCTTTGCAGCTCGGTGACTTGGACAAGGGTCGAAGCTGAGTACAGCCGTCGGGGGAGCATAATAGTGCCAGACGAAATGCAATAGATGTCGCATAGGGTTTGGGAAGCGTGAGGTCAGTTGAAGGTGTGAATGACAAACTGGAAGAACAATGATGACGTAAGGCACGCGACTCACTCTTCGGCCCGGACGACTTCTTTCAATGCCACCACGCCATGACTTTCCGACTCTCTTCTCTATCGCGCCTGTCTACGCGTTCTGCATGCGTTTTCGTCAATTAATTCTCTCCGGATCTACGGCAAGTCATGACAATGGTCCCTGTTCACGCTCCCAAATCCCAAAACTGGATTCTTGAAACCATGCAATCAAGACCTGGATGATACTGGGCCTTTTTGGCCTACAAGTGCAGATAAATCCCGTCTTTCTATATGAGCGACTACGAGAAGACGTATGGAAATCAGCGAAATCCTACGGATATGTCCCCGGTTGATTGAGTACGTTGAACTAATGCGTGTTTCTCTTCGAAAATAAGGGTCTGATCGCACAAAACTTCTCACAGCATTATGATTGCCCTGCCTGGCAATGCTCGCAAAACGTACATCATATTTTGCTCCCCCAGAAAGGATCCACTTGCTGTGAATCGTCAGACGCATATGAACTAGGTCGTAGTCGATGCGGTACATGATGATACTCATCATCTTCCTCGAAGCCGGCACCAATGGATGTTATTGTGTGCATATCTACAATCTTCGGACATCGTATGCTCGAGTTCTCCATTGAGTATCTTAGGCGAGGCTAACGTCGGAACACAGGTTTACATCAATATGGCACAGTGCTTACGAATAAAAGGGCTGGCATTTGTTAAAACTGTACTTGAATGACCGTCGACAAAACAATACAGGTTGTATGAACTCGCTCGCCGACAAGGTATCAGTTAGTTATCGAAACGGTATCATGTAGTCACGACATCGTGAAATCTCAGGCAGAAAGTGACTTAGTGACTTCTCACCAGTCAAGATCTTAACCATCGACTCTCCATCGTCGCCCTTCCAGCTGTCGAAACATCACCCTCCTCTGTTCTCTATGTCGTGATCCTGTGTACGCCCATGGCACAGTGCTCTTCATTACCGAAGTGATCCAGTCGTGGGCTCTTCTGACTACAAAACTGAAACCGTCGTCCACAGTAGCGCCTTTACGAGCCGTAACGTTTTTTCTGATACGTAATCTTGCATGTTCCTCATTCCTTCGTCGATTCAGATGTATTCCACAAGCTCCTCCCTATGGCAACAATAGTCTGTGTCTTGTCATCCTGAACAGAAGCGACTATACCAGCTCAACGGAGGATGCTGCTCAGGAACTCGCAGGACTATGGTAGGGTCAGACTGAATTTTACCACACCTTGGATCTGATTCCGTACATTTCCTAGCTTGGTTTGTCAAGACGCACGATATTCCCAAGATCCGTGTCGAAAGCGAGTTTGGAGGATTGGCCGGGACTACAACGTATGTTCATATTGACCCTTGCCATGATATAAATGTTGCCTCCGTTCCAGGACACTCGCAGTTCTGTCATCCGGAGGTCATACACAAACAGCGGAATCGGTTTTGTCAGGTGCAATGGAGGGTTGCTCCCCAGGGAATCGCACTTGCAAATGGTTCGTTCTCGCCATTCATCCTCAACGAATGAAAGTAAAGTATTCATACGCAGATCGATGGATATGTCTAGCTTTATGGTGGACTTTCCCGTTGTCAAGCACAACAATTTTCAGGTGCTGAACGTTTAACGCTGACAGGTATGCCGATAGTTCTATGTCGCTGTGACGTCATAATTCTTATCTTCTTTGCATAGGTTCGGAGTAATGAATATGATAAGCGCCGGCAATACACAAGCCAGACTAGCGCTGGATATATGCAGTTTTCCGTGAAAATACCACGACGAGTAGCAAACAATTTCCATGGGAACTGTGGTATGAATTATTTTGTACGCACATTTTGGTGAAGGTCACGTCATCTATTGGCGTAGCATACGGCTCTATTGTTCGTCATCTTACACAGGGATCTGGCATTCTCTCTATCAAAGATAGCAATACGTTCCAACGTTGCAAAGCCGTTCCCCCTCGCTCGTCTGCTAATAGCACTTCTATCAGTGCCACGTATGGTTCGTGGCTTCTGCGGCGCCCGAGAAGTCTCAAAAATGACCCAATTAATCCTTAGTGTCGGCTTTCCAGTCGCTATTGACAGAGGACGAGTGTCAAATCGAACGAAAGAGCCTACACCTTTCCGCGACCTGCGCGTGAAGATGAAAGTGCGTGGATATCGGAGTTATCCCACGATGAGGTATAAATCGCAGCTGTGACGGATATTAGGCGGCCGCCTTCACATTACGATTGTCTGAGAGATTCTATCAGAGAGATCTGTTTGCGGTCGGACAGGTTATCTCAACCGATAAGGTACACCCACATATATCCAGGATTAACCACTTATTCAGATCCCTCTTTAGAGATGGTGAGCCCTATGTTAATGCCAATCCTTCTTTCCAGGATCGTAGTAATCAGCTCGTTAACCATATCCAACCTCCTTGCGTACAGCTCCGGCATGTGTTCTGCGCGGACAACGCGATCGACGTGCATCCGTAAACACTGTGTTTGGAAGGTGCACGGACCCAAGAGAGCGACTGAGCAAAATAGTGAGCGTCAGACAAATAGACCAACAGCATCGCAAACGCGACGACAAAGCTCTCTTTGTTCGTCACCTCCCTCAATGATTGGCCTGCCGTCATAGCCTTGAAATCATCCACCAAGGTCCGACCCCTGCATACACACCCAGCGATCTTGACTCAAAGGATCAAGAGGGCACCCGTCTTTTAACGACGACTATGTTGGTCAACCTGGCCATGGCAAGCATCCACAACGCCCCATTTCCCCACCCGTCCTCGAGAGCGACTAGTGGAGTGAGCGCGGAGATGGTCGTGACCAGGTACAGGATGTGGAGCAGAGCCACACAAGTTCCAGTGACATTCAATGACTGACTGCGTCTGGATACTTTACCGTCGAGGGATGGGTTATCAGATACTTTGGCGGTAACGAGGTGTCCAGCGCACCGAGCGATTTGTAGGTATCTGATATTAGCGGGTTTCACGACACGGAACATTTATCCGGTTGTCATCGCACCGATTGTTGGTGCTTCGCCGCGGTTAATTTCGTCGAGATTGTGGATGATGTATTCCTGGTGCAAGCACAAGAGCAGCGAGGTAGGAGGCCGTAGCCGCGATGGTGGTGAGATTTGCGACGGCAACGAGGCCTGCGGTTTTGAGGATACCATGGTTTGAGATAAAGAAATTTTTGAACACTAACGGAACCTGATGAGAGTGAGGAAATAAGAGAGAGGGAATACGGACATTTAGATAGTGCTTTCTTCTTCTGTCGATAATAGGCGTTCAATACCCCGACGAGGTTTCCTCTTGCATTGTCTGTTCATCAGAAACACGTCCATCGGTCGTCTAAGGAAAATTAATCACGTCAGAATGGCGACCTTGTGCTGTCGACCAGTCTATTCTTATTCCTCTCTCGGAGGCTAATCCTCAACACCGCCAGAGACCGTCACAGACGCCATCGCAGAAAGGCTCAAAGCTAACCAAGGACCTCAATCGATAAGAACGACAGGCGTAAGCATCCCTATCAGTCGCTTGTGTTTGAAGTTCAGTAGAGTTGAAACATGACCTCCCAGTAGAACACTTGGTCTACGAGAGTTCGTCAGGCACACGTATCCTGGCAGACAGATAAAAATGAACGCACCCTCCCTCAATGCTCCTTACCAATTCCATGATTGTCACCCATGAACAGATTCAGTAGTCATGCCAAGAGTAATTTGCAGTGTGTAAGAGCGTCTTACAGTGGCTGTCCAATTATTGGCCACTGCGCTGCCAGCTGGTTGTAGCGAGAACTAGGTCAGCAGTTATAAACTTGAAGTTCCTCTAGCAACTAATCAGCAGGGCACTGCAAGCAATATGTTAGTATATTCAGCGTAGGAATTGGATGAATAAAGAGTCTCTAGATCATCCAAAGACACCCTTACCTCGTTTGTAAATTGTGGCTCAGTTCGGACTCAAGTCAGACTCGGACACGAGAATCAATGACCATTGTTGAGTACAGCGGTCAGAGAAGCAGTCACAGCGGCACATAAAATGAGATAGACACTTGTTCACAAGCCATTGGATTTCATAAACATGAGGCCAGGTGAATAATGCGAACGGCAAACCGGATGAAAGAAAAGAGCAACGATGATGTAAGACACCAGTCACTCTTCGGCCCAAGCTCCTTCCTTCAACAACCTCACACCGACTTTGTGACTCTGTTCTCTATCGCGTCCGTTTACGCGTTCTGCACGCGTTTTTTCGATGATTTCTCTCTGGATGTACGTGACAATGGACTTCGCTCACACTGAAAAATCTCCCATGTGCCGGTAGGCATGCGAGCTTCTGCGCTCACCAATGGACGTCAACCACGGACAAAGCTGTACTATGTTCAAGTTGAGGTTATTTTCAGCCTGCATTTCTATCCTCGATATTCCATATCTTCACAACTCTGTCCTAGAAGTTGCCTAGAAGCGTCCGGAATCCAATCTATTGTGCTCATCAGCGCTATTATCGGATTTATATACAAATTCGAAAGTTTAGGCTCTACGGCATCAGCAGTGAAATGGTCCTTCTGACTGATATATATCCCAACCTGGTTCTTGAGTCTTGACACCAGGAAAGCAAAACTGTGGTGGCTATGGCTGGAAGCCATAGGTAGTCAAATTAAACAAGAATATTACAAGAATTTGTAGTGATACCCAGACCCTCCAGCCTGTCTAAATCTTCCTTACCCTCCATCATGACCACGGACACTTTCTCGAATTTCTGACTTGTCAGTCGTCGTACAACAGCCCAATGTTGTCGCCATATGCCATCATTGTCTTCATCTGTAGGACTCGAACCAAGTAACGTGTACGAGTCTTCAGGTATCGGGATATGATGGGTGGCGCGGATTGCGAATGTGTGCGGCATCCCGTTTGTGCCCTCAACAATCAACTCTCCACATCGATCCACCCCTTCTGCCAATTCCAATTCCAACCCGTGCACATGCCCCTTTTCAATGGAAGGCCCATCAAACAAGTCCTTATCTGTCTCATCATCATGCTCAACAAACCCATAACAGTACTGGTCTGCTGGCAGAGGCTCAGTCATGACCTGCTCCCATGTTGGCATCCACTTCTTGTGTCCAAGTCCTACTCCAGGATACAACAAGAGGAAGTACACCCGCATCCAAGGATACATCGCATTCACTAGCGCTGACCATGCATCCTCGAGAGACTCGCTCTCATGATATGCTGGTATCGTCTGCGGCATCAGAGGGAATGCAAGTCCTGCGACTTTGTCCACTGGATTCATTGATACTCGCGTCTGCATGTCCGTCAGTTGACTGAATATACGCCTATTCCGTGTTGAACCTAGCTGCTTGTGAAACCTTGTCAGCAGCTCAGTCTCGTAGTTTCCATCCTCGTCTATAGGCTCAGCGTGCATCGGTCCATCTGATGTATCCCCAGCAATGATCCTCTTTGCACGGACCTCCTGGAGTGTCCATGCACGTCTAAACCAGCACCGATCACTGTCCAAGTCACCCTCCTTCAGACTCAAAGGCAGCCCTAGCCCACTCATGTAGATCACCACCGTTCCACCCCTATACACGTATCCGATTGTGGGCACATCCAGTTTCCACTCCTGCACGCGCAGATCCTCGTTCGGCCCCCCTTTCTGTCTCAAACAGAGGACGTCAAGCCACGCGTACTCCCCTCCCAGATTCAGCATCTCAATCCGGATGAGATCGAGATTGGTGTCCTTCGGGATGGGCACGGGCCACTCCTTCCCGTTGACAGGCGTCCACACGCCCGCGCGATCTTCCTCATCCACCCACGCATGCGAGATTGGGTTCATCACTTCCCATAAATTATACACATGGGCGACAGTCCACGATGGCACCACCCGATTGCTGTACAGGTCCCATACACGTCGAGGTGGCAAAGTTGTGTCGACGATCTGGTTACCTGCAAGTGCTTTCTGTCGCATCTTCCTGTCATTCTCTTCACGCCTGCGGAGTTCATCTCCGACGTTGCTGGAGCCGGCAGTGTACCATATCCGGCGAATAAGGCCATATGCGGTCCCAAAGTCATACTTCTTCTCAATGTAGTGCTCGAGAATGTAGCGGAGAGATGGCGTGTCGAGGGTGTATGACGTCCTAAGGGTCGTATTCAGTTTATCTAAGACCCCCTGAACACCGAGGGTAGCGCAGGGAGTGTCGGCGAGGGAGGACGGTACAACGGGATGTCGACCGGTGTAGGAACGTTGCAAAGGAACCACTATGGATGATTCCGCTTTGCCGGTCTCAGTCAAAGCAGAAATCTTGACTTTAGGAAACGCGATGTTCTGGAAGCATATTATCAAGTTGCTATTTTGTACTTGCAGATCGACTTACCTTCGGCGGCCAAGAATCAGAATTATAAGACGACCCGCCAGAATCACTAGATGATGGCACGTCCACCGAAACACTCTCAGAACCCGCACCCAAAGATTCCGAAGGCGGTTCCGGATCAAAGTCAGATAACGAGGTATGTATCGCCTCCGAGCTGGTCCCGCCATCCATTGCAGAATTACCGTTCAGGTGAAGTCTCTCCTCTTGAGACTCTGAGGGCGCGATCATATGCGCATTCTGCTCCGAATCGGATACCATGTCTGGAGATGAAAATTTCATCAACCGTGAGGTCGAAAAGATAGAGCGTAGACGTTCCCATATCAGTTTGCTGTAGCTCAAAAGACGTCGGCCTACGACCTCCAATGGTTCTAACATCGCTCTGGTGAGTCCTCGAAAAGACAGTGAATAACTCTACGCACTATTTCGCATTTCCAAGTCTGACCAGGCGCACGTTCAAGGGAGTGCGGAAGGAAGATGTGCTGACCTCGAGGCAGGAAGGTGCAAAGTACGAATGCCCAAGGCTGCTGCGAGGCGTGTAAACAACACGGCAGAAGACATACCGGTCCATGTTGGAGAAACATGGTACACACGCAGAGACCGCATTGACTCCATCTTGTCGCTCAACCACGACGATATATGACCAAGGCAGACTGCGCATTATGATTGATTCGGCGATGGGTCGCTTTTCTGTGAATCCGTCGAATTGAAAGTAACGCAATACACGATTATTGCATCCATTACTCGGGGACTGACAGCGTTATCAGACTTTTGCGCCTAAAGATTGTCGGGAAATACTACGGGAAAATCGCCATGGTGGTCTTCGAATTATCGTAAAGTAAAACATATCTAGGGAGCTCCATGTAAACACATTGCTTTCCCTTCGTTAAACATGAATTGTAGGAACGAACCATTATTAACCTATGGAGAACGCCTCTATTGTACCTGCCAAACCCGATTCCGAACACCTTCCGTCTCTCAGAAGCATCTCGAGCACGTTCCATCGTGATAAGATAAGATGACTATTGAGGTATCAGCCGATAATATAGACCTCCCGTGCGTGCATCGTATATGGGTGGAGATCCGTCTATTGAATACCAGTCAGTCTCGCAGGGCCGAGACTTATCATAAGCGACATACGCACTCAGCCAAGGGTACTATATCGGGTGAAGAGTACCCATTCCTATAGATCAATCAGCTGTTGTGAAAGAGAACGATGCACAGAAGATGGTGGACAGATAAACGGCTCTACGCAAAGTTCCTCTGTAAACTAATCAGCACGGCACTGCTAGCAGTATATGAACATATATACCGTAGGAATTAAACTACGAAAGAGTCTCTTTGTAGAAAGGATCCTCCAAACACGCCCGTCCTTCATTTGCAGCTCAGTGACTCGAACAACGGTCGAATTGGCGAGAGCCATTGTTGAGGACAGGCTAGCCGTCGGGGGAACAGTCCACAGAAATAGATGCCGCTCACAAAGCATTTGATTTAGGAAGTGTGAGGCCAGCTGAAGGTATAAATAATGTAAATGGCAAAAGAACGAAGCCAGAGAGCGACGATGATGTAAGACACACCCATCCGCTCTTCGGCCCGAACTCCTTCCGCCATGCCATAATTTCACGACTCTCTTCTCTATCGCGCCCGTTAACGCGTTCTGCCCGCGTTTTCTTTCCCTCTGGATCTACGGCAAGTCATGATAATGTATGACCCTTGCTCCGCTCCCAAACCCCCACCGGATTCGCAACCAAGATCTGAATGATCCTGGGTTTTTTCAGGCTACAAGTATAGATAAGTGTAGTCTTTATACACGAACGACTACGGAAAATGTATGAAACTCCTACGGATAAGGAACCGGTTAGTTGAATATCCACGTCGAACTAGTGCGCGTCTTCCCTTCTCAAACGAGATTTTGATCGTACAAAAGTCATCACAGAATTATAATTGCCCTGTCTCAGGCTAGCGAGGACCGTGAAGCGTAAACTTGCATTCATCTCCCTCAGAAAGAATCTATTTACTGTGAATTGCCAAACGCGTATGAACTCGGTCGGAGTCGACGAGATACGCTATGATACTCATTTTCTTTGTCCAGATCCGGGGTATTAGATCTGATACATGCATGCGGTCTTCGTACGTTCGAGTTCTATACTAAGCTAAAAATGGATATGCACAGTTTCGCTTCACTATGACAGGGAGCCTAGCAAACAGACCGCAGGCGTCTGCTGGAATGGCAGTGGAGAATGATTATTGGTGGGCGATGCGACGATGATACTTCTAGAACACCTTTTCATTCGTTCTACGTGACTTTTGAAACCGGTGAGCATAGTTCGAACTTCATATTTTCAATCGTCTGTTTTCCCTCGTCTTTTTCGAAAGCCAGTCTTGGATTACTGTCCAGAACGTCGGTCGCCTTAGGAACAGGGAGATGGTATTATGCCGGCTCGTGGAGTTAAGATATCATCGAATCTTTTCGGTAAACTACCACTTGTTTTAAACGTCGGTAAGGTTGGTGGGATCACTGGGTTCCATCCATTCCGCTCTATGTACGCCTCTTCGCTAAGAGAAATCTCGTAGATTCCCCATGCTGTATGTGTTAGCAACGCGTAATTCATTCCCCGGCCAATATTGGCCACTATCGATATAAGTCATCCACAAAATCAAATAACAAAACGAGCCGCGAATCCGTACGTCCTTCTCTCCGAATGCGTCTGTCACAGACATATGCGCCGTTGATATAGCCATGTCACAGATTCTACAAGTGTTTAGCTTGAAGCGAACGAATGTGAACGCGCCGTTGATCCAGTCCACATCCTTGCCCTCGCATAGCGATCTCAGCAGGTATAACCCCGAGGCCCATACCCATTCTGCTAGTGCTTGCGTCCGGTGTGTCAACACGTCCATCATTTCTGCCTCATAGCAGCTATCAGTTTTAGAACGGGGGCCTTACTGACAGCTACAGCGAGAAAATCCACGCAGACTCCGCAACAGTGAGTTGGTTAATCCCTAAGGCTCTCGCCATTCCACTGCTAGCAAGTATCTCCTCTTGACGGATTATCGGGTTCATGCAGACTTTATAAGTCCTTGTTGAGCGTTTATGCTTTGTACTCGTTTCGTACGTTGCTCTTTTTTGTTAAGTTTGTCTCGTATTGTTCAACCAAATTCAATTACAGTTCTCGAAATACCAAGTCAAGGGAAAGATATATACCCTATCTCTTTTCTTTGCCTCTCGAATACGTCTTAGACCCGAAACGCCGACCTTCGACTAAATGAGCAAACATCAACTGCAGACTCGCTCATTGAGTCGAGGCCTTAGGGTCCGCGTTAAGGAGCAAGTAAGTACTGTGAAGTATTTATGCACCTGTTAAGCCCACAACGTAGAAGATATAATAGATGTTAATTATGTCAGGTAACGCCTATAACAAGAGGAGAGATAAATGAAACTCACGGTACCCCAATAATTATTGGATAAAGTCTGCCGGATGTCATAAGATAAGACGCAATCTGGCACGCTGTGTCATCCGCGTCATCGTATCCACGTACACTGATGTCCCGTCATTCCCGAAGCGCGCCCGATGCTCCCATGCCTAAGCTCGCCGTCCCCCTCGATGCCAACGGTATCTACCTCATTTCTTTACGAAAAAACACGGAAAAAAGGGAAGAAAATCACAATATAATATTAGTATGCTAATGTCAAGTTTACTACAACCATTTTAACTTGGAAAAGTGAATATATCTAATGAACAGAGGCAGAGGTCACTCAGAAGTCTTGTTTCGTTTGTTCGGGCCACGCTTCTTGCCCTTGTCAGAACGGGCCTTCCTCTTCTTTGTCTGGATGTCACCACTTTCAGCACGTCGCTGATGTTCATTGATACGCTCCTGAACATCCGGCCGACTTAAATGAATCCATCGGCACGACCCCTCCACGAGAGCGTTACGCAAGAGCTTTAAGTCCGCAAGAACACGAATATCCGATGGCGGTTTGAGGGGGAGAAGCCGTGCTGGCCAGCCGGTAAGCTCAACGCCATGCTTCTCGATGATATCAGTTTGATACCGAGAGTATGACATAGAAGCCGTTGGTTTCTTCGTGATGAATCCTACGGCCGCAATGTGAGTAAGAGTATAGAATAGTGTCATGCAAACGCACGTAGACTTGCGAGGATCCTACTAGTAATGTCCTTGCGTAAATTTGGCATCGTTTCACGGTCTTCAAGGGCTGAAGGAATAGTCAGTTCAAAGTCTAAATAAAAGAACACGAAACGAACTCAGCGCGCGACTACAAGCCCACTGCTCAAATTTCCGTACAAGGTCTAAAGGGTCCATTCGTAGAATTTCCCGAACAAAGCCCTCTGCCCCAGAGGAGGCGAAGATGTCGGGAGCGAATGTATCGTCGACATGTGCTCGCGTGAATAGGGCAATGGCCATAGCGCCGGTCCTCGGCGCGAGATTGGATAGCTGTATGATTCAATATCAGAAGAAAGAAGGTTGGTGTGGTTGAGAACCTCCGACTTACCTCTTGCTCAACACGGTCGATGGTCTTCCTGTAATCCATCGCTGCGGCATGATTAGATACTCGTGCTCCTTGAGCCTTGATTGCTCGGATCTCCCGAACCCTCTGAATCATCTTCTCCTGCGTTTCCTTTGACCAATTCTCCATCTCAATGTCGTCCTTCACAAGGGCCTGAATTTCGGCAAGGGTTTTGGGCCTCTCCCCCGGTAAAAGTTCTGAACAAATGAGCTATCAGTGTGTGCAAACCAATGGAGGGAAGAATGATGACTCACTATCTTTCTCCTGCTTCATTTTCCAGCTGACCTTGGCATCTTGCAGAGAGACGGCGCGTTGGTAACGATGCCTCATTTGACTAAAGGCAAGCTGCTTGATGACATCGATTTTCTTCCCATGTTCGTTGGCTACACGTTGAAGAATGGTGTCGATCTCGTGTTTTGCGCCCTCTGTGGCCACGATGAGGGCTTTGTGCCTTGCATGCGCCTGCATTGCCATCAATTTGCGGGTCTCCTTGCTTGCATTTCCCCTCCGCGACTGTGCAGGAACAACTGGATGCTCTGAGTTCCGCTGCGCCCACGTCGTTCCCTCGTCGTCCTCGTCTATAGCAGGAAATGCACGATCCCAGTGAGATGTGTCGACGACAATTCCAGCTGCATTGCGACCGTCGTCATCGTCATCATCCTCCACACCAGTGAGATCCTCGCTGAGGCCCGTTGCGTCAGTCTGCTGCGCGTCATGGTCTGACAAGGCTTTAACTGGAGAGCGGATGTTGAAGGCCCAGCTGAAGTCACTTTGGGCGCTATGCATGTCGTTGAGAGCTGGGAAATCTTCGTCGAGGCTGGAAAAGTCGCTGGAAAAGGGTAGGAACGTATGAGGGAAGTCTTCGTTGAGGCTGATGGACTCGCTGGAAGAGGGCATTCGGAGTGTACGAGGATCTATCGGACCATCCATGATGTCGTCTCGCATGGTGTTCAGAAAGTCGGTGTCAAGGGGTAGCATCCCGGACGCGTTGAATGGAAGTACCAATGCATTGTCCACAGACTGGAAGGTGTTTGTTAGATCTTGCAAAGCCATGGATTCTTGGGGTTCTTGGGGAAGGGTGGATGTGTCCATTGGAGTCTCAATTTCATCTTACAGAGCCCTAAGATACCGTGTTCACCTGGTCATTGTTGAAAATCCTGGTGCGTTGTGATAGTCCTTTTGAAATCAGGAGTCTCCATTAAACCTAACGAGTGTTATCCAACGACAGCCGCTCCAAGCCGATGCTACGTGACGGCAGTTTGGGAGCACCAGCGGTGGACATCAGGGGTCAGCTCAATGGCTCAACCACGACTTCAAGGTCACTGTATCAGAAGAAAGAATAAACAGGCCACAGAGCAAGACACTCACCGTTTCTGAGACCAAGAGAAGATGCCTGTATGGCCAACAACAGCAAGATATTAGAGCAAACACGTCTGACGCGTCATCTGATCGAGACCGGACTTCTCCGCAAGGCTCCATCTCTGCATTCCTCATCACCTCAGACGACAACGAATTTGCTCATGGCGAATGAGACCCTGTTCACTCGTATTCGCAACCGTCATGGTGAGCTACGAACGACTATTGGCAGAGCAAGGCCTGTACAACCCCGACCGTGAGCAATACAGTGAGTTGAATGGTGCCACATGCTATTGAGTACTCACCTTCACTCTAGCCATGCCTCCACGGTCGTCCGAGCCATCCACAGAGTCCAGCCTCACGATGACCGAAGAAACCATGACAGCAACAGCCGTCGACGTCGAAAATGAGCACCCCCGAAGCTCCAACAAACCATCTGAACGCTTGAAGAAAAAGAGCGACGAACCCACCATCTATATCGATCTCACCACTCCTCCAGTGTCTCCGAAGGTCGGACCAGTCTCTCAGCTTCCACCAGCACCATCAATCATTACGCCGGCTCTAGCAACTCGTTCAGAGAGCTCTGCTATTTGGGATACTGTCTCAAGTCTGCCTGACTTGTCTGACGTCGTTGATGGACCCAATGGCTCCCTACATGAGCATGGATCGATGGACAGTGCTCTCGTGAAGCCTTGTGGACAGCCGCTCTCCCCGTTCAAGCCCAAGTATCCCCCAGCTCCATTCCCCACCGCCCCGCGTCCTCTACTGCCTCCATCCGCTCCAACTCCATCCACGCCAAAGGTGCCTAAGGGCTTTCGCTTTCATGGGGTTTTCCCTGACGACGACAACAGTTCAGAGTCTTGCGATAGCAAAAGTACTCAGAAAGCCGATGACACTGAGCCGGATCTCAAGAAGCTTGTGAAGAGCTTCAGTGTCACGAAGGCTGGGAGAAAGCGTTCAAATGCTTTTTGGGTAGTATATCATGGCCAGGTGATGGGTATCTACGACGACTAGTAAGTTAGTCACTTAAATCATTGATCTTGATTTTATATGGTCTTATCATAGTGAAGAGGCCCAGAAGATCAACGAGAGCTTCTGTACAGCGAAAACCCGAGGATATCCCACCTTAAAGGCTGCACGAGGAGCTTGGGATCATGCATGGCGTAACGAGAAGATCGCATTCGGTGCATCTGGTCTCTCTTCTGCCAACGAAGCTGATGCTAATGCGAGGATTCAACTCTATTGGGTTGTTATTGAGGGAGTCACACCCGGAATTCATATGAATCAGTATGTTTTTCTTTGATGGACTCGCTGCCGTTCTAATGCTATTCCTGAAGTGCTGATGCGATGGTCGCTGTCGGCGAAGACAACCCGTATCTTCTTCGCGTAACCTAGACTTTGAAAGACGTGTACAAAATTCAGGCCTGGGGTGTCAGCCATGGCCTTATTAAGTACCATCAATGATCATTGGACATTCTGCTACAGTAGATAAAGTATTCAAAGAACTTATGTGTAATCCCTCAGCTCGAATACACTTTCTTCAGTCTGATATTGTACCTCCTAAGCCTCTTGAGCCGGCCTCGGCTGCCTCCATACTCAGTCAAATTGGCAGGATGTGTCAGCATCCGGCTCCAGCTATGTGCCCTGCTGACTTGGACTCGATATCAACCGCGATGATGATACCGTGCTTTGTGTATCGCTAAGGCCAGTAAAATTTATTGATTTTGGATGTATCAAAGTATATATATGACCTGTCTGAACCATGAGAAGTAATCTTCTGAAACAGATTAAATGTCTGATTAATACCTGATGATTTCAGAGGTCCATACCTTTTACACATGCAGATCGATCATTCCTTGACTCTTACCACCAACACTCGTTTTTACCTCTCCCCCCACCCTTCGATATATGCATCAAAATGGATAATACAAAGGTTCGACATCATGGAAGACCACGAAAATACGAAAATGAAGAAGAACGGAGAGTAGCGAGGGCAAGCACTCAGGCACAGTACTATGAAAGGTGCATCTCTGTTTCTTGCTATCAAATATGTTGACTGGTGCCTGCGCTGTGTACAGGAATCGTTTGGAGATTAATGATGGTATGCGGCATCGATATCACAGCAAGAAACCTCCCCATATCAAGTCTCGACGTCGCAGACCACGAGAACAAGACTCAGAGCATACTGTGCTGTCATCCTCAAAGGGCTCCCAGGCCATGTACGTTGAATTTCCTGTCTATTTTTCACTCTTACCTGGTGCTCTAGCTCGTCAAAAGCAGCCGTGTGTGTTCGCTTACTACGTGGAATCAAGCTATGTCGCGGCCAACTCATGGCGCTGACTGGAAACAATTCTACCAAATACATTGGCCGTCTCTGTTCAGATTACCTGGGTGCCAAAGAGGAGAACATAGCTACTCTCGAGGAGGCTCTTTCCAATGTTGTGAAGATCTATGACAGTGCCAACCGGGATTTACAAAGGATATACACGGAGTCTGGAGCGTCACCAATATTTCATGAAGGGGAGGAACTTGTCAACAAGCTTGCAGATATGAAGCAGCAGATGGAAGATGTGGTTATGAATGCAATGGTAGGACATGTAGAGTTTAGGAGACTGCATTTTCAGAAGCTACTTTTGTATCAGACTTCATAGCTATATACCCAAGTTCTGTCTCGGCAATCGGCCCACACATCCAATCACGTTTTGGCTTTGTTGACTGAACACGACTGACCAGCACCACTTCGAAACGTGTGCATTCTTTCACTCTACGGACTAAACTCAAGCTCATTTATTAGAATGTCACCATGGGTAGAAAATCGACCTCAAGAAAAATTCGTGCAAATTTCGAGAATCATGCTGGGACCAGTGTGTCGACAACATTCCGCAGCCAGGCGCAGATTTCCCGACGAAAAAAGGAGGCTGCTGTGTTGCGGGCAACGGAGAGAGAGCCTATGTTGTATTTCCATGTTGTTTCTGTGTCTACCAGTCTCAACGTTAGACAGTTCTTACCCCACAGCAGCTACAACAGATGGAAGAAGCTCGACTCGCTATGACCCAAGGAGACTCCACAATCACTATAGATGGTCCTGATTATTCGGACACAGATGCAGCCGACACAGAGATGATGAATGATGTACTGGCAGGGCAGGCGCAACTAGATATCAGTCATGGGGGAGGAGAATACGTTGAAGTTATGGGCCGGTTACACTCTGCCATGAAGGAGAAATGGCACGTCCTTCTTTTGGCTGCTGTGGAGACTCCTCTGACCTGTTTTTAGGCATAAACGTGATGGGCGAACGAGGAAGAACCGAACATATCTCCGCCATCAAGGCTTTGACCCCCAGATGCCAGCTCTGGCTGATGCATATGTGGAATGGGACTGGAATCGTAGTCAAGGGATACAGTCCAATATATGCGATGAGATGGTAGATGGCTTGGTCTGTGTGAAAGTGGTGGATTTATACCGTGCGTATCTTCGTTCTCATTCAAGGCGACACGTCTCATCTGTTGAATAGGAGAATATGATACTACCATACAAACACTTTCTACAGATAAATTTATAGCTGCTGCACTCATTCGTCAAGGACTTCTTCCATGTGCCCCATTTCACCCCTCCGTCGTCGTCACCATCCCAGCAATGCAAGTCTACCATACTGCTCACTTGCAGTGTCCTCAATTTAATATCCAGCCCTTTGTAAAGATGCTCTGCAACCTCCACTCTGTGGCATTTCGACCATACCTGCTCCAACAATTTTCCATCTGCTATGATTTATATCTCGATCTTCTCAACACTGTTCACGGCCGTGTTCTTAAGGCTCTGGGTCGCGACATTCCCAATTGGCAAGCATTAAATGCTTGTCCCTGTTGCACATACAAGCTGGAGGGTGAGCAGCCTCTGAAATTCGCGATGCTTGGGACCATGGATGGCAACGACTCGATGAAGCGTGTTGAGAAGCGAGAGAGTGAAGTTATTGATGATGATGGAGGCACCCTACCTGGCGAATCCATCGAGAGACTGGATCTACAAAACGGCCGAGGGGACTACTTCATACCTCGAGACAAAGTGGACAAGTGGTCGAAGGAGGCAATTGGCGAGTCTCTGGTCCATTCAAGAGATGGCAACGACGAAAGCCCTTGCTCGGATCGATGGCAGAACATGATTAACGATATGTCGGCATGGGCATGGGGCATTTTTGATGAGACAGGGATCTTTGTGTGCTTGTGTAGGCATGGGTTTGTGTTGCTAGTAGCAGATATGGTTCGAAGCGGTGAATTGTAAGTAACTCTTTTGCATTGGTAACACATGTACTTACAGATATCTATCCAGAGCCAAATATCCTCTCACCATTGTGGACGAGCTACTGAATCTCTACGGTGATGACATCGGTATCGGGTATGATGTTGGTTGTAAATTTGGTATCACGGTTTCACGGTCACCATTGGGAGAGCGTGCATGTGAACACAGATTCTGTGCATTGGTTGGATTGTTTCATGGACATGCCCACCAGCGTCGGTGCCAGCTCCAACACCTCGGCACTTATGTACTCGGCCTGGGACTCGAAGATCTCGAAGGCTGTGAACGCTTGTTTTCGGGTATGAATGCTCTTGCACTGGGTGTTCGGCATGCGAGCAGGTACCATCGTCATCAAGTGATCGCAAATTATATGAGGTGCAAGGACCAATTTGATACATTTCAAAACCTTAGTGAGTCTTTGCTTCATTTTGATAGAGATTGAAGGATGATATTGCTTAGGTGCTTTTCTATGTAACAACTATTGTCAAGCTTTGGAAATCTTGCAGGAGCGCCCGATTCTTGATGATTCAATGCGTCGGCTGGGGGTAGAAAGTGAGTCTATCCTCGAGGGATGGCTGAAAGAGGAAGAAGAGTACCTTGCAACACTGTCCAAGGAGCCGCCACAAGAGACACTCGAAATGGAGTACTATACAGCACTGTTAGATTATTATACTCTTCAGTAAGTGTTACAAAAGGTCTCTGAAGTGTATAATGTACTAATTTTGGCTGCAGAACTTCAGTGGATGATGCGGCAAATGTTTGGATGACAGTAACAGCCGAGACGGTCAACAGACACACACATAAGACAGAAACAGCACGTCGACACCTCATAGAAAGGCGCAACAATGCACTCAAGATAGTCCAAGTGCTGGAGGCATGCCTAGAGACACGACGCTGGGAGGTTGGGTGTGAAAAATGGTTGGAAAATGAGAAGCGAGTGAAGATGCGAACGTACCAGCGTGCGATTGACAATTTGGAGCATCTGGTAGTCTCATGCATCTTTGAATTGACCAAGATGAATATGTCACACACCGGTAAAGTCTTTGCTGCATTATGTATGCCTTATTAATGACATTTTCAGGCTATAAAATGAGAAAGCATATTGGAAAGGCTTTGCAGTCATGCTCACAGGCTATCCGGATGGCATTAGAGAAGTACAACAATGCGGCTCGGGCTCTGGATCTGCCTCGTGCCACGCTTCGATGGGAACAAGTAGTTGAATATGCCTTCCTTTCTGACTTTGACCTCCTCCGGGATCCTGGCACACGCGAAGGCATCCAAGAGATATCAAAGAAAGTCTGGGCAATGCCAGCTGGACGAGCAACCATGGACAGGTATTTCAAGATCAAGCGTGCGGAGGAGGAAATCGACTGTCTCAATGTTGAGATTCCACGACTGCTCACGTATATGGAAGACGAGGATCACTACCTTGAAGACCAATGCTGCCGCCTCAAGGAGTCCTCACCGGCTCTTGCCCACCAGATCTCCCGTTATCGCCTGGATCGACTGCGCTTCTATGATCAACATCATAAACGCTTTGCACACCTGTCTGGAACAGCAGGCGTCACCATGTCTTTGTTGCCCGGGAAGGTGTTAGGGAGAAGACCGGGGTGGTATGGCCCTAACACTTCGGAAGCACCTTCCATCAGTGATGAATTAACGCCTTCGAGAACAGCTGGTGACTTCTCCATTGGCCCAGACACTGCTATTGATGATGCTGGGGCAGATGATGACGATGACCGGGATGATACTGATGATCAAGTTGAAGAACAGTTAATTATGCTTATGGACACGTTCTCTATGTGATTATGAAGTATATAATTTAATCTTAATTTTCCTCCCTTTTTTCCGTGTTTTTTCATGAAGAAATGAGGTAGATACCGTCGACATCGAGGGGGACGGCGAGCTTAGGCACGGGAGCATCGGGCGCGCTTCGGGAATGATGGGACATCAGTGTACGTGGATACGATAACGCGGATGACACAGCGTGCCAGATTGCGTCTTATCTTATGACATCCGGCAGACTTTATCCAATAATTATTGGGGTACCATGAGTTTCATTTATCTCTCCTCTTGTTATAGGCGTTACCTGACATAATTAACATCTATTATATCTTCTACGTTGTGGGCTTAACAGGTGTATTTATGTGGTAACTTTCGTATTGTCTTTTTTTCAGTAACCCCGAACACAAATGGAAGACGATCTCAAATTATAGTAGGTTTTCAACTAGACAAGCGTGTACGCTACTTATTTAGTCGAAGAGTATCACGAACTGGAGATGGAACAACATCGAGAGGGGCATAAGCAGCCAGTGGCTATATGCCCCATGGCTGAGTTGGTTACAGCGTCCGACTGTTACGTTGGATATCTACGACATCGGAAGGTCGAGAGTTCGAGCCTCTCTGGGGCAGTAGTGTGTTGTCTGTATGGTAGTTGTTTTGATTCAATCTGGTTCAAGAAACATCAATGACCGGCTGACAGCTCCGATCTCGATTCTCCGGAGTCCAGGCTTCAGTACGGTTGCGCAGTGCGCGCAAAGCGTCCAGTTATGGCTCTGTACCGATGCTCCCTGAACGTTCTGTTTTGATATCCTATGTTTCGTATACTTTCATATGACTGGCACGCCGCGCTCAATGCTCGTGACATTGACAATACGTAGTACACTGCAAGTACTTACACGAGAGTTAAGTTGCCACGAGACCCAACAAAAGCCCCTCTAGCGAGGGACACCTATGTTTTCCTACCCAATCCTACTGATGAATTTGTATCTACTACCCAGGAAATCTGTCCCCAGACGGAGACAGTAGAGGTCAGGAAGGAACCCACAGCTCCTAATATCCAGACAATTTGATGTCATGTCTTATGCTGTGTGTCCGTACCTATTGCAGAAAACAAAGCCTATATGCGAAGGTGAAGAGTCCTGAAGACGCGTCTGTGGCGTGGGAATATATCACGCCCTTTCCATTTTAGTCGACGTATGTAAACATCTACTATTTTTGACCACCGCCATATCTCGATGATACTGAACACATTTCCAACCTCTCAGGCCGTTTATGTTTTTCTTTCTTCTTTCTTTCATATTGGCTTTCTGGTTCGTATCCATTCACAATCCAAGACTAATTAGGCGAAAAATGGCGCCGGAAAGTGCTACTATCCCTCTGTCGGAAAGTCTGGCCTAGTCTCGTCTTTCCAGTAGAATGCGAATATGAATCGACCAGAATATTTCTGTGTAGATTCCCCATTTTCGCCACTTGCACTATTTATTGAGTGTATTTCCCCATCGCAGAAACCATATTTCCGTCTAAATTGAGCCTTGTCACGCTGGTTCTAAAAGAGCTAGCTCCCGGGGATCGACCTGTGCTGCTGGCTGTCTAGCTGTTTCCATTTCCAGAGAACTTCCTTTCTGTGATGTATGGACATGTGCCAGGTAAGGACCTCAATTGATCCCTTTGCGATCTCTCCTCACCAGATAGTAGATAATGACACCGTCTTTCATTGAGGCTTGAGCGCCGTCTGTGGGATACCTACCGTGCTTCCCCAATGAATCAGGCACAGTCTCCTCTGTGGACCCCAACAGTCTCCACCCTGACGGATCGAACGCGGATTCATGATCCAGGACCTGAAAAAAGAAATGTTGGCGAGGATGGCGGGCATGTGTTCTGCTCGGCCAGGTTCGCAAACCTGAGCCGCACAATCGCGAGTGTCGTCCCTTTGATCACTAATTCACTGCCACCCCGTCTCATTCACCCTCCCACATCTCACGACGGATGGCCGCTGAACCAGCTCTTGAACGGCCAGCCACATTTCGTCATCGTACGCGAACTCATTGATGCCCAGATGTCGTGTTTTCCGCTGCTGAAGCTATGCAAGGCACTTCGCTTTCTCTCGAAGCGAACGTTGCCCAGCGGTTCCTGGCCTCAAGCGCAGCCGCACTTTGCACGACGTTTTGAAAAGATCAACTTCCCCTTGTTTTTGTTCATGACATCGTCTTAAAAAATCCAAGCTTCTGCCGTGGGTCGCATATCAGAGACCAGCCGATCTGTCCTGCACTTGCTGACCGGCGATGATAGCATCAGCCTAATGTATGCGGCGGATGGCACGATTTTAGCTCCACGATTTCGTCAGCTGGAGGAATCAAAGGTACTCTCAATCTTTCCCAGCCTTGCCTTCGGTGATGGATTTGCATGGCCTTATGTGACTACTTCCATTACTTCTGGGAGGTAACTTTGATGCCTTTATTGGAGCCCTCACCAATGATCCTTGATCATCATTACGAAGGCGTTATTTTACCCATAGGACGACAGCGCGACCAAGGGGTGGCGGTAGAGACCTCGAGCCGCGCCGCGAGGTGCAATCTTTACCCTGAAATTGAGAGTGTGCGAAGCTGCCATGTCGATGCGCTCATTGGGTTAACGAAAGCGTTTCATGGGCCAGAGGGGTATCCGCTATGCACTGGCTTCTCCCTCATCATGTGCCTCCACGGATATTCCCAGTCCTTCATAACACTTTCATTATGTTCCGTAACCGCAACAGTCGCTTAAAACTTCATTTTCCTGTGACGACACCAGTATTCCAAATTCCAACTTTGTTGAGCTCAGGCCCTCCTGCTTCTCAGGTCTCGGCGAAGCAGTTCCGTCATCGTTAGACGGCACAGTACCCCTTGGGCCCGCCGAAAAACAAGCGCAATAGCTGCCATATCATCGGGAATCATTCCAACTCCACAAGGGTATTCGCTCGCCGTGCCAAGGCCAGGCCTCATCGCTGTTTGAAATTGAGACTCCGAAGATGACCGACGCGCTCACAGTCATATCAACACATGCCCTCTTCAGCCTACCCGCTCTTCACCACCCTACGGCCGCCCATACTGGTTTGCACAGTGAACATGAGCCATGCTTATAATGCTCTGCTGGTTATCAAAATGAACGGTGACCTTTGCAGTCTCTTACCGAGCATCCGTTAATTCACCGAATTTCCGATTTTTTGCGTCGAGCACATGTGTATTCATATGGCTCGACTGCATGAGAGGGATGAAGTAGCTTGGGACTGCGGTACCGGATCGTCTTAGCGATTCAAAATTGGAAGTCGAAGACTTCGAATGAGGGGGTGGCGGATCGGGTGCCTGTCGTCGAGGCGTAATCCTTAATTCTTCTTAACCCCATTTCCGCTCCCTCCGCTGACAGGCTCTTCCTAGAAACGGTTTTCCTCTCGGCTGGTGTCAAACCGTCACCGGAATGCAATTTCTGATAATTGAAAACAGTGACACGATGCTCGCTCCCCTATACGAGAAAATCCTTCCATCACGGTTCAAAAGCGCGTAAGCGGCACATAACGCGAACGTGTGGGAACAGGAAGAACGGTTTTATTACGGAGGGTGTTTATTTTTATAGTTTATCATGCCTTCTACAGTTCATGCAGTGTGGGCGCTCCAGTCCTCTGATGGTCACATTTTCACATTTCGATGACCTCACCCGGTATCCAGCTCAGGGTTCGTCTCGAAACACGAGGGTTTCTCCTTCGGTCAAAAATTTCGCGCCCTGGACAACGAAATGCACGAACCGAGTTGTTATTTTTACTTGTGGGCCACTGCGCGGCTCCGGTGAGAATGCTTTAAATTCGAGCATTCGCTGACGACTGACGAAAGAGCTCATTCCAGTACACCCATGTTACTCTCGTCCCTCCTTATACTCCCTTCGCTCGTTTATACCACGCTTGCTCAGCAGAGCAATACAAATCCTACCGTTGGTGGTAACCAAGATGACGGCTGGCAGAGCTTCCCGAAAGTCGTCGATGCTGACAGGCATACCAAATGGGTCGTTGATGCAGACCTCGGTGCCTACATGGTGCGCATGTTTTCTCTTTCAGTCGACGAGCGGCTCATTCTCTGAGTAGCCCGTCTACCAATCTTCGGGTTTGAATGCGACAGAAGTCACAAGAGCAGTTATTGTTCTTCATGGAAAGGTGGGCCAGATTCTAATTCGGTCTCCGTATTTACTCAACCATCAACACTGTCAAAAGCCCCGCGACTGCTGGTATTGTGCGCACCGTCCATTGCTTGTTACATTAGCATGTGGCACTGATGATGACCCCTAGATTGGAATGCGATGAATAACGCACTTTACAATGCCACCTATGATGACCCTAGTATCGTGCGCGAACATATATCCATCATGGGACCATGCTTCTTCGACGAAGATGACCTAACGGCGGGCGCGGCCAGAGACGGCCAGCTCCTTTGGGGACAGACGACGTGGATGAGTGGGCATACGAATGTCGCCCCCGACTCTATATCCGGCTATAGCAGCTTCGATGTACTCGACTCGCTCGTTGCCTATTATATGGACAAGACTGTCTATCCAAATCTACAGGTAACGATCTCTCCCCATTTCAGCGGCACCTTTCTTACTCATTGATATAGGTCGTCGTCGTTGGAGGGCATTCCGCTGGTGCCCAGATGGCCCAGCGTTATGCAGCCCTGAGACTCTCCACTGAAAACGATGATCGGTTGCATTTCTGGATTGGTAAGTTCTCTTGATATCATGCGCGGTGATAGTACCTCAATTTTCAATACGTCTAGCGAATCCTGGATCTCTATTATGGCTAACGTCAGACCGTCCGGTCTCGGTCGATGACTGCGATGGTATAGACGACTACAAGTACGGGCTGGCGTCCGAGTTCCCCGCGTACGCGACTGCGAGTGCACGTACATTGGGAAGGTCTGGAATTGTTGAGAAATACAACGGGCGCAATATGAATTACGATTGGGGACTGGTAAGTGATAACGATCATTTTCTCCGTCTGGTTACCCACCTCTCGTCGCAGACCGATTACGCCAACGGAGACCACAGATGTCAGGCAGCCGTGAGTGTTCCCCGTTTCACATCCTAGAATATTTGACCGACTATTCGGTGTCTCTCAGGCTCAAGGAGAGGACCATATCACCAGAGGAAAGAACTTTGTCCAGATGTTAGAAGATATGGGTGGCATCCCTAATCTTACCACCATCGATTGGGCCCCGAACATTGGTCATTCTAACGAGGGAATGATGACGAGCGAGGGCGGCATTGATAAGGTGAGTACAATTTCATTTCCAAGGTAGCCAAGTAACTCAAGGTTGGATAGCTATTCCGATATGTTTCAAACAGCACGAGCGCCTAGCTTGGGGACGTTGGGATACGGCATTCCATGTGTATGGTTGATTTATTCAGATTTTTATGGACTCGCATATATATCCACAGTCTGTTATAGACGTCTTTTCATATTCTTAAATGATGGCAACTTAAACAAGAAGCAGGTGAACATTGGTTGCTATGCGCAGTCAGCTCAACGAATCATGGTGCTCCATCATATGAAATCGCGTGCGATAAAGATGAAAATCTACTCAGATTTCCCGGATCTGATGCGACAACATCGCACTGTGGAACAAGATCTAGGCTGCTCTGTGGACCGGCGTTCCATTATTTTCTCCGGCATTCTATCGAGGCTTCGGCATCTATTCTGTCATATACTAGGCGCGCCGGGGGTGACTCTGACGAAGAGTTACTTACCCTCCGCCAGAAGCAGTCAAGTTTCTTTCCTTACAGACAGCATAGGTCAGCGTAAACCCGGTGTGAGAAAGCCAGCAATAAAATGAATACCAATTGTCCATCCTCGGAGAATTTAAAACGAGTTGTTATGCAGGAGTAAACAGAAGGCACTTTCCTTCATTATTCTCTGTTTAGCATGAAGATCATTAGCCTTAGTCTAGTTGGTCTTTACAAGGCCCTTAGGCCATAGGCTGCAAGCAAGCCAAATTTCAAATCCATGACTATAAGCGGACTTCTACGGCATTCGCCGGTATGTTCGACTGCAACCACTATCATCGAGACTCAAACGTAAATTTAGTTCTTCAGTAGTACGTGCTTCCTTTAACAACCCTCTCCCATGTCTTCAAAGTTTTGACGACGACGATAGTTACTCTTCGACTACGAATCTTTCGCCCGGACATTCCCGCCACTAGCATCTTACCATCGGTCGTTTTTCGGTCTCAATTTCATCCATTTGTTGTCGCAATATCCCAATCCGATATACCTGCCATCGAAGACCAGATAGCAGCTCCCATCAGCGGACTTTTTGTTGAAATTCTCACTTGCATATTCCATATTTGTCTTCTCGAAGACGGACCTTCCTTCCAGCATCTTGATGTCAATGATCACAAGAGTGGCCCATGGAAGCTTGGGCAAGTATGCTCGTCGTGGAGACATATCGCCAATAACACGCCAATTATGTGGACGCATCTATCGTTAATCGGCTACAGAGTTGTTAGGGATCCTGTGTCAAGGTTCAAGGTTGCATTGGAGCGCTCTTCCTGCTTCGCGCTGAACCTGGAGCTATCCCCATCCGACAAGTATCCTCTCGATGTGCAAAGAGAGATTTATCAAGTAGCTATTGCTCACTCGTGGCGGTGGGAGCACTTAAAAATTACACCCAGGAGCTTAATCCTTCCCTTCCTATCCGAAATTCGTCGCCATCCGCTCGATAAGTTCTCTCACCTGGTAGTCCAGTGCTATCATCTGTGGACACCCCTTAATATCGACGCCTTCCAGTACGCTCCCGCTTTGCGTATCGTTGAGCTTCACACCAACTACGCGGACGCAGTGTTCGAATTGCCTTGGAATCATATCGTTGAATTCTTTGACTTCAGGTCATGGGGGGATGCTGAATCCATAAATCGTGTGCTTGACATAATCCAGCGGTCCCCAAACATACAGACACTTCATGTGCCAATGATATGCTGTTCACCCTCCACAGCCGTCAGCCTTCCAGTCCCTTTGGTTCGATCAAGTTTGCGCGATCTCACTGTATGTGAGGGTCCCATTCTTCGGAGTCTAGTAGTACCCCAATTGCAGAAGATCTGCCTCGCTCCTGGCGAGGATACAACTGACTACTGTCCCGATGACGCGCTTCCGGCCCTGCTGAACCTCATTCATCGCTCGAGCTCGCGGACGTCATTTTCACTGACCTACTTCTCGACATTCTCCATTGTACCCCGGGCATCAAAACGCTCATAATTTTCACACAAGGCTGGGAATCCGGCTACGATCGTATATTTGAAGCCCTCATTCATCGCTTGATCCTCCATCCCGCTCCTCAGCAGAGCTTTCTTCCTCTTCTTAGCGATCTGAACATCACCGTCTCCGATCTCCTCATGGAAGAGTCCTGTTCTTTCATCGACCATAGTTTCTTCGACATGGTCTCCTCGAGATGGAACTCCGGGATCTTATCGGCCGTGAGGCTAGATGTATCGGAGCCAGGGGAGGCCTTGTCATGGGGTTTGACTTCGGAACATATCAGCAAATTTCGCAAGTTCAAAAACAATGGATTGGACATCACACTGGGAGTTTTGCGTCGTCATAATGAAGCTACAGGGTTCTCCTCTAGGAGAACAAGATACGTTTAGAGATTACCTCGATAATTCATTGAATGCTGGGTACTTTTAACTATGTTCCGTCCACTAATTCCCGAGGCTTACTACTTCCATAGAATACGTTGGTATTTCAGCAGATTAGGAGAAACACCCTCGCGTGATACAAACCGGTGATTCTACACTGAAAGTACTCTAAAGATCCAAAGTCTGAGGACTAAGCAACGAGACGCGTGTCATCCCAATAGCATTACCATCAGCCGATGTTCCATCCTTCGTTTCTCGTGTGTTTTAGCGACGACCTGCCTGGAGTAGAGCCTAGGCCTTGGCTAATTTGAATTTCAAGCACCCACAGCATCATAAGAAACCGCGTGCGATAAAGAAAATCTACTGAGGTTTTCCGGATCTGATGCGGCAAAATCGCAGTGGGCACTGTGCTACAAAACCAGGCCTCCCGGCAGGCCGGCGTTCCATTATTTCCTCCAGCATTCTATCGACGCTTCGGTGTCTATTTTGTCATCAGAGTCTGATTGCGGCGCCAGGTGTTTTGGGTTTGGCACTCGTTTGTGCTGCCTCCAGAGCTGCTCGGTGACAATTTGTGAAGGTCATGATGTACGCCCCGATGATGCTCACCAGCGATTGGACTACTTAGCCTTCAACAGAGCCTGGATATATGTCAGGTGCGCCGGAGGAGAATCTGACAAAGAGTCAGCAGTCAAGTTTATTTTTTCACAGGGAGCATAGCTTGGCCCCGTGCGATAAAGCCAAGAATAAAATGAAATAGTCTAAGAGAGAAGTCATTTGGAAGTCATACCAATTGCATACCAATCGTACTTTCTCAAAGAATTTAATACCAGTTTTGATCCAGGAGTAAACAGAAAGCGCATTCCTTCATGATCTGTTTGGCGCGATCATTAGCTTTAGTTAGTCTAGTCATTCTTGACTCTTAGGTCCTTAGGCAAGCTATTTTCAAATTCATGACTATAAGCGGAATTCTACGGCATCCGCCGGCATGTTTGATTGCAACCACCATCAGCGAGACTCAAACGCGAATTTAGTTCTTCAGTAGTACGTGCTTCCTATATAACATACCTCTCACGTGTCCCTAAAGTTTGAACGACCACAGCAGTTACCCTTCGACTACGAATATTTTGCCCGGACATTCCCAGCAGCAGCATCTCACTGTCGGTCGTTTTTCGGCCTCAATATCATCCATTTGCTGTCGCGATGTCCCCGTCCAATGCACCTATCATCGAAGAGCAAATACCAGCTCCCGTCAACAGACTTTTTGTTGAGATTCTCACATGCATATTTCACATGTGTGTTCTTGAAGGCGGTGATGACCGCTATTTTGTCCATGACACCAAGGTCGGCCCCTGGAAACTTGGGCACGTGTGTTCGTTGTGGAGGCAAATGGCCAATAACACGCCGTCTTTATGGACGCGCCTATCTGTGGGTGGGTTCGGCTGGGACCGAGTTGTACGGGATCCTGTGTCCATGCTCATTGTGGCATTGAAGCGCTCTGTTTGGCTTAACTTGGACCTAGAGTTACATCCTAGCGACCGATATCCGCTCGAGGTGCAGGGTGAGATAATTCGGCTCGCTATTACTCAATCGCATCGTTGGGAACACGTACTATTCCATCTAAACTCGCCGTCTGTTCCGCTCTTTTCCGAAATTGGGAAAGACTCGCTTGACCACCTCTCGTCTCTGGTCATTTATTGTTATGAGGGTGGACCAGATGATTACATCGATGCCTTCCGTTACGCGCCTGCCTTGCAAACCGTTCATTTGCACGGCAATTATAACGGTGCACGATTCGAGTTCCCTTGGAATAACCTCCTTGAGTTCTTTGATCGCAGAGAACTCGGGGATCCTGCATCACTACGGTGTCTCCTGGACACGATTAAGCAGTGCACAAATTTGCGGACACTGTATGTCCCAATACTATCCACCACGGCACCCGGAGATCATTTGCCCAGCCCCCTGAATCCCCCTTTCGTTCAGGATAGCCTGCGCGTTTTGACTGCTTGCGAAAGCGTGCCTATCCGCAGTCTAGTATTTCCCCAGCTTGAAAAAATGTGCTTAACTCCCGATGAATATTCCTATGAGTTCTGTCCTTATGACGGACTTCCTTCTCTGCTGGACCTTATTCATTGCTCACAATGTTCCCTCACTTCGTTGGAGCTTAATAATGTCATTTTCACCGACCTTCTCATCGATGTTCTTCATCTCACCCCTCGTGTCCAAACTCTGAAGATATGTACAAGCGACTGGCAACCACCCTACAATGCAATCTTTAGATGCCTCATTAATCAACTAGCTTTTCGTTCAAATCAAGCTGCCCAAGCTTTTCTTCCTCTTGTCAGAAATCTAGATATCGCCATTGAAGATCTCTTCATGGAAGAACCCTGTTCTTTTGTCGATCATACATTCTTTGATATAGTACACTCGAGATGGAATAGTGGGGTCTTGGAGGTCATCAAGCTGAATGTATCGGAGCCAGGGGCAGATTTGACTTGGGATATGACTTTGGAACATATCACTGAATTCCGCGGGTTGAAAGATGATGGATTGGATATAGAAGTTGCGGTTTCACGTCGTGGCAGTGGACCTGGAGGGGTACATGCTGTCAGAACGAGATATGTTTAGATATCATCTGTTCGAGCATTGAGTGTAGATCGCTGCTACTGCCAACGGACCACTAACCGCCCAATATTCCATATTTGTTAGTTCATTACTGCTTCCGTAAAATACACGGCCTCTCAGCGTCCGACTCAGGACTCAGGAGAAATAAACGCGGGTGAATGATCTCTGGGGGATTCCACCTTAAACCTTAAGTCATTCTACGGATACAAGAATTGAAGACAAAGTGACGAGACGCGTATCGTCAACATATCGTGCTAGTAGCATTACTATCAGCCTATTTTCCATCCTTCTTTGATGTTTTTTTGTCTCGAGTGCTGGTGGACTGTGGTACCGGCGCGAAGTCCCAACAAGGCAAGAGCACGCCTCAACGCTCAGAACGGCATTCCCCGGACCATTTTTTTCTTTCAAATCTTCTGCCACGTCGCCCAAGTACCAACTGGAAGTGCAATTTCTTCTGTAGTGCGTACTCTTGTTTCTTTTCCCCATATATGACGTTGACGGCTGGTCAGAGGGTTGGAAAATTTTGCACATAAGTAAAGCTACCCACGGATTAGCAGTAGAATTTCAGGTGCGTGTCTTCAGCCTTGCTGCATCTGCGAATTCACCAATATGCCAACTTCCAGAAAATCGCATTGACACGCATGTCTTCCGTTGCCGCCCCCGCAACTATGAGGAAAACACGAGCCCCCATCGAAACCCTTTGTGTGGAGATCCTCACGGAAATATTCCGTCTTTGCATTTATGGAGATTATTGTCGATATTTCGATGTTTTTGACTACCTGCATGGTCCCTGGATGTTCGGACAAGTTTCCTCGTCATGGAGATACGCTGCCAACAACACGCCCTCTTTATGGACGAGTTTTACTACAGCTTCCCATTATGTCGCCATCCGGGATCCGACATCCATGATTAGCGTTGTTCTCCAGCGTTCAGCCGGCCTTCGCTTAAATATGGAGCTATTTTCTTGTGATCAATATAGCCCTGAAGTTGTCGAACAGATCTTCCGTGCCGCTATTTCTCATTCACGGCGATGGGAACGAGTGGAACTCGACTTGAACCGTACCATTCTTCCTATTATTTCCCAGATCTCGCATTCCGCGCTCGACAATCTATCATATATCAAGGTTCATGGCCCTGAACTGGTACAAGGAGACCGCATTGATGCGTTTCAATGCGCTCCTGCTTTGCAGACAGTTGACATTGACGGGAACTTCGAAAGTGCCCAGTTCGAATTTCCTTTGGAAAATATTGTCACGTACTTTGATCGTATGACAGCTGCATCCCCTTTAACGATACACAGACTGTTCGATGTGATTCAGCGCTGCACAGCTGTCGAGACGTTGTATGCGCCTTATCAATGCACCGACAGTATCCATCACCTATCCACACCTATCCATCGACCAAGCCTGCGTTATCTCACAGCATGTGAACCGGCCATTCTTCGTAGTGTTGTATTGCCACGGCTGAAAAGAATGTGCCTTTCCTCCGAGGAAGGCTCGGCCGAGGATTGTCCTGATGATGCGCTTCCCGCTCTGCTGGGCCTCATTCAGCTCTCGAAATGTAACCTCACCTCTTTGACATTTAATCATGCCCTTTTCACCGACGTTCTATTCGATATCCTCGACCTTACCCCGACTGTTGAATCCCTGCACTTGTCCGTGCAGTACTGGCAGTCGCACTATAACGCAATCTTCAAATCTCTCATCGATCGCCTAACTGCTCCGAACTTCGGTTTCCTTCCCCTCATCCGCGATTTCAGGATGAATATCCATGACAGAATGGGAGAAGGCCCGTGTCGATTTATCGACCATTCTTTCTTTGACATGGTGTCTTTGAGGTGGAAGAGCGAAGCCTTGAAGGTGGTTCGCCTGACTATTTCAGAGCCAGGGGAAGGCCTTAGCTGGAGTTTAACTTCGGAGCATATTGACCAGCTCCGCGAGTTCAAAAATGATGGGTTGGATATAAACGTCGTAGTGGAACGCTATACTCCTGGCATATATGCCAGTTACCCCGTTACAGTTGAAAGATTTGTTTAGTTGACGCGGACAGGCTAGTTGTCCTTTGCATTCTTGATAATTACGCTCTCGGGCGATGCGCCCTTACTATCCGCAGGAGCGCACTTCATATTTCTCGTTATTACTTGCTCGTTGCAGTGCATTCGTTTGCATGTTAAATTTGTTTGAACTTTTGTCGACTATACTAGTCTAGATCTATTGAATTAACACCATCTATAACCGTTGTACTCGCGGAACTAATGTGAAAAGAACGGCCAAGGAGCGATACAACGGATCGCATCACACCATATCTCCCGGCTTCGCTTCCCAGTCCTCCGACTCGGACACTCTTTGGGTACCCATAGGTGTCATCTCATGCCGCTCCACTTGCACGAACACCTCAGTGTTCGCCGTAGTCAATCGAACCACATCATCCTTCTATGAATGGAGGTGAGGACATAATCGTTGCATCAAAGTAATTAAGTGGAATCGTACCTTTCTGGACGTATCCAAATTTGTTTTCGATGATACAGAGTAGGACCATCCAGAGCGGGCGTTGAGGCTGCTCATAAGGGCGTTGGTATAGAGCTTTCCGAGCATCCCTGTGAATATTATATGTACGTTTGGGGAGGCCTAAGGACACAATAACGTTACAAGGTACCAAGCAGAGGAGAAGGGTGCAGCGTACGATGGCAAGAAACGTAATGAGATCCAGCATTGCGCAGATGGAGGTGATCAAACCCGTTTGAACAGTAACTAAAAGTAGATCAATAAGGAACGATAATTCTGGGGATCCTTATGGAAAAGACATACGCCGGATAATCCTATCCATCAGCTCATCGGACTGTTCGAATCCCGTCTTGTGACCACGCTGTTGGAACCTCGTTAGAACGACAAGCTGGTATAGATAGCTCGTCGAAGTTGCTCACACTACGAGGAGAAGGATTAGTGCCCTTGTTATCGAAGGATGGAATGTACGATGTACAGATACCATACTAAAGCCCCAGTGATCAGGAAGTCGCAAACGCAACTAGATACGAGCCATATAATCACGGTGATTTTGAATGTCTGAAAATCCGTTACTGCTTGTTGAGCGTTGGCTTCAGCGGCTGTGGCTATACCGCCGGCTAGTAAAACAGTCACGAACCGGCCGGAGAAGACTAGAAGAGGAGGAGGGCTCACCGACCGCTAGAAGGGCTGTGAAGCATACGCTCGATGCGGATATCCAGCTTGACGTGAGAACCTTGACACGCCATGCAAAGAAGAGCTGTACTGCGCCAGCCATGATAGCCTAATGTCTCTGGTAAGCGCGGCAATGAGGGTGAAGGAAGGTGCTGACTGTCAGTGCCGAGTCTTCGCAGAGAGGAGGAAATGTTGTCAGTAAGGACCAGACGGAAGAAAATACACATGACATACTGGCAGCACCCACTGTAAAAGAATTATATGTTAGATCACGCTATATACAAGGAATCGCGACGCGACTCACGCCATGTAGAGCGCGCGGCATTTCCTATAAGCACGCGATCAGGTTCACTCTATCAAGGGACCATTAAGAAGCTTACCAAAGTTCAGTATCAGCGCCATGTACATATCAACCATGTACAAAACCGTCCCGCCTACATTAACGAGCAAAAGAGCGTAGACCTGCTTCGGATATAAGCTTACGCCTCACCAACCACGCTAAATATGACTTGCAAATATCCGGATCCAGAGCTTATCACGACTGAAGACCAGAAGTATTATCAGCAATGGAATCGCGAAGGAATGGGGAAAAAATAGTACCGTTGATATTTGATGAAATACATGTAGTACTGCACGAATATCATGCCCAGCAAGAGTAGATTAAACATCAGGCCTAGGAGCAAGGGTCCCAGTCTAAGAAAAGAAATCTGGTTAGAAACGTAAGATGGTTGAAGGACGAAGCCATACGTATCGGTAGCCTGATTCATGACGGTCAGTTCGTTGAAAGGCGACTTTTGCTCTCTTGTTTAAATACCGATGGTTTCGCAAGGGGATATATTCTGTCTTAGGTTCCATCGACGCGACATCCTTTGTTATCCAAAACAAGAGGCAAAATAATCTAAGACAGCCTATCATTGGTGGAGAATCTCGGCACAGCCCCAGGCCGCCGCCGCAGTCCCATACCGGCGGCAGCCGCGGGATGGCTAATTTGAATTTGAATTTGGTCCCTTGCATATGACAGCGATCAGGCGAGGGCAAGGCGAGGCGGCTCGTAATGTCTAAACAAAAAATGAAAGCCGGCAGATACGATCTCGCAGGATGTATCTGGCCTTTCCTCATATCTCGGGAAGACGAAGTAAACGTGTTGATTTTTCGTTATCTTACTTTTGCGAATCTCACGGTAAATCATCATACTCCTATCCTTAATGGCATATTTCAAGTCCCAAGTCGAGAATCGACAGCACAAAATTGCATTCAGACATCTCTTGTTGTTCAATCTAGGGAGACGCGTCAAAGCATGGCAGGAAAGGTACTCGTTCTTCGCGTCCATATTCTCGAACGTGCTCGATCTGACAAGGAGACACCTTTGACATACTCTCATGAACTTGAAGTTCTCATATAACAACAGCCACCCTTTATCAAAAGGGTACTCTTTCGACAACTTCAATCGCCCTGAATTTCTACATGACAGTATCAGTGTCCGATCTGCTGAATTCTCGGCATTCCGCTTGCTAGGAATTACATGGACTGAAGATGCCCGCAGACTCGATAATGTATTCATAGCACCCACGCTTAATGTTATTTTCCGTGATGACATATCCGATCTATTTTGGTTTTGGAAAACAGCAGCTCGGGGTACGTAACGTTATCGAGACTTCAATTCCAGTTGCCAAGGTCATGAGTCGAGCGCTATCGCTTCCTCGGACTGGTTTTGTAGACACGGATCGACTAGACATAATGAAATCGAAGCCACCACTCAAGGACATGCCCGGTCACCGACAGCTTTCATGTATTCTAAACCCCAGTTTTGTCCGTTACGCTCCCGTCCACGTGCACGACTTTGTAGACGGCTCAAATTCGACCCGGGCTGTACGGACTCGTTTTAAAGCGAAGGCCTTAATCATGCCCCGAATGACAAGGATCACTTTTTGAAAGTTGGGTCTTCTACATGGGCCCCCTTGCTTGGTACGAACCTTAATTACCAGTGTGGAAGATCGGTATTTTTCATAGCATCTGCGCTC
Source organism: Armillaria ostoyae (assembly GCA_902506015.1). Taxonomy (NCBI): domain Eukaryota; kingdom Fungi; phylum Basidiomycota; class Agaricomycetes; order Agaricales; family Physalacriaceae; genus Armillaria; species Armillaria ostoyae. The sequence continues at coordinate 3,867,630 of LR732076.1, read as the reverse complement.
GTATTCAAGATAACGGTAGCTCTCGATAAATAATATTACACCTTTTTACATATCCCATAAGGTAGCCGCTATAAAGTGAAAGCTGGAGCCTGAAGTACACAACGTGAATATGACTCGAAATAATCAAACAGGGCAGTCGTCTGCTTTGACTCTAGTTAAGGTGTCAAGCTCCAACGAATGTGTCGATTTATTGTGCTTCTGTAGAACGGAATCCGTAAGAACACAAGCGTACCTTGCGAATGGAATAAATACTTACAATCTCTGAAGAAGCATCGTCTGTAATACGGGGCTGGTAATCGACTTGGATTGCCATATCACCGGGCTTGACGGAGAGAGTTAGATCAAGCAACGTCATTTAAGGGCCAAGCCAATGCTCACCCTAGCTACCTGTAGCCTCGTCCCAGAAGAAAACGACTCAGAAGTCAACCTATGCACGCTGCTTAGAGATCTGAACCTCTTCCGAGAGTTCAGGGTCGCCTGTAGCGATAGGTCAGTGTTTCCTGTCTCCCAAAAAGAGATAGGGCTCCTACTAGGACGGAAACGCTATACACTATGCAGGCATGTTAGGAAAAGCATACTGGGTGAAAGGACAACTCGACGTACTCCGGCACAAGACTGCGTACAAACCGACAAAAATCAGATTCTCGCTCCAGACGGTCTATTCGATACCTGTTAGACCCGATATAGAGAAGTTGGAGAACGACTTACCGCGGTAACGAAGCAAAGAATTGCAAAAATGCTAGACGCGAATTGTGAACATCATGCTCCATAGTGAATGTTACACGGCGCTTGCCTATTAAGAAATCCGGTATTCAGAGAGTAAAGGACTAGCCTATTGATAATATGGTTTGTTCTGTGAACACCAGTCATTTAAATGGCGTCAAGATTGACAGAATGCAGCACATACTGTGCGTTTTGCGTCTTGCTCCTCAAGAGCATATAAATGAGGGAAACGGTTATCAGCTTTGGACGAATCAGTACGGCGGCCGGATAGCACAGTCAACAACGCACAATATCGGCACTATATCCGAAAACCAATAGCTTGGCGATGTTCTTTAGTTCTTTAAGCTGGATAGTTGATGTAAGGGATTGGCTGTAATTTAATCAGCGTCAACATAGCGAAGTCAACAGCATCTTGGAACTTACCATCGTGCATAATAGTCTACGGACGAAATCCCTCTTAGCCAAAAGATCGGGTAACATCGAGTCAGCTACTCACATAGCGTAACCACGAAATTGCCGACGACCAAACTTGCCTAAGAAATGTCAACAATGGGAAATGCGGAGCTGATGAAAGACATACGATGAAGGCGGCGAGAAAACGGTTTCTCTGGCTGACTAGAATGCAAATGAGATGACACCAAGGGTAACTGACAGATTGAGAATGAGACTCACCGACATAGACTCTCCATGTAAAAAAGCTAATGCGAATGAAGGTCAGCTGAATTGTTCCTGTTGTTGACAGCCGCGAATACGAACCCCTGACAGACCAACCCTTGACATGCCTGCAGGGTAACATTCAGCATAAGGAAGAATGAGACAAAGAATAACACGCACCGTTATAACCAGCTGTATTAAGAAGGTCCTAGAGATTTGCGCACATGAGGCCAGTAGTCCAGTATGCACAGAGGCCCGACTTACCAAAGCAGCCTGGTCAAGATCAACGGATTGGCGAATCCTTTGATCAAGTAGATGTACAGCGCGTGGGTGATGAAGATTTGATGCATGGTGTCGAGAAGGCTGGTACGCGGGTTTAAATCGAGCCGGTGAGAGAGAATGATGTCCACTTACCACACAATCGCAACGACACATTTCATACCGATATGGTCCTTCGGGTAGTCCTATAACTGAAGTTGGTATTCCACAGCTCCGTCAAATGATCGAAAACGGCGCACCGAGTAATACTCATATGTATGCAATATGGAGCTCCCCCAAATGCTGTGTTACCGGTTGAGCATCGCTCACTGGTCCTTCTAGGATGTTGTATCACCCACCTCGCTGCGACTCTGTACATGGAATCAGGCCTCACGAATGCAAGAAACCGTGAGGGAAGAACACGTACATCGTCCCGATGAGAAGGGCCCCCATCTGGAGCAAAGTAATTAGCCGACGAATCAGAAAGCGAAATTGAGGGCTTGCCGTATTGTCAAGAGCTGGAAGGACCATCGTAGTACTCATGCTGGAGGAGTTGATCCACACATCCTACGAAGGAAGCACTATTATATACATTGGACACCCGCTCCAAGACAGAGTCCGAAGCAGAGAACGAGGTTTAATTGTACCTTGTTCTGTTTTTTGATGAGATTCGAAGTGATGTCATTTTGCCATGGGCATCTAGGCGGTCTCTGGAAGTTTGCGGTAATCCGCTCAATCGTCGCACACGAATTCCACCTTCAGGGTTCTATGATGTGGCTCAGAGTTTGGACGAGGAAGGGAAAGATGGATGTGTTTACCAAGTGGTCGCGTTTGACGGTGATGAAATCGAGAAGTGGGAAGAAAGGCATGCAGGAAGAAGTTTTTTGCGAAGAAATTGCGGGGGGAGGGTCATGTGGGAATGTCGAAGATGGTGTTGTCGTCTGATCATGATCGAAGTGCCGGCACCCAGACGCATGAGGCGTTCTCGACCGAACGCAAAAGTCCGAGCACAGACACAAAAGTTCCGCATATAAACAATCTTCCATGCGGTTTATGCGAATCAACGACAGAATTATGTAGGTTTTAGGGTAGGGTGCGTGATGGGAAAGATTTGCGTGTCCGCAATCTTTGCATCCTGAGAATAGGAACATCATACATGGGCATTGCGATACAGAATTTGTAAAACGTCGTCCTCATTACTTTGAACAGAGGCATCTAGATTTCGTTGCGATGTTAAAGAAAGGTGGTTCTCACCTGTTGTCCAGAAAAAGCATCAATGGTGCTTCTGCCGATAGGGAAGAATCCATACCGTAAAAACCAACATTCATCGACGATCAGCACGGATTCGCCGGTCACTGCTGTTGTTGCTGAAGTGATGACCTGAGGTCAGTCAGAAATATTTCCCTTCAGTTCGCAACATGTGAGTATTTAGGTAGCCGATACTGGCATCTCTTTCTACAGCTGGAAAATTCCCACTCGCACCAGACTTCGGGATGAAGACTGGAATGCATTCGTGCCTAGAACGCTAATAAAGGAAAACCAAAGGTAACGTAAAATCAATTCCTATCCCCAAACGGAATCAACCCTCATCACGCTGATATCGATGGTGAATACGTTTCTTTCGTGGACATAGCGTTGCTGCTACGGGCCAACTAGCTCTCGCTTATGAATACAGAAGACTTGCAAGGCTCCAAATGGCGACTGAACGACTCCAAGCTCCGATCCGCGTGTTCAACTTTAAAAAAAAACGTAAGCAAGTCTAGCGCCACAGCAACATTAACCGTACAGATATTTCCTCGGCTGGGGCTAAACACCTGGTAGATAAGATTAGGAAAGAGGAGACCAGGAATCTTGCTGCAGGACTTGATTGGAGGGCACTTCCGTCCCATGCTCCAAAGACTTGACGTCATATTCTGCGCAGTAACAGTATATGAGAGAAACGGCAGAAGGGTAGGACAGAACACGCACCAATAGAAAACCAGCTGTATTACTTCTGAGCCTCTGCGGTTGTCGAAGTCGTTGCGGGTAAATGCTGGTTCGCTTCCTTGGTGGCCACCACATATGACATCGAACTTTCACGTCCGGGGACGGGCGGTCGTGTTACAGAATCCGAACATCCTATTTTTCAAGCCACAAATGGGTCGTCCTCATGATGACCCAAACGGGATGTTCCAACGGCGAGGAAACTAGAACCACATCATAGCCGCCCAAGGTTTGGAAAACTTCTGACGCGCATTGAATTGTCCGGCCTCGGGAATCTAGGGATGCTCGATTTTATAGAATATCTGCGAAAGACGGTGATTGCGGTTGCAGCGTAGGAGAGGGTGAGGGTGATGACGGCAATTCTTGGAGGACAGCTTGTCAGGGCTAGCTTATATATGTCAACCACCGCAGAATAAAATATGCCGCCAAGCTCTTCGGTCTTTCATGACACGAACAGAAGGCAGCGGGTTATGGCATTGCAGAGGACGACGAAGAATGCGACATAGACATCTAAAGATATCGTTAGGATTCAGGAATTGTTGAACGCCGGAGACTCACTGTTAGCAATCGTCATGACGACCTCCAATATTGAGACTCTAATTCGACTCAACCTTACTCTGGCCTTTATCACCTGGCCATAGGCACATCCGGAAAGACCAGGAGACGTATAGTCTCCTAGGCGATGCGAGATAGATTACAACCTAGGACAAGGAATTTTGCACGGTAAACTCCCGAAATACCACAATTCAATGATACGAACCTGCAAACGGACGATTGCCCTTCTGGGACTTTCAAACCTCCGACAAGCTATATCTTCTCCCGCTGTCCATCATCGTTGGCTTTACCGGATGAACATTTCTTCAGAGTCAAATACCACCCTCGGCAGCTACCAAACTTGAAAGTTTTGGGGAATCGCAGTCACCGTGTCAAAATCCTGGTTGCATGGCAAAGTCCGAGGAACAAACTCATTTGCAGGCGCCGGTGCTCGGAATGGTCCTAATCGACGGGTTTCTTTCTCCTGCTGCTGCGAGATTGTAGACGTCGATGCACAGCCTTCTAACACCCACTCCACCATCGACAGTACGAAATACCAGCATGCCTCAGAAGGAGCTGGCGAAACCCTTGGTGAAGCATGTGTCGACATGATCCCGTGAGTTGGGCAACCCCTTCAAGTCCTCTCGTGCGCACGAGTGTTGCACTGTTATTATCAGGACTTGGCAATCAAATACAGTACAAAGGGAAGAGAAGGGAAGGCAACGGGGATCAGGGAGACAGCGAGAGTCCGAATTGTCATGTCGAACAAGCGCCCTGGCCGTTCCGCTCCGGACCGAGATCTGCCGTGAAACTGCCTCTTCAGATTTGTCTTCTCACGATATACTTACAGCAAACCATGGATATGAATCTAGAGAACTCTCCGAGAGATTCGGCAGCGGCTGGAGATACGCCAAGAGTCATTTTCGAAATGAACGGCTCCACCTGTATCATATGTTGTACCAGCTTCTCCCTGGCGCGGCATCAGCTATATAGTCTGAGTGAGCACATAGTACGTCCATCTAACGTTTAGCTTGAACAATCTGGGATGGTATTGCATCAGCTTTGGTCAAATTCTTTGGGACTCGATATATGTACCAATGTAAGATAGTACGAGCCGCAACTCCAAGAGTATGATACAAATTCACCCTTCGACTTCGATCAAAGCCATGTCCGGAAATCATATCTTGATTTTGGTTAACCGGGGGTACGCGTCGCATAGGTGGCAAAGTGGCAAATTGCGATTCCTGTGCTGAGCCGCCTTGCACTCCTGGCAAAGAATCAGAAACCAATTATCCATCAGAGAAGGCTAATACTTACGGTAGACAATTGCAAGAAATGATCTAACAACAACAGCGACAATGATCTTCCATTCCTCAGGCAAACGGTGGTGGCGTAATATTGAGCATCTCTATACGCGGCGGATTTTCGGAGCGCCTCCGAACCGTTACAGGAACAGAAAATTGTAGACGTCCACGTCGCAAGACTGTGCCTGCATGCATTGCAGATGTCTGCCATTGCTGAATGCAGCGCATATCCCCGTCAGTCTTTAGATACCGAATTCCTCGTGATCTAGACCTGCAAGGGGAACGAACTCCCCACACCCTAAAATTGAGTCAGTCTTTGTTGCGATCCAATACTGTGGAAACGCTTACAGTATCCAGGTCACTCAGGTCAGGAAGCATCCAGACTCGCCGAGGTCAAAGGACGTGGCGAGAATCAACGCCACGCTTGTGAAAGTGGAATGCATATGGGACCATGCGTGGACATGATTCTTAATAATTATGGTGTTGGAGGAAAGACAGCGCGAATCCTCAGAGAGGGGTCCTCGGGCATACGAGCCACCAAAAGGCCAGTGCCGCTGGAGTAGGGGCCTATCTGATGATGGAGTATTTTCGATCCGGAACATTGTGATGGAAGACGAGACGTTCCGCATGGTGCATGTGCATTGCCCTTGCAAAATACGAACTTCTCAGTTCATTCAGATACTGTGATGTACGAAGAATATGCCAAACCTTGCGTACTTCAGCGAGCCCCAGAATCGTCGTGTCAATAATTGTGGTCTTGCGCAGTCTTGCTTGTTCCGTTTTTGCTACCACGAAAGCCGGCGAAGTCCTCGATTACAATGGCGATAAGAACATCGAAGGGAATAGAGGATACTGAAATCTTTGGCTCGTCGATGCAGTACAGTCGGTCAGTCACCGCTGTTAACCGCAGGACCTGAAAGCACCGCGATAGCCGAATTAGCGAAAAACAAAAATACTGTAGAATTCAACAGGCTCACATAATTCTGTGATCACTGGCGTAATCCCCGGCCTCGGGGCGCATGGGCGCAGATTTCTGATGGCTGCATAAGAGAGCCAGGTCAATGCTGCTATTTATGTCATCCTCATCCTCGTTCCTCCTGTACTCTAGTCTCTGGCATCTAAAGCAGCATTTTGAGCTCTTAGAGATGCTTGGCTTTGTTATGAGCTTACTCGGTGGTGAGAACTGAGATGAGGAAGAACGTACCAGAACCTTGAAAATAATTCTGCAAGAGGTACAGTCCATCTGTTCTATCTTTTCTGCCAATGATTCAGAAAAGACACGAAGTCAGTCCCATTCGTGTCAGATACCTGCACAAAGTGGGGATGAAGGCAAGTGAAATCTTGTCGAGGTAAATTGCCGCTTCTCCATACAGATGAGCAAACAAGCCAGTTCCGATCACTGAGAGCGACGCGTGCAACCGTGACGGGCTGTGACCCACAATGCCGATGCCGTGTCGCGTGATGGCTGTACCCCCACGTGTACTTGACATCCACGGTAAGCACAGCCAGAACATATTTCGATTCAAATTGAAGTGCGACCGTCATGGTCCCTCAAGGTCTCAGGCCTCATGCCTCATGGACGAACCGAGTATATACAAGAGTAGTGAGATTCGACTTGGAGTAAAAGTCCCGAGTCGGACTCGACAGGTAATCAGATTCAATTCTGCCCAATCTGATTGAGGTATTGTCCTGCTACCCGCCCTTAGTGTCACTTAAGTGGACCTGTGCCACCCGCTGTCTTAAACAAAATTCTACCAAGTATTATATGCCACTCCCCGAGTCCACTTCAAAAAAAGAGTAGGTGCTTAATATAAAATACCCGCAAACAAACTTCGAGCACTTTTCAGTATAGGTATCTAAGTAGGGTACAAGAAAGCCAGCGCGAGTCTATTTTTTTAGGTGCTAGGGCGGGACACTGGCAGGGCGGCCCCGGCCCTCGGCGGGATAATGGGCTTGGAACATGAACGAGTCTGACTGAACGACTTGAGTCCGAATAGGACTCTGCCGGAGTTAGACTCGGAGTGCTCGTCCCGAGTCGAATCTGACCGGTTTGGTCAACACTCGGACGAACCCTTTCTCAAATATGTCAAGCCAATGATTCATCGTTTTTCGCGTGTTTCCTTTAGCTTTGTTCACGCTCTGGGTTCCACTGATATTTTTTTAGTTAAAAAATAGTCCCGATGCCAGCTCGCTCAGAGCCACCTCCATCCCCATCGGTGACCACCGTACTGCATGGCTAATAATGATGAATATACAGATACAATTGAATTCGACGGAACTACTGTACATTTCGATGGTAAAATTGAAATCATAACGCTTTGTGAGCCTTCAAAAACTCTTCTGCATGTTGCTTAGCTTCTGCAGAAACTCGGGGATCTAATCGAATGCATGAGAGCGGACATTCACACTTGGAACTAAACCTTACTATGCAAAGCCGCCTTGTACCCAGCAAGAACTCGCGTTTCGTGCTCGGCGTCAGTCTTGAGATCACTGGAATCAATTCCTGCGGCTTCGAGGATCTCACGAGCGTGCTGCTTAGCCTCTTTGGACGTCCCCTCGTCTAAAAAGAATGAGCTGAATCAATAAAAGGAGTAGTGAAACCCACTGTGCAGAGTAGCCTTGTATCCGCCTAACTAACATCTCAGCATCGATGGCCTCCAAGTGAAATGTCAGTCTTACCGAGTATACGGTTCGTATGGTGTTGCTCCTCCTCCGCGTTCACTCCAGTGAGCTCCTTCAGTCGCTCCTGTGCGATGAGTTTGGCATCCTCTGACGTGTTTGGGTTGCTAATAGTCGCTTTGAGTCCAGAGATGACATGCGCCGGGTCCTTTTGATGTGCTACATTTTCATTTGAGAACAGGAAGAGCATCATAAGGAAAGAGCCTTACAAGATGCGGAGGCCATGGTTCGTAGTATGATGTAGCGTCGAAGATGTAGCATTTTGAGGTGCGGAGGTTTCACTACTTTTTGTCACGGGAATTTGTATGTCTCAAGTTGCGGTATGATTCATGGATGACGATGTGAATATGGTGGCGAAACCTCCGCTTTCGGATGTATGGGCGTAATAGCGTCCAAAAATTCCGATGCCTGCGAGTGGTATTTCTTTGGGCACAAGTTGAACAAGTTCGCTTACATCCTCCCTCAAGTTGAAAGGTACTTCACACAACTTGAAGGACGCTGGTGCCTATGACTTCGGAATAAGAAATCCGTGACTTAGGCGAATCTCCGCACCGATGACCAACATCTGGATATATAATCCTTGATTCCGTAGAGGATGCCGATGCCGACATTCTGACAAAGGATACAGCCCAGTACCTACGCATTTCAGCAGGCTTTATCATGAACCCTTGAACCATCCGTAATCTCGTTCTCGTTGAGCCTTCTTTAAGCTCAATTTGTCTGTCGTTCGAAGAGCATTTGAATGCATGATTAAATGTAGGAACGATATCAAAAGGTACGTCAGTTTGGAAGTAAATCATGGCACAAAAGACATACATATCCTTAATTCCCTCCAGCAGGACTCGCTACCGAGGAACAAACCACCGTTGACAATACCTAAGACAAATAAATTTGATATTAGTCTTCATTGCGTGAAATGGGGACGAAGAAATAGGTAAAGCCAATGGATACAAAGCCTAATGAGTTCGGTCCACCACAACAAAGAAGCCAAGGCTCATAGCAGCCGCCGAAATAATGTTGGCCCGTTCAACCACCTCATCCCTCTTACGACCCGCAGATCTTATCCGGACGTCTATGAGACTATGGTGAGTCTAAGGTCGATTGCTACCAATCAGACTAAGTTTCAGGCACAGGGCAAAGAATTTACCGGTCCGTGCCGGATGGAGACCTCAGCTCCGGACGAGGTCAAGAGGCAGTAGCCACATAACCACAAACTTCGTCGTTCATGGCGTCGGGAGGCGTCCTGGCGGGACTGCCACTCTCTGCCTTTTCGCGGAGACTGTATCTCCTTCTATTTTTGTCTGTTACGTAGCCAATCTATGAAGCCTCATTTGACGCTGATTGTTGTCACCCTAGACCCTGATTCATTCTTTTCAGTGGGTTGGCAAAACAGTTTTCATCGTGGTAGGTTTTCCTGAATCCTGTCCCCCCATCTGTAGACCAGTGATCAAACGTGCAGTTGTGAATCAAAAACTACTACCAGTGACTGAAGAGATCAGGAGCTGAACGTTCGGGTGGCAGCATTCGGTCACCCGGGGTCCCACCTTCTCAAGATCTATCGCCTCTCTGCGGATGTTCCATACTTTAAAACTAGCTACAAGGTTCCTCACCCATGACTTTGTGAAGATTCCGTCGGACCTTCCTAAAATGCCGCAACGCCACTCCGTCTTTTCGCTTCTCGAATCCCAGCTTTCTTCTATCATTGTTCATTTTGTGTCAAATACTCATTTTTCTGTTCATCAAACAGTGAAGAATCCATCGGACTTTCCTGAATTGTCCTTTCCCGCATCCTCTCGCAAGGCTTCTGCCAAATAAGACTTGACCGGCGGGAATCCTCAGACCAGCATCGAGGCAAATGCAACGATGCGATTAAATTTCGATGACAAATGGAGGGTTCACCAGACTATATAAGCTCCCCACAGTTATCGAGGTTTCGCAGTTCGCCTTCACCCCATACTTGCCCATTAACAGTCCCTCTTGCGATTTGTTTTGCTCAGAGGCTCTCTATCGAAGCTGCATGCTCCTACAGGCCCTACCCTTCTCCCTCCATAACCTATTCAACGACTATTCTCTGAGCGCTGCGACCTACCACCACACTTACTAGGTTTTTGCGTACTGTCTTGGGCCTACATTGTTACCCGATTCTCGCCGAACCTGGGCATTGCACTCATGCGATCATATCAATCGCAACCTCGTCGTCTTTGGCCCTTCCATTGTTGTTGAGGTTTCTTAGGGCAACGGGTTACGGTACCAAGCACTAACCGCCTAGGACTGCTGTCACCATCAACCTAAGCATATTCGTCATGCTCTTCAATGAGGGTAAGTTTGTCACCGCTGTATATCTATATTGTTCGCTGATGTCGACTGTAGCATTCACACCATCGCAAAGGTGGCTTATGACCCTGTTCCTGCAAGTGTTCGCTGATGGTGCTGTTGTGCGGCAAAAGCTAAACGGCGTGCGTATGTAAACTGTAGGGACTAAGTGTTCTTCAAGCTTCCTTCAATGAATATAAGCATTATGTCTAAATTTACCAACGGCAACGAAGGATCCTCGGTCCTGCATTCTCAACGTCGCAGCTCCGCCAATTCTTAGTTGTATTTCAATTCGCCACATTGAGCACCCCAAAAGCATGCATCAGCTCAAAGCCCTCTTCAGGAAGACTGAACTCGAGCGAGCTCAGGAGCTCTGTTGTGATTACCTGCCTTTCCATAACACTGCAACCATCGAGTTCGAGATTTTGATAGGGGCTTAAGACTTGGGAAGAGCGACAGTCACGCAAATTGCCATCTACATCAGATGCCGATAAAGAGATTCCTAGAGCACTGGATACCCAATGGAAGCCTACCATCCTCTCCTTGGGACCATCGACTTCGTGTGGGAATCTCTGCCAGAAAGGCAGCGAGAAAAGGATCAGGCTGCCATTTGGTATCTATTTCGTCCAGAACATGGTGCACGGGGAGCACTAAGTTGAACATTCGGTTTTCGTGTTCGTCACCACAGCCACTGTCGTCATAGGTAGTACCGCAGATCCACAGAAGAAGTCCCACAGATAAAATGATGCAGGAAGGGGAGGCTTTCCAGTTAGCAAAATTGGGGTGGCGGCGGGCGTGAAAGTGACGATTCCAGAATCCAAGCGGCATTAGGCCTCAGCTGAGGCCTTAGGCTTCAAGCTTCAAGCTTCAAGTTGAAGACCTACTCGCGTTCCCGCCCTATAGGATGTGTGATTGAAGTGTTCGTAAGACTGTCGTGGACAATGTAGACGTTGAAGGACAAGGACCCTGCTCCAGGAAAATTCAGGAAAATTCACAATGACCAAACAATGACAGGAAGCTTACGGTATACCGGCCCGAGTAGGCCCCGAATCAATCTTGAATCGGCTACTTATCTTCTGCTTGTCTTCTGCGACATATTTTCTGGTTGATTCCAAGTTGATTCGCTTAAAAAAGCCGAGTACTCATTCCGCTCCGTCCTATACATTGCTGATCTGGATCCCATATCTTCTCAAACCTTGGCACCCCAGAAAAAGAGGATACCGTCACCACCGCAACGTTTTAAGAATGTTTATGCCGCTTGCTTCACCCCGGCTGTGGTCTCCCTCTGTCAAGTGTTAACAAAGGAGGTACCTGCCATGTTCGGCTTGCTATTACCATACGGTCCATACCACTAAGTCCAACTACGCGTGCTGCAGCTTGGTTCTTCTTTGTGCTCTGTACTATGCAAATATTGTGCAGTTGGACTCTGTGCGAGCCCTGGGTCTGGAACGGACTTACGAGGACATCGGGGAGTGGAGCCCATAGATTTGACTATCGAGGATGTAGAAAAGCGGGAATAGTACATGGAAAGTATGCATCGCCTCTGCTTTCCGAGCCTTTGCCTCCTAACAAATAGTCCGATTTAGCGATCATCATGAATTTCTTGTGCCTTGCATTATATATCCACCTCATCCAGTTACTAGTACAAAGGATTCAAGCGATTCTGACTGAAATATGTTGACTTCCAAGTTCCAACCAGCCTCAACTTTGAAGTTTGGGCGTGGCAGGGTCCTTGTCTGAGTTGGCCGGTTGCAGAACTCTACGAAGACTTCTTCGCCGATGACGTGAGTTTATGAATTATTCCCTTGTTCTGTCGCTAAACGCATAAGTACAGGCTCGCGGAGCCTGTGAGGCAACTGTAATATTCGTGATAAGTGTGTATTTGCGAAGCTCCTTTACTCTGTCCGGATCAGACAAGAGGTGACCATTCTGCGGTATCCTGCTTCTACTCATCGCTGGTGCGAAGTTCCTCAGTCGCCTCATTGGCCGTTCCTCATTATCATTTCCAGCCAAAAGGTTACGGTGCCTGAAAAAGGCATATTGATTACTGGCTTGCTGCTAGCTCGATGAACAGCTTCGCTATGTACTCTCATATTTCAGACTGCGTCCATGCTCATGATGTCCAAGACATTTCGTCTGGGGCATCGCCTTATTTGACGCCAAAACTTCGAAGCTCCTTCGTAGTTCCGATTGACGAAAGGATGTTTTGCTGCTCAACGAGGTGTACTCGTGACGCTTGCATTTCCTCCCAGGCCTTTCACGGACAAGGATTAGGTCTTGGTTAGCAACACCGTTCCAGCTACAAGCTCGTCTTCGTTTTGCATCAGGATTAGGTTATGCGTGCTCGACCGCAGCGAGCTCGACAATGTAGACTGTCATTCTCCTACGCATGCTCGCTTTCTGACCACCCTTCTTATGGGGCCATACCTGTGTCGAGAAGAATTTTGAAGGGATAAACGTTCCCCCGACTACGAAGCACGAAATGACACTTTGTTGAGGCCCTTGCCTCAGCTGACGTATTAATCCCCCCGTTCCGGAACACAACATCGCGCTCTAGCGGACTGGATATCTCGACTAGGTGATAAAACCTGATGCTGTACCCCAGCTTTTCTGCGAAGATACCAGGACGCGCTGTTGGATGCTGAGATCACCCCATGGCTTGGAGACATCTCAGGGATGCCGACTCCCAAGTAGGGGCCGATACTGTGGATGCCGTTAAGAGCTCGGGATTGTCGAGCATGATAACATGTTAGCTCTTCTTTCTTTGCCGAGCTGAGGCTGATTATCTTGCTTGCAGATACCATCACGAACGAGAAGACGAGGCGTACGGCTGCTGTTCTTTGCGATTATATGCGGCCTACTACGAAAGGACGAGAATGGTTTAGTTCATATTGAAACTGTCGACTCTTCATTGCCGGGGGTCTGGGTAGGTCTTCGGCCCTGGCGTATGATATCAGACCGAGCATGTGGATATTAGCACCAATGGATGATTGTTCTTATGGGCGACAGCGATTCTATCTCACTTACCTTTGAGTCTTCGCTGCTCAAGCAAGAATACTATGCTTACAGCCAAGCATTGGGCCAAGATACACGTAGATCTAGATTTGGTTCAAGGCCGACCGCAAAACGTCAAACAAAGAGACGTCTGGTCTATTTCGGCATCATCACAACGGATCCCTGTTCCTGATTCAAATGTACTCTTACCCTGACACATCGTAGGCTCTATCTCTACGCCTCGCAGATGTGCAATGGTTAAGATGGAGCCATCACACAGTCAAACTATATGAGAACGACTGCGCCAAGACGACGTATATGATAAAGACCCGAAACTGGATTTTCTCATACTGGTAATGGTAGAATGACGTTCTCTCTTGGCTCATCAACGCAACGAATGATGATAGTGAAATACCTATCATACGAGACTCGGTCATTACATTGCATCCTATAAACGTTGCGGCTATCTATACCACGACTATGATGTGTTTATTCATTATCGAATCCTATCAACAGGTGATGGCTATATCCTTTCAGAGAAGGTCAACTTCTGGCTGAAGAAAAGAAAAAGTCAGGATGACAGATAGACGGGGGTTCAGTTTAGACGTTCACCTTCTCCCGCAGTCGTGGTGGTTGTTCTGCGGAGTCCTAAGTAAAGTTTACGGTGAATGAAGATGTTTTAGTAGTTAGTGCCTTACGAGCATTTCCGACTCTATCGACTGATGCAGTAATGCTCTGGTGTTCCGATTGGAAAGAGTCGGCCTACCTGGGCTGCGGGTTGCTGAATTTGAGTGTTCCGATTGGAGCATGGGTCTGGTGATCGAATAGCTTCCAGCTAACGACGCAGAAATCAACTAAAGTACTGGACAACATAAATACGTTTACCTCACATTCAAAACCCGGGTATCCATCTCGAACTTCCTCTGCCTCACCACATTGAGCTCGAGCATCCGGAACGCCGCTTCATCGGAGATGTCTTAGTCCACGAGCTCTATCGCTGGAGGTCGCACAGTGCTGGACAATCCGATTTTGAACAGTATGATAGTCTCTTTCTGACCATTCTTGGTGTCGTACTTGATGATTGAGGGGTCCGTGAAAAGGTTCGGTCGGGTCTACTTCTGATAGAAGGTGGAAAGTATGTCGTAGACAGCTGCCGGGATGACAGTTAGTAACAGTACGGCATCAAATACGCTAGAACTTTACTCACCTCAGACCATAGTCGTCTATGAGCTCACGATCCCGTTCTTCAGAGCTCTGTCCAACTTCGGCAGAGCATCCTCCGAGTCAAATCGCCATCGCTCTTCAAGCTTCGAGGGCCTAGTATCCTAGTCAACATCCTGCATATCTCGCGTCATGGGATCTGCGCCCCGGTGATCCAGCATCATACGCCCACCATGACCATGACCCAGCCTCACGAGTTTCCGTTCTGGCGCTCCCGGCTCCGACTTGGGCTATGCAGGCGTATTAGGAGCAATAAACTTGAAAAGTCAAGAAGAAAAGGGTACAGGAGACGGAGTGTAAAAGCGCTGCAGATATTCAAAATTGACTGATACATGAAGGGACGGGAAACACACTTTGATGGTGTTTCACCATTGCTGATCTTTCTCTTCTCGCTTGTGCATTCCATGATCGATCTTGGCTGGCAGCTTGGCAGTTCTGTCCCTCGGGCGTATAATCGGCTCAATGCGAGCTTGAGGAGCAAAGAGAGGAGTCTTTGATTTGATTCATACACGGCGACTAGAAAAAAGATCAGTAAAGATAATGTGATGACTCGAAAGGACTGACAGTTCTAGTTTCCTTGGGGGACGGCTCTCTATCAACAAGTAACTCTTCGTCAACCTTATCGACCCCAGCAAACCAGACGTTATGCCATGGGGGTAAGGACTGGAACTTTAAATCTTCTCTGACGAGCTTTCTTGACTTAGTTGACTAGGTTACAAGGACTTGTCAAGACGTCAAGCTTCTCGGAAATGTTGGATTGCGGAGCACGAGTCTTCCGAGCGTGCATTAATTCTCGCCCACGGAAGTAGACGAATGATCTATTCAGGGTGCTATCCATCCCATCGCCCTCAGGCTGTTCAATTGATGGAGTAAGAAGGTATTAGGACAATGAAAAACGTACATTAAGTTGCGGAATGACTTGTAAACATCAACACGAACATGAACTTCAAGCTTGGGTGTACACAAATGAGCCGTCCTCCTTCAACCATTTGAACGTATGGCCCGAATTGTCCGTGTACAACACGCTCTCCACTTCGATGGGCAGCTGTTTGACCTTACTAAATAATATGGTCGACAGAAGATTTGCAACAAACAGAAACACGACGCACCAATGGTGCGGCGCTATTGCCCGCCTTCCATGGCATGTTCTCCTCGGCAGACAACCGTGTCATTGTAGCTTTAGAATATACTTCCGAGACGCCGTAGTAATGAAAGTCAGTAGCGGTGTACACGGATACTGTCGTCGTCGAAATGAATGGCCCCGCGGCTCCAAGTTTTAAAAATTCTCGTTTTCGTATTGATGATATAGCTTATACACTGTAACAAAAAGGGTAGGTAACCATCAGAAGAAGAAAACACGGTTATAAAACCCTACTGTCCGTATGACGAAGTCGAAGCTGAGTTGAGGTTCAATATTCAATGAAGTCGCCATCCTCCCATAGCCAACCATATGTTCAACGCACTTAGCCGCCCTATGTACCTACCCACCAGAAGGATTGTCCTACAGCGTCAGCAAGGAGTCCCGCCGCTTGTTCGCCACAAGGTTGAACTGTGACGATGACGTACCTACTGTCACATTTGCTTCGTCCTCCCGTCTTGAAGCTTGAAGCTTTGAAGACCTAAGACAGAGGAACACTTAGAGTCATGTATAGAGAACTTGCGCAAGTCTACTTTAACAAAAACCTTCGTCGTTCTGGTAGCAGCTCATCGAAAGAGAGGTATGACATGGAGGGTGCGCAGTAAGCAGGTCGAGTTGGAAGGAAAAACTTGGAGCACGCAAACAAGGGCGCGTGTGATTTGGGCACAGTGAGTGCATAGTGTTTGGCCCTTAGAGTTCCCGGGGGATTTTGATTAGGTGCCAGTGGCGTTTGTCGAAAAGAACGGGGAATGACGGCTGCTGACAGGATCTGAGTGTGGAAACGGAATGGAAGCGCGGACTTGTTCAGCCGTGATGCGCCCTTTCATGACCGATACAGGCGAAGAGGCGGGTGCTGGAAAGAAAAATCGGGCAGTATGGTGCAGTTTGGCGAAGGGAGCCGACCGTAGACCGGGAGCGGAAGGCGAACAGCGGATGGGACGTCATGTGCCTGAGAAAGGTGCCTGTAACCTAATCGGATTGGTAGCAATCGACTGATCACTCGACTATGGTAGCAAGTGTCCGCTGACGTACATATTTCGTACTCATAGATATCATTGGAAAATCAATTAACCTGCGGGTGGATGTAGCCTGAGTCAACTTGCACACTTCAGTACCCAACTTGCGTCCGGACAATGTCCACTTGCGTCTACCCTATTTTTTGGACGCTATTATATGGGCGTAATAGCGTGTAAAAATCAGGTACGAGCAAGTTGTCTTTTTTTCGGTCGCAAGTTCCTTATAAGTACGCAAGTAAACTTGTCTCCTCGACTTCTCCCACAAGTTAAGAGTCTTTTCCCCCACAGCTTCGTGTCCAAGATCTAGACCGTCATTTATCTAAGTCTCTGTTCCGCAGCCCGGATCCGGGATACCTGATTGAGATCGTTATCTACCGTACCAATTGTCAGGGAAATAACACCTCAACGTACCTACGCTATATTGCGAACCCTTGAGCCTTGAACTCTCCCAGATGTTTTCCTTGAACCGTAGTCGCAGTCGCAGAGCATTTAAATCTAGATTTTACTGGGTATCCCAGTTCGAAGATAAATCATTGCACAAAAGAGTCAAGACGTACATACCTCAATTTCGAGGCTTTGAGTGTAGCCCACTACTGAGGAATAAACGCAGCCCGCAAAGCACCGAAGACAAACAATCCATCTGACTTCACCGCGGGAAACAGCGATGAAGAAATGCCCAAGGTAGAGATCTGAGAAATAAGAAGCTCAACAGAGCTCGGACCACCCCGGCTCGACCACGTCAATGGTAACTACCGAATAATTCGACCCATTCAACTAATTCGTCCTTTGCTTGTCCGTCCCGCTCCCGAGTCCCCATTGATCTTATCCTGACATTTACGGTAATATCGACAATGACACGACCCTTATCCATAGAAAGGCATAGAAGCTGTGCGAAGATGCTCACTTGCGCACTTATCAGTAACTTGCGACCGGAAGAAGGGCACTTGTGCCCACCCGATTTTTTACACGCTATTACGCCCATACTATTACGTCCATACGGATGACGTGAACTCCAGTCACGTTTGAAGCGGGTTAGAGACTTCGTATATCTTTCTAAAACTTCTAGATCTCTATTGCGCTATAGTTCAAGTGCATTGACATCGCTCTTGCACTTCAGCTCCCCATCCTCATCAATATTCCGACACCGGCAGATAATGATGGTCGCCGCCTCAGGGTCGGGATACGCTTCATGATGATCACGATCATTGCCTTCCCCAAGGGCATCACCACGGTGGAACTTGGACGCAACGCGAGTAACAAGGAGCGTCGGCGCCATACCCTGTATATCGGTTAAGCCAAGATCGTGAAAAACAAGAAACCATTTCAAGTACCTTGATATACATCATGATAGTGTCTGCGTAAAAGCAATCGTCGGAATCACGAAACACAAACGCCATGTAAACAATCAACGACAAAGAGTAGACAGCGGAGGACTCGAGCAGGACCTCCAGAATCCCAAAGTAGGAACGGACACCCGAAACGCGCAGGATACGATACACGATGAGTGCCGTGCATAGCAACGTTGTAGCCAGGGTCAACGAGATGTACATCACAGAAAAAAAAGCGACCTGAGAACTAAATCCTGATGTATCACCGACATCCTCAGTCATGTCGAGGAGGTCGCTGCGTAGCTGTATTATCTTTGCGACTGGCACGTAAAAGTTAATGAAGTATGACAGAAAGAGTTTCGGAGTCTTACCGGTTCCTGCAAACGCACAGACTGCGGGTAAGGTGACAATCCTCCACTGTCGGTCCCAAATGACCCAGCAACGCCATACCTCAAACGAATGTTCAGTGAGAGGATAAAATGATATGAAGAAGAACATACCATCGTAATATCAACGAGAAAGGTACCGATACCGCCCGTAATTCCATCGACGAGTTGGTAGGCTATCCACCACGGACTGGAAAGCTCTGCAGCTTGAAATACAGTATAAAAGTTATCTCCGTGTCCTATGAACGCGCGGCGCAGGAAGGCCCAGTCAAACGAAAATCCAATCGTCGCAAGAAGGTACAGCATAACGATGATAATGAGCAAAAATTGCCTTCCGAAAGCCCATCTCGAAACTGCATACCATGAGAATGTGGATAAGGAAAGAAACAGGAAGGACGCACATATGGTCCAGAGGGCGATAGATATAACACCAGTGTATAATCCTGACGTTCGATTTCAGAGGGGGTAGAATAGAGGTGATACCGACATACCATGAAGAAATGCTTCGAGTATCATTCGATTCAAGTCCAAGTCCAGGCTGTCGAATATGTCCTGCCTGTCCCCCAGGGAAAGGTTCCTTGGTATCGATTCCATGGGGAATAGAAGAGCGATGAGGCCTTGATATGTGTCTCTTCCGCGGCTTCGTATTGGATGGTGATTATTGGAAGACACTCCCTGATCATCATCCGGCTGCGGTATCATAACTGAGCGTGATTCTGCCGAAAGGCTTATCGGGGATGAGGGTAACTGCTGTGACAACCATGGGAAATTTCGGAAACATCAGTAACAAATTCGAGGGTAAAACGCAAGTCATCGTCGAGAAGACGAGTATAGGCTGCAGCTATGTGGTCTGCAACTGGAAACGATGTTATCAGGATAAGAAGGATGACAACTAGAATGGATATTTACATTCATGGCGGCTCTCCTTAACGATGTAGCGGGATTGGCTGTTCTGCGCTTCAATCATTTCGCCCTGGAAGCTCTGAATAATCAAACGGCAGCTGACAACAATCTGATAGCACTTACCACGAAATGTGGATGTCAAGCCTGAGCGCGAGTCACACGGAAGTCTGAGGACTATTGGCTGTGGTCTGAGAAAGGGAGTGATATCAATGATCTGACAAGGAAATCGGGACAAATTTTTCATCAGATGGCAGCGTCCGACAACGATAAGAACTGCGCTGGCCAGCTAGAGCAACAACTTACTACGGCGGTGCTACGCCATGATATCGGCTCAGGATTTCTTGCAGAGCTTAAAGCCATTGAACAAAGAAGGTGGGCAGATTTAAGGCTACGCCACCGCCACGTGCTCCATGACACGGTCACTTTAGGGCAAGTTCGGCGAATTTGGCTCTTCGCTTTTACTCTCGTGTTTGGCGGTTTGGTAAAAATTTTAGTCAGAAATTCTTTGTTATCTGGCACAACGAGGATGATCTGAATAATTTTTTGGCACATCCCGAGTTCCCTGATGCATCCGAGCCGTCCATTCAGTTTCGCGTCTTTCATGCTGAATGGCTATTGGCGCGTTTCTCAAAATTGTGCCTTGCATGAAACGAAATCGTTGATATGTTAACATAGCTATGGAAACGCAAAGATTCTGACAACTAATTAACTCGTACCTATCATTTCGTCCCCAGGACGAAGACAGCACTCCTCGCCGACACATTTGCGCTATTCTGCCTCAGGCAGGACACTGAACATTAGGTAAACATCTATTTTACTGCGCTTTGCTGTGGCCTTTTCAATATGAAGTGTCATCTGATCTTGATTTGACTTTTAGATATCATATGCTTCCATCTGATACTCGACACCGCTTGGTTTCTATCCTCTGACCCTCTGATTTTCCTGGTATTATAAATAGTGAAGCGCGACAGTGTCAATTTCATCCTTTTGCCAGCCCTCAGCGAGGAACTCCAGGGTAGCCTCTTTCTTTCCCGTCAAGCTGGTCCTGGGCGTCATTCTTTATTCAAAGTTTTCTCCAATTTAGACGAAAGTGTCTTCCTTTCATTGGGGATTTGACATCTCTTCAAGAAGCGAGTTCGAGTTGGGTGGTTGTTACATTTCATGCAAATCAATCTGCTGACAGCATTCATAAAGGCTAACAAATAGCTGGGCCATCATCCGCATCTGAAGTTCAATGGGCCAGGGTCCTAGTCACGGCGGTTCTGGCGGGTTCGGCCATCATGGTTCTTGGCATGCCACTGATCACACATCTGACGACGAAGGCGAGGGTAACGACGATAGTATGAGAAACTCAACTTCAAACAGGTTGGGTTCACATCCTTATCGGCTCCTTCGTATGGTAATCATAATCTCCAGGAAGAGGCTGTTGGGTATTGACTCAGATCTCAAGTCCGACTGGGACGCTGTTGATCATACCAGGTTAGTCGTAGTGCCGCTCGCTATTCGGAACAATAAACCTCCTGGATTCACACAGGTCTCTCATTGCTTCGCCTACCTGCCTCGTTATAGGAAGTTGCATTGTGTCAGTCATCTTGCTTGCTATTATGGTCGCTTATATTCGAAGACGACGGAGACGACGTGCGCGAATAGAAGCGTCGCTTTCGGAAGAGGCGGGCGTTCTGGATTTGGAAGATCAAAAGGTCTTAGCGGTCGCCGAGGACCAGTATAGAGAGCTACCGTCTCCTTATTTCTCTGCGTGTTAGGGTATGCTGTATTCATAAACACGTTATGGTGGCTTTATGCGGACAACCGAAGGGTCGTATTGCAGGTTTACGATACGGTGCACAGGCTAAATATGATGATCTATATATATTCATACGGTAGAACAATACACTGATCACTGGTATACTCCGATCCTCCTCAGTGACCCCGCAGGTTCATCAATCGGGCTAAGACCCTGCGGTAAGCCCAACAGCTGCTCGAATTGCATTCTAAACCGCTCGACAAGTTCGCGGTCAAGCATCCACTCATCGAACGGTTTCGTATCTAGCATGCTCCCATACTCCGCCAATGCTGCATGAACTCAATGAGGGAGGCGAATCTATCACGGAAGATAAACGACGTACGCTTGAGCCCCTCCTTTGGTGGGACGTCGTTTCTGACGCTCCATCCCCCACTGGCCAGCACGGTCTGGTAATCCACCGACAGCAACCAGTTCATATAGAGCTTAGCAGCGGCAGGGTGCTCGGCGGTGTTGAATATCGCCGCACGCTGAGCCCAGATGACCAGTGCACTCGAGTCCGAGTCCGGGGGGAGCTGCTCGACGACGCCGCTACTTGCGTCCGGGAATCCCGTAGCAGTGGTAAATGTCACGGCTTCGGGACCGCCAGACAGGAGGACTGTAGACGGGGTAGCAGTCCCTCGAACCCAGTTGATACCCTGCGCGATGAAGTCGTAGATGGCTTGCCAGCCGTGTGTTTGTTGGATTTTGTAGAACCTTCGAGGATGGGTGAGGTCAGCAAGGTTAAGGCCGACAATGAAGGGTACCTACTCGAATAGAACGGCGTCGTCATCGTTGGGATACACGCTTACGATTCGGTTCTTCCATTTAGAGTCAAGGTAGTCGAGGAATGTTTTCGGGGCATCTGAGGCACTGGTTTTGGCCGTCGCGTAGGTGTTGGTAAAGAGGTAGTAGGCCATTCCCCTGCAGGAGCAAGTCAGTTGCAAGAAAGGAGGGAGGTAAGAATTAAGACTTGCACGAAGGCGCCGTCAGGATCTTTGACGTCGTCTGTTACTTGGTCCCATCCCGCTGGTTTGTAGTTGAGAAGCTTAGATTCCATCAGAACCGCCTATGTTGTTACAAAAGGCAACACTCACTCGGCCTTCTGCCTTCCACCGAACGAAGTCATAGTACGTTTGCAGATGTGCAACGTCCACTCCCGCCTTTCCGGTGAGATCCAGTGATCGGCCGATAATCCCGTCATGGTACTTTTGTCGTATCAGATGTATCCAATAGCCTAGCGGTGGTGCTGCTTACTTTGGAAAGATCGACGGTGATAGTGATGTTTATATCGGGGAATCTTTCTTGGAAAGATTGTACGAAGGGATCCTGCTGAACACCAGTGTCCCCTCCAGCTCTGACGATGAGCTGACCTCCCTCGGAAACCGCAAGCTTGTAGAGTTCGTCAAGGGACTGTGTTTCTACAGTGGCGGGTGCAGGAGAAGGAGAGCTGCTGTTAGACCCAGAAAGACCTCCCAGCCATCCGAAGATCGGCTCAAGGAGCGGAGCAGCAGAAACTGCAGTGAAATATGTGACGAGGAGAAAAAGAGTGATGTGCATTTGTAAAAGAGTGGACGCCGATGAAGGGCTATGGATTTCCGCTGTCGACCGCATGAATTTATAACTGCGTTCTCCCCAGGGAATCCTGCAACCTGCCAGAGAGCTGAGAGCCACCCAACGAGAAGGAATACGGCATGGACATAGCATCCTTTGAGCTAACCCCGTTCGCCCGGAGTTATGGTGTGAGCAGCGCGTATGACCGCATCGGCCCCGAGGTCTCGACATTCCTTGCTCCTTCAAAATACGGGCATGTGTACAAAAAATTCCATTCATGCTCTGAAGTTTCCTGGCTGTCAGATTAAGATTATTTTATCAGAACGGACTCACTTCAAGAATTGAGGCGGAGGATGTTGTACATTTGCCTATCTCCGTCCTGACATTTGGATTGGAACCGGAGGCTGAAACAGTATTCAGATGACTGCTGGCAGGTGAATATCATATTCCAACCCACTATACGTTTCCCACATCTCTCCGTGTCCCTATTCTCAAGGCAAGACGAACGATGATTATGGTCCGAAGCAGCAGTTAGCGAATGCGGCTGTGAAACATGTCGCGTGTCATAAAAGGCCCAAAAATTAGCTAACTGCACAGACTTGCGTCTTGGACTATCCCCTGAAGTCTCTGCCGTAGCATATGAAGTTGTATTCAAGGTGACCGTAACGCTGACCTTATCAGTAAATCTAACATCCGAGTCAGTTATGTGCATGAGGAAGGAGAGGGAGTACTATCGTGCCTTTTCAAAGTTTTGGCTTCAGTTTTGTTTGCAGGTTACGCATAAGGTGTTCTTCATGTTTGTTCGGCTGCCCAAAAGACCGGCTAGGTGCCCGTCAGCATTGATGCTATTGGATAGAAAGGTTGTAAGTATAGGTAAGTACTCTTGCTCCACTGCAACTCCACTGGCAGCGAAGGTTTTATTTCACTTTGATGGACAAGAAGGCACAGAGAACCATTAGCCCCAATGCAGAGGGTGCAGTCCAGGGAGCTGCCAGGGACGTAGATATGGCTTCGTGGCGGTTTTACTTTACGAGCGAATATCCCCGATTCTTTCCGATAGTAGAGAGGAAAAGAGAGGGTGTTTATCAAAGGGTAAACGACCGATCAACCACCATAGGGTGTTGGCAGGGGCTAGTTGGTCCTATTTGGTTTCGCGCGCTTGATCTTCTGGACCAAAGGTTTCCTCCCGACAGTCCCCGTTAAGTCTGAGACAGGTTTAGGCTGTCTGTTTCGGCCGGTGACGATTCCTCGGCTATAAAAGAGACGTCGTCAATGGTCAACCTCACGAATGTGAATCTCAGCCCTCTGTACGTCTTCAATACGTGTTTGTTGCGTGTGCTAACAGACTTTCTTTTTCAGGACGGTGTCGTATATTAGTGCGTGATTCAAATGTAGTAGCTTGTCTTGCTAACTTTCCTCTCGCGCGCAGATGACTTTGTTGTTGGCGTCAACGACGTTCTAGTGGCTCAGCGACGACGCTTTGCGTTACACGTTTTAGCGTTCAGCGCCTTATTATCATGTCCTTTATTTGAACAAGATTCCCTGCCGTTCACCTCGAGATTGTTGGAGGCCGATGTTCCTGATATGGATGACAGGTGGTTATTCACTTTGTACCCATGGTATTATGACCCCTTGTATTTCCCGGAAGTCCATCCTGAGTCGTGTATCCCTTCTTTCCCTCTCCATCTGATTCCCCTATTCCAGATGCTCCAGCAAAACACCGGTCTCATCGTTTCTTGGATCGAGAGCTTTAGGTTTTCTCTTGCGAACGACTTTCCCTGGATCAGATATCGACCTCTATGTTAACTTCAAGCACTTCCAACTCATTGTACTGTTCATGATAATGGCCGGTTATGGACGCCTCCTCGGTGGTAACGTTCATAAACCTAGACCCCATGGTGGTGCCGCTCTCTTCTCGCCTAGCACCACCTACAACGGAAAAAATATATGTGCCGTATACGAGTTCCTTCATCCAGACGACAGTGAACTGAAGGTTCAAGTAATTCTAGCGATGGAAATGCCCATGTGGCAGCGGCATGGATATCATCTTGGGATTTCATTCCAGCGAGTCATTCATAATAGATATCTGCGCATTTTGCTGATTAACCTTAGCCGTCCCTATGAATATCGTTGTCCACGACATCGCTATTTCTTTGTATCCGAAAGCCACATTCGGCCTCGGGATCAACTGCGCAAAATTTGACGACCGCCACGCCGCTGTCACCGGGAGATTAAGTATACTAAACGTGGCTGGAACTTCTTGTTTCTTGATAGCAGTGCTGTGGCGGATACGGATATTCGTGATGTAGACATTGGCGATCGACACTGCTGGGTCGTCAGACTGCCTAAGCTGCACTCCAGACTTGATTACTTGGACGTCAGGCATTCCGTTAATGGGCATTCGTGGGTGCTCACCTATCCGATGCCTACGATGGATTTTGTAATGTGGTACAGTTCGTTGTTTTTGCCTCAACTGGACTACGCCGTGTGTGCTTCGAAGACTGTGATGTTGTTGTATCAAAAAGAAATGGTTTCTTGGTACTGCCATATCTTTCAGTTGTGAACTGCTCTGACAGTGCATTCCCAGGTCGCTGCCACATTTTGCGAAGCTCGTACGAGAGTGGTTAGACATCGTAGCTACCACACGTGAAGACGCTTCTGAGCCGTGCGATGATGATCTCACTGTGTCTCTTTCAAGTGATAGTACCAATTTGAACAAGAAGCACTTCCTTCCTCGGCACTTATGGTTACGTAGAGAGCGCCTTGTTCATTGTAGTGCAGCTGTTCAAATTTAGCAGGAATTATAAATGTTTTATTGGGATTGAATATAATAAGGCTCCTCATCCGGGATGAACCAGATAAAGGGGAAGAATCGGGGGCCGGCACGAAGCTGCCGCTACTGGATAATACCGGGCCGGTACGTACGCGTCTAATCACGTGAATAACTCGGCTTGATTTTCCCTTCTGCTTCTAGCCTCCAAGCACTGGCAGGCCGCGGAATGAGCACATCGTCCAGCTTTCTCTTCTTTTCATTCGTCTGTCTGGCCCGATATTCTATGCTGTCTATGAAGTGGTTTAGTCTTTGGCCGCACGTCACCGAGGCAATGGGTCTTCAGCGATGCTCTGCTGAACTGGGTCGTCTCTTCCTTGAATCTTCAGAGCGTGTCAATGCTGCGCCGCGTGTGAGACAGAATTATTGTGATACAGTGACTTCGTAGTCAGCTGCACGTATTGGCAACAAATTGACGAAGCAGATTTGAACAGCGTAACTATATACCCACCATCTAATTCTGTTGTGATTCTTCCGACCTGATGATTACTGGGTGTCTCCGTCGACGAGATGTCAAAGATATGCTTGAGAACTTCTTTGCATATCTACGACGTTTCTTCTGTCTCTCTTTGCACCCGCCTATCTACTGCGTCTCCACCAAATCTTTGATGACAATCAACTCGAGTCCTTGAGCTTCCCGATGGGTTTTCGACCCATATCTTCGCTATTGGAACACCAAAATTGGTCAGTTTTCAAGCTCTCACAGTAATATTCTTCGTCCAATGACCAGTTAAGCGATCCTCCATCGGGGATGCCGGAGCTGCTCACAAACTTCTTCAAGACGTGCAATCAACGAGTCACGTAAGTCTTCCTTTCATTGAGCGCTTGACATCTTTGCGATTTGGAGTACTTTCCGTCTTTCAGGAGAAGAAAACTCTCGCCAGGGTCATATCTGTCGGAGTCGGGGTTGGTTCGCTCCGTGGTCGGAATAGCTACCCAATTCATTGTCAGACGCTCCTGGAAACCTCACAAAGCTCTTCGTTGTGCGAAGGGGTGCGCACCAAAATGGATGAAGCAGGGTCGGTTTAATCACTGTCTCAATATATGCGCTCTCGTCTGATTCCTCCTTCCTTTCTATAGATTGAGAAGCCCGAATCCAGTGTTTTCCGAACGAAGCCTTGCGACATTTTCAGTTCTTCGAGTGTTCCTGATATCCGTTACTAAGGTACGGTTGAGTTCGAATTGTTTTCTGCTGAGGAATTAATAAGAGGTACCGATAGTATACCAAGAACTCTGAGGTGTCCAATATCAATTGGGTTCCGGTAGGGACCCCACGCTGTTCTTCGATTCTTAGTGTCCCTGAAAATGGAATTCAGGCTCAATCTTTGCCCTGGCTTTTAATCGGAGTCTATTGTTGCGGAGACTGGGTATATGAAGCCACGAACATACCTGTTTGCTCACATACCACCTTCCACCTACACCTACCATGGAGACTCCGCCGCCTGACCTTTCTGAATATGATAAGAGCGTCATTTTTGACCAGCTTGACCTGACTCTGAACCGTATGATTCTGGAATCATTGTTGCACGGTAAGATCATCCTCAATTCGTGACGCATACCTTTTCAAATTTCACTTTGCAGGTCTATACACCGGTATCGTTGCGGTCACCTTATGGACTATATGTACGCTGACTTCTTGTCCTCCCCGGCGAAGGAGACTGATTGAGCTCTTAATACAGTCTCTTCTACAAAACGGTTACATGGTACATTCCTACGTACTATCATCATCGTGCTTTACGTGCTCGCGACGATATCGTTCGTCATAGACTGGGTTTTCGGGCATCGCGCGTTCATTACGTATGGCGATAATTATTACACCGTTTTCTCAGCTTTGATGGACGATGGCCCGTGGTGGAGGGCATGCTTCCTTATTGATGCTATCACTGGTGGTGGTAGTACACTTCTTGTCGATGTCACCATCGTACGTCAACCCATCTAATCCTGTCAATCAATAATGACTAATTTATTATAGATATGGCGTTGCTGGGTGCTCTGGGATCGCCAGTGGCGAATCGTTTTCTTACCAATTATTTGCACTATAGCTGGAACTGGTGAGTTTCTTCATTGCACAAATATTTCCGTCACTCAGTATCTCAGCCATGAAGATCATGGAAACCCTCAGTGTTGTCTACAGCTCTACCGACGATATCAGCAAGATCGGAGTCTTCGCACCTCAAATCGACTGGTCATTGATTTACATCGTGCTAACTTTGACCACAACGGTGCTTTGCACGGTTTTGATCCTATATCGCATTGGCCGCTTTGCGCATAGGCTATTACTCTTCCGAAGCATCATATCTGCTCTGATTGAGTCATCGGCAATTTATACACTGGCGCTGGTCGTGTACCTGGCACTTGTGCGAGGAAATACGATGTCCGCCGCTTATGCAGACATTGTTGCGACGTACGTTAGGGTAAAGACCTCTCCGTGTTATTTATTGTTCAGTGACTGATTGCTTTCTTATCGTACATGACAGGCTATCGCCCCAACGCTCCTGGTGCTACGCGTAGCAGCCAGGTCAACACCCCAAGGGTCTCACTGCAGGACTGATACAAGCGAAAGTGTATGAATTCACATCAGTCTTCGTGAAGTTGTTTCACTATAAGCCAAGCCCCATTATCCAGAATGTTATGCAGCGCCAGTATTAGTTAGCAAGTATGGGTCCCGATGCGATATATATATATATATGCCAGATCATTCTCTAACCACACCTACTCAATCAAAGCTATAACAGCTTGGGAGTCCGGCAATGCCAACCTGCTATGTCTCGTAGGGACGGTTCGCAGTTGATAAAATCAATGACCACGTAAAGAAGCCGGTAGAGGGAAACTGGTAATCCCTCGCCTAGATTCACACAGCACGCTGGCGTCAAAGTGGGGAGAGATTGTGATGCACTAGGCGGTGCCCAATTCACTGTACCGGCATCATTTTGGTCCTTCGAGACATCGTCAAGAGAATAATGATCTGAAAATGATCGAACTCACGATGAGAGCTCTCTTGGGTCTGAATACAAGTTTCCAAGTTTATGATGCTGTATTGTCCTCTAGTCACTGTCCAAACACATCTTTGATTAAAGGAGAATCCCGATTCACGGGAAATCATCTACTGTATCCCAGGTATATCTCTATGAGTAACACTGCCCACGCGAGATCATACAGTCTCCTTGCCCGACGATCCCGACGACGTTTGATGACCATCCAGACAATGGCAACCGCTGCTGTTATTGGTGTCTTCGTCCCTGAAACAGCCGACCAATGGAGGGTGGTTCTCGAATGTAGCGACCATCTTTCGTCGGGCCGAGATCGTATTAGCGTAGGCTGAGACACGTCCGACTAGGAGCGTCGGGGCGATCGCCTTGGAGATATTAGACCATTAGATAAAGACAGAGCGACGTAACATTACCCTGATGTAAGCAGCAATGGTATCGGCGTAGTAGCTGGCTTTCAAATTCCTCGATACAAGTGCAATATAGATGATTAAGGAAAGCGAATACATCGCTAGCGATTCAATCAACATTGCGATGATTTTGTGGGAAGTGGTTATCTCTGGTGCGTGCCGAAGGATGCGGTAAATAATCGAGAACGTGCACAGGAGGGCTGTCGCAAGGGTCAATAAGATGTAGATTAATGCCCAGTTGATATCCACTGCGAAGACGTTGGTCTTGCTGATTACGTCGATAGAATCAAGCAAATTACTGCGGATTTGCATGCTCTTTGTGACTGGGACACTAGTGAGGGGCAATCTTGAAGACGAAGAAGAGACCAACCTGTCCCAGCTATAGCACAAAGGATTGGTATGAAAATTACTTTCCATTGACGATTCCAAAGTCTCCAACAACGCCATATCTACAGTATATCAACGTCTCCGTGATTGACCGGAATAAATGAGAGCACATACAATGGTTATGTCGACAAGAAATGTGCTTATACCACCAGTGACATCACCAACGACGTAGTTTGCTCTCCACCACGGGCCATAGTCCAGAAGCGCTGCGAAGACGGTGTAATAATTGTTGCCGTAGTGAACGAACGCGCGGCGCCCAAATGCCCACGACATCGCGAGTGATATCGTCGAGAGAACATAAAGGATGAAGATGATTGTACGCAGAAATGTACTGCGTAAATGCTTGGGAGAAGTGACTGTATGGAAAGTTTAATAAATCTCCTGATCCCGATAAGAATAGTTGACGTACATATATTCCACAGAGTAACCGCTACAATCCCAGTGTAAAAACCTGCAAAGGAAGCTTTAAGGAGGCATTTCAGGAATACGGGATGGTCTCACCGTGCAACAATGCTTGCAGGATCAAACGGTTCAGATTCAGGTCTAGCTGATAAAAAATGATATTCTTATCGTTTTGGGAAAGGTCAGATGGCGGAGTCTCCATCGTAAAGGCAAGTATATGAATAAAGAGGTGTGTTTATTGCCTCATATACCTGGTTTCTGAAGGATTTGATGGACGTCGTAAGCCAGAAAAGATCAGAGAAACACTCAATATGTCTCAGTGCGTTGACCTCGGGGAAAAGCAGGCAGTGACGAAGTTACATGTACAGAACAATCACTGTGATAAAGTATCTGTCCCATATTTCACAGCTTTCGCATGCTACCTGTCCCAGAGAGTATTCTGTGTTCTGATGGAATAAATATGGAACATACCTCAATAGGAATGCATACCAGTTATGCTGTGCTTGATAAACGTTTTATCAAGCAAATTCATCAAAGTTGGACAGATCGTATCTTTACGCTGTTGGCAGACGACAGCCAGCCATATAAATCAAGTGGTCAATAATGCAGCAAAGTTATAGGATGTTAAATAATACATAGATGTAGCAATGCAATAGCAAGTTTAAGTCTCTCCTTGGTCGCGGCTTCCTTTGCTTCCAATATATTTCACTTAAGGGCAGTAGTATTAGGCTGTGAAACAATCTGCTCACCTCAGTTGACATCGATGAAGTTTAATATAAGGTGGTCCGTGGACGCATGGTGTGCGTTTGGTGATACCGTCGGGACTCGGCACAGGTCGGCACTACACAAGGTTGAAATTGAAATGCATTAAATTTGACGGCCGACGTGGTATATCATGTGATACGGTTCGCGACGTACGTAACGTACCGTCGTACATTCCTTGAATCAATTCCTACTTTCCGTCCCACACCTCCGCCAGCTCAGAGATAGTTATTGCAATAAAGGCACGTAAAATGCATACATACGGCAAAATAGAACTACCCTACGACTCGAAGTTTTGAATTGAAGGTCGAAACACCGGAGCATTTTGGGAGCATTGGCGCTTTCATGGATAGGTCAATGGATATTATTCTCTGTACGTAGATATGTGCGGCTTTCTTTCTTGTGTACTGACTCATACACTTAATAGATCCTTTCCCTGCTGGATCCTCTGGACTTGCT
The DNA here is from genome assembly GCA_902506015.1 of Armillaria ostoyae. Lineage (NCBI taxonomy): Eukaryota > Fungi > Basidiomycota > Agaricomycetes > Agaricales > Physalacriaceae > Armillaria > Armillaria ostoyae. The sequence continues at coordinate 3,836,625 of LR732076.1, read as the reverse complement.
GCATCTGGCACGATTACATCGAAGCCTATCCAATACATTATGATATCCGAACCTTCTATCTGTCCGGAAGGCTGTAAGGGTTTCATGGCACCCTGGGAATCTTCACTGTGAGTCTGCCTGCCCATGTCATTTTCAATTGTATTCATTTTTGCTGCTCGATGCCTCTGTAGATCTGCTAGGAGCTTCTTAAAAAACATCGTCATTTATTCTCATGATGCGTATGCACGGCGTGTACACGTCTACAGTAAGTCTCAATGTAGTCGGTTCCCGAAATCCAGCTGATACTATCGTCTTAGCACACTCCCAATGACTAACTTTGAGGCGCTCCCGACTGCGGCTGAACTGAAGCGGGCACGCTGTTGTTATTAACCGTCATTCCGAGAACGCCGTGCACTTGCGAGAGGTGGTGTCCGGGTCTGTGGATTGTCTTTCGTGAATGTAGCCTCACAAGGACAAGGAGACTGACAGGAGATTGCCTCCATGCGTGAGTTCCTTTCATCACATTCGAAGATTATCCTCAGTTTCCTGCCAGTAGCCAATAGAAACTCGTGGACGTTGGATACGGAGCGCAATTCGTAGCCACACTCAAAGTGAAAATCGACCACTTATTTCCAGCACACCATGACCTACTTCAAAGCCAGAGGAGAGTCGCTATCGATTGCATTCGCCTAGCCACCCGAGTACGCCCTTCCCTTCCATGCTCAATGTTTTCGAAATCCCTCCAATCCAAAATATCATCCACCTGACATTCAATGCCAGTCACCGCGAGTCACTTTGATCGAATCACGGAAGAAACCATCCTTCATTCCGAGGTGTGGGAGCCGTCCACCGAGCAGCGAGGTATTGACTGTACCCTCGGGATGCATTGTCCTCTCTCGCCTGAAGAGACATCCTCCCAGGTCAAGCTTTTTCGGGACGCTTTCATTTGCAAGTAATGTAACATCCTCTCACGTGGCTTGAACTGGGGTTGTCAAAGTTGGAAGAAGAAGCCGGTATATATCACGCCTCTCTTCCCTGAGATCATGTTGCATCCCTCGGCCTGGGATATGATTATCGCACCGAGAACGACGAGCTCCGGGGTACCACAAACACCACCGTACGTATGCCATCGTGTACAACCTGTCTCGACATCAATGATCGTGCATACCACGTTCTTAACACCGTCATAGCAGAGATCCCGAGATAACGACCGCAGAAAACCAAAACAATGACTTGGAGGATTCTCAGCTTCAAGTAATACGTACATGAAAGGGCGGCGCCCATTCCTTTATTTGAGTCATATGACTGGAGAGACTTTGTGAGTGTTCCGCATCCTTTTACCTTCATGTATTGAATCCCCTAAGGTGAAACATGCCATGACAGAGCACTGGAAACCCACGATGCTGAGACTGCCAATCTCGGTAGAGCTGATACCTTCTGGGCGGATGAACGGTTTGTCCTGGAGTCGACCCGATTTCTCATGAAGGAATATGGTCTTGGCTGCCAGAATATGAGATACGAACCAAGGCTGCCCTTGATTCGATTCGACCGGTCCATGGACAGGACGGATCGGAAGTCCATGGACCGGTCGAATCGGAAGTTGGTCGTTGGGCGGTTTGGGATTGGGTACGTCTCTTCTAACTTTCTTTAGTTCTCTTTACAACTAGATTAGTCTAACGGAGCGCGCAGGCGCGCAGTGCATTTCAGCTATCATCGGTTACCAGGGGTACTATTCTTATCAGTGGTTCGCGGAGTGTCCGAAGGTGGATCGTGGTCAAAGGATGTAATGTATTCACGCTAACTATTACATGCACCTCGTCATTCACAAAATTCAGCATCAGAGTCAGCGATCCAGCGAGATCAAGCAGGAAGGAGATGCTGTACTACAACAAATCTCAGGCAGCGGAATGAGTATGTCGTTGGGCTTTCCCTTCTTATCATTCATCTTTCTGACCCTGATTTCTTTCGCTGTCTATGGTGTGGCCTAGTCTTTTTCTGCTCGTCCCAGAGGCATTCGACATCGTTCTGGGTCTCAAGCGAAGCACTGCTCATCTGGGTCATCTCTTTCTTCAGAGCGTGTCAGTGCCATCCCGTCTGGCAGGCAGAATCATTGTGATATAGTGACATCTTATTCAGATTTGAACTACGTAACTATATACCCGTGATCTAATCCTGTTCTGATTCTGTTCTGATTCTTCCAAGCTGATGAGCACTGGGTGTCTGAGTGTCTCCATCGGTGAGATGTTAAAGATATTCTCAGAAAATTAGTTGCATCGTTACGTCCCATCTGCTTCTTTGTTCACTCTTTGCACCTGCGTTTCTGTACTGCGGGTTTACCAAATCTTTAGTGACAATCAATGACTGTACTTGACCATCTCGATGGTATCTCAAACCATAGCCTCCGTGCATCAAGTTGTAGGAGCGAGATTCTTTATTCTGCCCAACAATCCTCAAACCTGGGATGGCCATAGATTTCCTCCGGCGGTACAGGATCTATGTCAGTCCTCTCAGGGACATGTCTATCGAAATCAGTGTTGGTTCGCAGATCACCGGAGCGCGTTATCATCTAAATTCAGGGTCGAAATAGAGACCCGATTCATTTTCGGACGATGGTTTGGCATTACTGTATGGTCATAGAATCTTCACAAAAGTCTTCATTTTGCGAAGGGGTGGGTGCGTGAGGGCCAAGAAGGATGAAATAGGTTCGGTTTCATCACGCTCTCAATATAAGTATACGCACTCATCTGATTCCTTCATTTCTATAGTCATATTGAGAAGCTTAAATGCGGTGTTTTCTGAACAAAGCGTTGCGGCGTTTTTCGTTCCTTGGGGATTCTCTGATATCCGTTTCCAAGGTATGGCTCATTTCGAATTGTTACCTGCTGAGGAGTTAATCAGAAGTACCTGTCGTAGATCAGGAACTCTGAGGTATTCATCAATATCAACTTGGTTTGGGTAAGGTCCCCAGGCGGTTTTCGTTTCTTAGTGTTCATGACAGTCTCAATGACAATGGAATTTCTGGTTCAAAATTTGCCCTGTCTTTTGATCGGGATCTATGGCTGCGGAAACTGGGTATATGAAGCCACGAACATATCTTTTTGCTTGTGTACTATCTTCCCCCTACACCTACTATGGAGACCCCACCACCTGATCTTTCCCAAGATGATAAGAGTGTCTTGTTCGACGGGCTTGACCTGAGTCTGAATACTCTCATTCTGGAATCCTTGTTGCACGGTAAGTTAATTCCCTGTCCCCGAAGTGTCTCTGTTAAATATACACTTTGAAGGTCTATACACCGGCATTATAGCAGTCACTTTATGGGCTATATGTATGTCGACTTCTAAAACTCATCAGACCAGGAGATTTGTTGAACTCTCAACACAGTCACTTCTACGAAGCGGTCACACAGAACATTCCTGCGTATCATCATCATCGCACTTTATGTTCTTAGGACGGTATCATTCACGATGGACTGGGTATTTGAGAGTCGTGCGTTCATTGAGTATGGTGACAATTATTACAGCGTGTCCACGGCGCTGGACAATGGCCCGTGGTGGAGCGCATACTACATTTTAGATGGTATCGCTGGTGGAAGTAGCACACTTCTCGTTGATGTCACTATCGTACGTCAATCCCTCTAGACATGTCAATCAAGAATAATTGATTTGTTGTAGATATGGCGCTGCTGGGTGCTTTGGGATCGTCAGTGGCGAATCGTTTTGCTACCAATTATTTGCGCTATAGCTGGAACATGTGAGTCTTGTTCTTCGTCCTTAGATATGTCATGTAATAAAGTTGTAGTCATGAAGACTATGCAACTTCTCAGTGGTTTCTTCGATTCCACGGATGATATTAGCAAGACCGGAGGTTTTGCGCAAAATATTAACTGGTCATTGATATACGCCTTGCTGATACTCGCGACGAACCTCATCTGTACGCTTTCAATCGTATATCGAATCATCTGCTTCGCGCATAGGTTACTACTCTCTCGAAGCATTATTTCTGCTCTCATTGAATCCTCCGCGATTTATACACTTGCGCTAGTCGTGTACCTGGCACTTGTGGGGAGGAATATGACTGCTGCCTTTTATGCAGATGTTGTCGCGGCATACATTAGGGTAAAAGCCTCTCAGGATTAATTTTTTTTCAGTGGCTGATTGTTTCCTAATGATACTATGACAGGCTATCGCACCGACACTCCTTGTGCTACGCGTGGCAGCCATGTCGACGGCCAGCGAGGAGACGACTTCTTCGAGGGATTTATCGGACATTCACTTTAAGCGGCGGGATGAAAACAGCGGTGACGATACCGGTGACTCAAACAGCCCAGGATCTCACTGCAGAGCTGGTACGGCAGAAATTGTATGAATTCACATCCGTCGTCGTGGATTTGTTTCTCTCCGGAGTAGATACCTATTAAACACATACCCGATGTTATGCAGCGTCAGTTTTAGTTAGCACGTATGGGACAGCGATATATATATACCAGATCATTTTTCAGCTACAACTGTTCAATTAGAGCCAAGAGACCTTAGGAGTCCGGCAATACCAAACTTCTATGTCTTGTACGGGCAGTTTGAAGTTGAGAAAATCAATGACGAAGTAACGACGCCAAGGGAAAGTAGTAATTCTTCTTTTGGATTCACGTCGGCGTCAACTTTGCGGGGAGATCCGAGCTTAGCATGAATGCTGTCATGAATTGTAATTACAAGATTTCATAATGATTGTCCTTTCGCTATCCAAACACAGCTGTCATTAATGGGGAATTTCGATCCACGAAAAATCATCTACTGCATCCCAGGTATTTTGGTAACACTGCCGATGCGAGATCACAGTCTTCTTGCCCGACAGTCCCGACGAGGTTTGATGACCATCATCCAAACAATGACGTCCGCAGCCGTTATCGATGTCTTCTTCCCTAAAACAGCCGACCAATGGAGGGTGGCTCTCCCGCATAAGCAAACGTCTTTTGTGCACAAGCTCTGCGAAGACACTGTGATAATTGTTGTCGTATTGAATGAACGCGGGGCGCCCAAATGCCCAGGATATGACAAGCGATATCCTCGAGAGAACATAAGGCATGAGGGCGATTGGACGCAGGTGTGTACTGCGTAATACTAAATGCTTGTGAGAAGAGACTGTATGGAGAGTTTAATAAATCTCCTGCTCCCGATAAGAATAGTTGACTTACATGTATTCCACAGAGTAACTGCTACAATTGTGGTGTATATACCTGCAAAGGAAGCTTTAATGAAACATTTCAGGATTACGGCGGGATGGCCTCACCATGCAACAATGCTTGCAATATCAAACGATTCGGATTCAGGTCCAGCTGGTTAAAAAAATGGCACTAGTATCATTTTGGGAAAGCCCAAGCGGCGCAGTCTCCGTCGTAGATGGAGGGATCCGGTAAGGAGGGATATGATATTGCCTCATATACCAAGAATTTGATGCACGTCGTAAGTAAGAGAAGATCAAGAGAAATTGTCAGTATGTCTCAGTACGTTGACCTCGGTGGAAGCACGGGAGAAGTGGGCAGTGACGAGGATACGCGTCCCAGACGATCACTGTGATAAAATATCCGTCGTACGTCTCACAGCTTTCGCATGTTACCTGTCCCAGAGTGCATTCAGTGTTCTGATGTATTGCAGATAGATAATAGTTATAGAGCATACCTTAATAAGAATATGCATCAATTATCCTGTGCTCCATTAGCCAGAAGTTGATGAGTTCGTCAAAGTTGGACAAATCGCATCTTTGCGCTGCTGCAGACAGGCAACCATCTAAATCAAGAAATGAGTCGTGAAGCAAAGTTACAGGATGTTAAATAATATGCAGATGTAGCAGGGCAATACTAAGTTCAAGTTTCTGCTTATCCCAGTGATGAGGGCTGGTGGACGCATGGCGTGTCGGGACGTCGGCGCGGGTTGAAATTGAAATTTAACCGCCGACGAGGCATATCACCTGACACAAGTTCTCTCCTTCTCCGAGTTCTCGCTTGCCTCGTACACTTCCTGCTTTCTGTCCCACACGTTCGCTAGCCCCTCAGAAATTAATATCGCAATGAAGACGCGTAAAATATACCTGTATGACGAAGAGAACCTCCCTAGGACCCAAATTTAATCGAATTTAATGTCGAAACCCTTGAAGGGCATCAAGGGAGCATGGATATGCCGATGGACATTATAATCTCAGTACGTGGATATATGCACCTTTTCTCTTGATATATAGGCTCATGTAAGACATAGATCTTCCATCTCTGGATCCTTTGGACATACGGCATTGGGCGCGGCTATGGAAGCCTTTCCCACACGTCCTGATGTTCAAACGTTCTATTTGCCTGGAAGGCTGCGAGGGAAGATATTTGAGGGCACCCTGAGCATCTTCATTGTAGGACCGCTTGGGTATGTCGTTTTCATCTGTATTCATTTCTCTATTCAACGCCTCTGCAGATCTGCCATAGGGTGTCTCGAAAACATCACTATTTCTTCTCATGGCGCCTATACTCACAGCATACATGTTTACAGTGAGTCTCAATGTATTCAATTCCAGAAATATAGCTGATACTATCGTCTTAGCATGTTCCCAATCACCGACCTTGGGCGTGTGCCCGACTGCGCTCGAACTGATGTGGGCACGCTGGTGTTAACAGCCATCATGCCGATGACACCCTTGAGTACGTCCCGCGTCGTTGTTACCCTCCACGTTACTCTGACCACTTTATAGGTCACAGCGGAAAGCATCGCCCCAAGGAATCTTGTCTGCTGCGGGATCACGGGGAGATGTGCCAGGCCTTGCTTGATTGCTGCAGCGAATACGAACCGAACACGATTATTCCATCGGTATCATGCTTTACGGTGCCTTGTGAGAGGTGATCCCGGCTCTCCAGTGTCGTCTCTCCTTGATTATCTATCTCTTCCCTAGAGGGTGTGCGAGTACTTGTCCCGTCCTTCGCCAACGCATCTTCACAAGGACAGAGAGGCTGACAGGGTATCACCATGCGTGAGTTCTTTCCATTGTATTCGATGATTATCCTCATTTTCCTGCCAGTAGCCAAGAGAAACTTGTCGACCTTGGATACAGACCGGACTTCGTAGCTATGCCTGAAGGGAAGATCACCCACTTATTTTTAGAGCACCACGAGCAACTTCAAAGCTGGTGGAAGTCGCTACCGCCTATGCTAGTGCAAGACTCTGACTCCGACTACACTCTTCCCTTACGTGCTCAATTTCTTCGAACTCTTTCCCATCCAAAATATCATCCACGTGCCATCCAATGCAGCAGTCACCGCGAACCACTCTAATCGAATCACAGAGGAAAATGTCGTTCATTCCGAGGTGTGGGAGCCATCCACCGAGCAGCAAGTCGTTGACTATACCCTCCAGACAGACTCTCTACTCTCGCCTGAAGAGAAATCCTCCCAGGTCAAGCTCGCTCAAAACGTCATCATCTGCAAGGATTGTACCGACCCCTCGCATGGCTTGAACCAGGGTTGTCGGAAGAACAAGCTGGTGTGGATCACGCCGTTCTTGTACCTCGAGACCATGTCGCATCCTTCCCTCTACGTGGGATATGATTATCTCATCGCGCCAAAATCGACAAGTTCCGGCGTATCCGTGCGTATACTATCGACTACGGCCTGTCTCAAAATCAATGAACAATATTGGTGACGCTGGCGGATGACTGGTTCGTCCTGGAGACGAGGCTTAATGGCAGAGTATTCTCAAGGCCTGCGTGATGAGTGAGTTTCTTCCTTAGTATCTCATGAATGGATATTGAGAGCCGTTTGTTTAGCTACGGATCAACTACGGCGAAAGATGAAGCGGATATGTGACGTCGGCTTCTTACCTGAGCAGATCAGCGTCGTCTCTGAGGAGCATCGACGTGATTATGCTTCAGATTTCTCTTTATTCGAAAACGTGTCACATGGCAGATCGTACTCTTGTACTGTCTGAGTCATGACCTCCTCCCTCTACCATGCCTAAATCACCCACCAAAGCATCGTCAAAGACCCAAGCCGATACCGAATACGCGTTCAACTTCGGTAGATACAATGGCCAAACGATCTGTGAAGTCCCTAGAGACTATATCGCATGGTGCAAGAGGAAAGGGCTCCTCAATGAACGACCCGACCTCAGAGACGGTGTGCGCCAATACGAATCTTTGACACTGGACCAGAAAGAGCAGCTCGTCAAGGAGAAGGTCTCTCCTTGGCTCTGGGATGCGTACTACGATCGGATGGCCAACCACGATATGACCTTGAGAAGGCGGGAATTGGAGAGAATGCGGACTATATTGATGCAGAAATTCCACTTGAATTATCCTCTCCGCCCAGAGACGGAACAGACAGAACTATACTCCGAGTCCGCATCAATGAGGGCTCTGAATGCCCTCCTGGCTGTCTCACGGGCCAGGAGAATTTTGCGTGCGCCATTTGCGAGCTTGCGTTCATTTGCGTTTAACTGAAGTTAAACCGTGTTCGCTTGCGTTTTACTAGTATGCGTTTTTGTGAACATGGATGAGTTTGTTTGCTTTGTATGTGAATGTCCTTCATCTTGAACATGTACCTACTTCTTCCGAGTTTCTGGAGATGTCTCATAGACTCCCATGAGATCAGCATGATTCAGGAAGGCCATTGAATAGCATGGTGTCGCTATAATCATAGTATAATGGCACATGCTTAGCTCTAAAAAGAGTGCCCTTCAACACAATGCTACTGAATGTCAGAATGTGCACGAAAACTTTACCTTTTTGAACTTTCCAGGGACTTCCAGGGGATGAAGAGGTCCTTCAACCAAGGTATTTTGTTGATAAATCTCATGAAGAAGTCACGCGCACATCCAAAGGTCGAACGCAAACCCCAAGAAGATGCACGCATGCGTTCTTGAAAGTAACGCATGCGTTTGGAAATTAAACGCAAGCGAGCAAATGCTCGCTCGTGATTGGCTCGCAAATGTGACCATAGTATGTGACATTTGCGTTCAGGAAATCGGCTCGAGTTGAACCTTCTCAGCTCTTGGTCCTTGTCAATATTTGGCCTTATCGACTTCCAATGTATATATCTAGGTGTGTTTGACACTTCGATGGTTTTTATTATTATTGCACTTGGCCCTCCGCAGCCAGCTGTCAAGATCTGACTTAGCCAGTCTTCAACACCTTCCTCTGAGACTCCATGCTGTACATTACTTCCCTTGGGACCAGACTCTCCAGTCCACTATTTTCGATAAATAATTGATCTAACAGATACCTCAGGCAAACCTCAGGCTGAAGAATCACTCTTGAGCTCGACTTTCTGACTCTTGAATCTTGATTCTGAACTTTGAGACTATATTGCCTCGAAAGAATGTTCAACATTGTGCTTTCTGCCAGAAGGTATCGTATTTTCATGCCTCTAGGACTCCTCAATCTATTTACGCGGGAACGCATATCAATGTCACGCTCGCAAACGCAAACGCAAGTGTGACAACGCATGCGAGAGAACGCAAACGCACGCTCGCAAGTGCACACGCAAAATTCTACGTGCCCCTGTCTCACCCCGACGTCCCGCCCATGCCGCGCAGCTCACTCCAGAAGAATGGAAATATCTATCCTTCCATGTCGACCCGATCTCTCATGAAGGAATGTGGGCTTGGCAGCCGGAATATGAGATACAAATCAAGGCGGCCCTTGATTCAGTTCGAGAGGAGCATGGACAGGGTGGATTGGAGGTCGCACGTTGGGCGGTTCGGGATAAGGTACGTTTCTTCTTTTCGTTTAGTTTTCTTCTCACTAAATTTATTTAACAGAGCGCTCAGTGCGTTTCAGGTATCATTGGTTACCAAGGGGACTATTGTTATCAGTGGTTCGACCAGTCGACGAAATGGTTCGAGGAGGATCCGAAGGTGGAGCGTGGTCAAAGGATGCTCGTCAACGCGTTCTGATGTCGCACCACCATAGGCCGCTCTTGATAGAGTCTTCTTTTTCGAGAGGAAAAGCGTTGCTGCGGTTGTAATGCCTGCGAGTCCAGGTCAGAATAGATGGTTGATACTAAATTACTGATTTCCAATCTAAGTCTAATGGCTTGTTTCTGCTCTCGCTTCTAAATTAGGTCTCGCATTGTACAAAAGATGATTTATCTCGGCTTTTGGTAAGAGCTGGGATTATCCCTCACTCAACATCTTTGATGGGGTGGGGGGGGGGGATAAATAATCCGTTGCCCTTCTTGGGATTCACCGACGACTTCTTACGTTGGCGGTAGCGAACCCAATGGATCATGATAGCTACAAGGATAAGCGACGTTGAAAACCACACGATGACGGAGGAGTCCCGAGGGCTATTGCCTCAAGTTGCTGTTGGATACTGGCTGGAGAACGAGGAGAATACAGCGAAGGGAACTAATACCTGGAGATGATCTCCTCGTCCTTACCGCGTGATCCAGGAACTCAGAAGAATTCTCGGACACCCCCTAGGAGCATTAAGTAGCGAGAGACGACCCCGGCAAAACAAAATTCCACCTCAACAGCGCACCACAGAGCTTGATCTCATTCTATGAGCGCATTCCGCCCATCTCAAAGCTCTGCGAAATCCTAATCAAAGTAAGCATTGATTAATTAACAGTAGTACATAGTATGCTTTAATGTAGTTTAGAAATAACGAAGTGTCGTCCTGTAGCTATCCAATACATCAGTTAATTACGGACCTAGTGAGACCATTCCAATAAGGTACCTTGATTTTCATGAAACCGTATACCGAATCCCAGGTATATCTCTTTGGGTAACACTGCCGGCGCGAGATCATACAGTCTCCTTGTGCGACGATCCCGACACCGTTCGATGACCCCCATCCGGACAATGGTATACGTGACTGTTATCGATGGCTCCTTCCCTAAAACAGCCGACCGAGGGAGGATAATTCTCCAACATAGCAACCATTTGTTGTCGACGAGAGCTGGCATTAGCGTGGGCTGAGAGACGTCCGACCAGGAGCGTTGGGGCGATGGCCTGGTGAAATTTCAGATCCTCGACCGAAAGGAATGCAACTTAGCTTTACCTTGGTATAAGCCATAACGATATCGGCGTAGTCGCTAGATTCAGAATTTCTCGACACCAGTGCGAGATAGACAATTAACGAAAGTGAATACATTGCTGATGACTCGATCAGCATCTCGATGATTTTGCGGGAAGCGTTCAGCCTTGGAGCATGTCGAATAATGCGGTAAACGATCAATAGCGTGCACACGATGGTTGTAGCAAGCGTCAGCGAGAGGTATATCAATGCCCAGTCGATATCCGCTGCAAAACCCCCGGCCTTGCTGATGTCCTGGGTAGTATTGTGGAAAATACTGAGGATTTGCATGACCTTCATGGCTGAGACGCGGAGTGAGAATTGTATCCGAAGAAGAGAACGGAGACTCGCCTGTACCGGTCCCGGCACACATAATCGGTATGAGAGCCACTTGCCACTGGCGATCCCAGAGGGTCCAACAACGCCATATCTATAGAATGTCAATTTCTTTGCTATTTAACGGAAGAAATGAGATGACATACAATAGTGATATCAACTAAGAGTGTGCTGATACCACTAGTGATACCAATCACGAGGTTGTATGCTTTCCACCAGGGGCCAATTTCCTGCAGCGCTATGAACACACTGTAATAGTTGTTGCCGTACTTAATGAACGCGCGGTGCTCAAACGCCCAGTCCACTGCAAACCCTATGGTAGAGAGAACATACAGCACGATGATGATGGTACGCAGGAAGGTACTGCGTGATCGCTTGGGGGAAGAGACTATTGAGATTTCAGCAAATATCTTGGTCCGGCCAGGATCGGCAGTCGACATACATATATTCCATAGCGTGACCATTACGATGCCGGTGTATAGACCTGCAAAGTGAAATCCAAGTGAAATCTTAAGAAGGATATTTCAGGAATAGACGATCGCCTCACCATACAGTAAGGCTTCCAGAACCGTACGGTTCAGATTCAGGTCAAGTGAATCGAGAATGGCCCTTCTGTTGTCTTGGGAAAGGTCGGGAAGTGGTGCATTCATGACAGAGGGAGGTATATGAGCAGCGAAGCTACGCTTGTTGCTTCATATACCTTGCTTCTGAAGAAGTTATTGAAGGAACCACCACTACGGTGTGATATGTCACCGACATCTCCTAGTTTTGGTCCGTTATCTGTACCAGCCAACATTCAGGGCTCTAACATGTTTCGACTAGGTGTCGGTCATATGTCGAACATCCTCCACATCACCGATGGCCTACTACCGGTTAATCGTGATAGCCGATGTTATTTTGTGCGTCGTCCAACAGAGTTCTCCAATGTTCATGGCTCAGGATATGGAAAGATATGAGGAGCTATGTGTCCATGTAAATTCTCAGGAGAAATAAGATCTTGCGTGGCCTACTAGTAGTGAGGACTCGAGAATAAATGGTCAAAATGAAATGACTGACACGCGAGTTGATTCAATCTCTCCGCCTGTTAGAATAGACCGGTTGATATCTAGGCAAGGATCATGGATCATAGGACGATGCTATGAGTTAGTATGATCCAGCAGATTCTGTACCTGATACTCTATTGTCGCACCCAAGTCGCACCTAGGGCTCGGAGCTGGTCAGTGGTACAGCAAAACCGAAAAGATTCCACTGCAAGACGTATCTGGAAGTAAGAAAGCGAGGTGGAGGATATATCTATATTCTAAACTATCGCAGTTCATGGCTTCGTCGTGCGGGGAATAAGTTGACATCGCTTCTTGTACCTTAAGGTGTTCCATCGCAGGAGAGCTCATGGAACATCGACGTCACAATTTGCAGCTTGATGATGTACACCACCAAATGGAACTATAGCAATCTCATTCATTCCGGTAACTGGACTTCGTGTCGTAAAATAGCTCACTTGAGTTCGTTCCTGAAAGGGGTGACGCAGAAGCAGGATGTGCGTTCCAATAGATACAACAATCATATACCGATTGAACCTGAGGTTATAATACAGTGAGAAAGTCGAAGCGGTGTCCGCGAGTGCCGGAGCTCGTACCGCATTACTCTATCGTACTTCTTTATGCCGCGCTGGATGAGCCGTGTCTTTACTTTGTGAATGGACAAGATATGAACAAGTCCAAAACTGTAAGGCCGCTATCAATAGGCGAGTTGAACGTTGCGGCGCCGGGCGGCATGACATATAAAGGTACAGAGATATCAAGCTGTCGAGAAATCGATCGAAATTTTGGACAGCAGGACATATCGCAGTACAATTTGAATTCCTTTTACTGCGATTGCTCAAGCTCTTGTAAAGGCTCTGCAGAGAATTGTGAATCTGGCAATAATCCGAACTTTGAGCGTGTTTTCGCAGTGAAAAACCAACCTTAGGTTTTGGCCTTCGAACCGTAGCATACTCCCATCCAGATCTAGGCCGCAGTGTGACAATAGGTAACCGAGGCTAATCGGACCGACTGAGGGTAGGTGTTCACTGGTGTCCATTGTTCCGAGGAAAGAGACGTTAGGCGCTTCCCGGCCCGGATTGAAATGATTTCAAATTGCAATTGTTGACTCTTCGTTCTTCTCTTCCATCATGTCATTTCTCTCAGTACCACGCATCCACCAGCATTGCAGGGATGTATAACGCGTCCAATAGGTGTAAAATTATTGCAGAAGGAAAACCTGCCGTCGACTGGAGTCTGGAAGTCACCAAACAAACGGTCGACTGGTAAAGACGCACTTGAAGGAGGCGTTGGAAGCTTTCATGGATATGCATGTTATACTCTCCGTAAGTGGATATTTGCGCATTTTTTTCTTCATGCTCTGGCTCATACATGGCACAGATGTTCGAACGACCGGATCCTCTCGACCGACTGCACCTGGCGCGTCTATCGAAGGCTTTCTGGTGTATTCTAATTTCTGATGTCACAGTGTTCCTTTCCAGCCTGTAATTCTGCGATGAAATACATTTGTAGATCCCCAAGCCTTTGCATGGCCTATCTGAGCCTGCTTGGGCCAACATGGCTTTTGTCCGGGTCTGCCAAGTAAGTCTGAATTTCACTTGTGTGTTTTGCTCCTCAACGTATAGTTCTACTATAAGACATCAGCAAATTCGGCGGAACTTCTTCTCAGCGCGCGCATATACACCACATGTATGCCACTACAGTTAGTCCCGAGGTCTTCAGTCTCTGATAGACAGCTCATATCATTGTCTTAGTACGCTCTCCATTACTGATCCTGAACGCGTTGTTGAATGTATCCGAACTGATGAGGGGCACGGCTAGTGGCGACCCGCATTCCAACATTGCCCTTGAGTACGTTCTTCAGTTTTCGTTGCGTTGTGCGGTGCCCTGACGACTTTCTAGTCTGAGAGCGTGCTGGAAAGCGTCGCCTTGAAGAGTCCTGTCTACTACGGGAGTATGAGGACATATGCCAGGTTTTTCTCGCTTGTAGTACCGAACATGAGTGCAATACCTCATACAATTAAGATCAAGTTTTATGGCGCGTTTTGATCGGTGAGTCTTTGTTTCGTGGCTCTCGTTCTTCGGGTTCCTTATGAGCCTTCAAAGAGCGTATCCAGGTGCTGTTATCGACCCCCGCGAATGCAAATCGGTAAGGACGTGAGACCCGAGAAGCTGACATGAAATCATCTTCGAGGGTGAGCTCGTTTCGCTATTGTCAAAGCTCATTTCTCATTTTCCTACCGTAGTACCAGCATCCACAGGAAACTTATAGATCTAGGTCACGGAGTAGAACTAACCGTCATCCCAGTATCAACGTTCTCGCAAAGCATAGCCTTACGAATCAAACTCGGCCTCCTACAGATCGCAGTACGTTGTTATCCCGTATGCTGAATATACGCTCTAATTTAATCTGAACGAATATACAAGGAGAGCTTGTGAAGCGCGTGGAAAAGGTGAAGGACAACGCCTAGCTTGGGAACGCCGCGTGATGCTTCAAACTCGGAGGAAAGTCGCCAAACTCTGGCTCCAAGCATGCCTTTCCCTCCCATGCTCGACTTCTTCTCTCATCCCAAATATCACCCACTTGTTGTCCGTTCTTGGATCCTCCAATGGTTCTCCTCCAGACGCTGCGTATACTACGAGAAAAGGCGCACATTCACGTACGTCCAGCGGTATGTTCACGAAAGCTGCCAATGCTTTTTACGTGTCTTGACCTGGCAACGATTCGAGCATTGAAAATAACGTTGACTTTCATATCGTCTCACTCGCATACCTCTCCACTGATCTATCCGCGTCAACGTCAAAATGGGGGTACATTGCGACTGCCAAACGAGGTCGAATGTATCGCACCTACCCACCTCGTTTAACCATCGAAGGCACTGGCAAAGGGATAATGATCTGGGTGGCATTCAAACTTGTGATGAAAGATAATACCTTGAATCCTAATTGCATGTAAGTATCTAAATCAACGGTCTTAAGTATGCTATAGTGTACCATTATGGACACGGTCCATCGTCCTCTAGCTATCTAATATATCCGTTCATTCAAGGAATATCTTGATTCATGTGAAACCATCGACAGAATCCCGAGTCTAACTCGATTGGTAACACTGCCAACGCGGAGGTCATACAGTTTCATTGCCCATTGAAGATCCCGACACCGTTTGATGGCCACCATACGGGCTATGACTGATATCGGTACCCTCTTCTCTAAAACAGCCGACCAAGGGAGGATGGTTCTCCCACATGGCAACCATCTTTTCACGCCGCGAGACTGCGTTAGCATGAGCTGAGACGCGTCCGACTAGGAGTGTTGGGGAGATGACCTTGTGAGATTTCAGACCTTAGACCAAAGGCAAATACAATGTAAGCTCACCTTGATATATGGAGCAATAATATCCACATAGTAGCCGGCTTCCAAGTTCTTCGACAACAATGCAAGATAGATGATCAAGGACAAGGAATACATTGCCGATGACTCGATCAGCATCTCGATGATTTTTCGGGAGGCATTCATTCCTGAAGCGCGCCGAAGGATGCGGTACATGATTAAGAGCGTGCAAACAAGCGTCGTGGCGAGAGTCAAAGAGACATATATCAACGACCAGTCAATTTCCGCTGAAAAGTATCCTTGCTTGCTGATATTGTTGGGAACATGGCCGAAAATACTGAGGATTTCCATCATCTTCATAACTGAGAAATTGAGTAAAGAAAAAATCTAGAGACGGTGCAGAGGCTAACCTGTTGCGGCTACAACACAAAAAATCGGTATGAAAACCACTTTCCATTGGCGATCCCAGACCGTCCAACAACGCCATATCTACTGTATGTCATTTTCTTCCACACTGTGACTAAATGAGACAACATACAATAGTCAGGTCGACAAGAAGTGTGCTTATACCTCCGGCGATAGCGCTCGCAAGGATGTGTCCCCTCCACGTTGGGCCACGGTCCATCAGTGCAGTGAACACGCTGTAATAATTGTGGCGGTGTTCAATAAACGCGCTGCGCTCGAAGGTCCAGTTAGTCCCGAACGACATTGTTGACAGAGCGTAAAGCGTGATAATGATTGCATGCAGAAATGTACTGTGTAACGACCTTGGAGAAGATACTGTGTCATGATTTCAGCGAAGGTCGGAATTTGTTCAAGACAGCTCCACATACATACAGTCCACAAGGTGACCGCTACGACACCGGTATACAGACCTGCGAGGCGAAAGTCTAAAAGTGAATCTCGGAAATGGAGGGATCGACTCACCGTGCAGTAAGGCTTGCAGAATCGTAGCATTCAGATTCAGGTCAAGAACATTAAAAAAGATGTTCTTATAATCTTGAGAGAATTCAGGCGTCTGAAGCTCCATGACAGAGGGAATTTTACGAGCAAAGAGGTGTGTTCGTGGCCTCATATACCCGCTTTCTGAAGATTTGATATAAGATCTGAACCGGAGAAAAAGAAGTGATCAAGAAACCCACTGACTACGACCCAGGTGTCAATGCTTCCACTTCGTTGGTAGTGACACAGACATACGCAGCACCCGAAGATAAATTAAGTGGGCCGAGCGATCATGTTGATAAGATGCTCGTCATCATCGCACATCTGATATCTGCGGCCGGTCCTGGCAACTAATTGAAAGTGCCGGTTAGATGGGCCATGCATCGGGATCATCGCACGAACAATGGAACCTACTGCACTGCATTAAGATAGGTTGCACGCGGTTGCGAATTACACGCATCTCGAACGTTGAGGATCAAATAAAGTGGTGTCGCCAGATGATAGTTGCGGATATCCGCATAGCAACGAGGCGGTTTCTGTTTGATTGACACTTGTCCTCCCGACCGAGTGGTCGGTATAGTGGCTCACCTCAGGAGAAGACAACTTGTACCAAATAGCATATTCTTTCTGCTAGGGGGCCGCACTCGTGTTCTTTGACTGGACGAGTCAAATTTTCAGTGATTTTGTTCATGAGAAGGCGGCGCGAGTACGTGCCTATCAGTTTGGACCATCGCAGACGGCGGTCCCGATGTTGGGCGTTCGCTTCGAAGTGTGCTCGGTTTCCACACGATGCTGTTTCATGTACCATCATATAAATATTGAATAAAGAGTCGGATATTTCGCAGAGATTGCGTATAGTAGAGCGGGATTTAGGAAAAAGAAGGTGTATATCGAGCCGTCGGGGGATCAACCGAAGATTTTGACGGCAGGACCTGCCACGGTATAGTTTTGAATTCATTTACTGCGGTTGCTAAGGCTGCAAGGGCTTAGTTTCTGGCTGAGAATGGCGAATTTGGCAATACTTAGTCTGAACTTTGAGCCTGTTTTCGCGAATGAAAAACAAACCGCGGCTTTCTGGCCGTCGAACTGTGACGTATTTTCATTTACATCGGTATGTTTGGTGAACACGGCAGCGGGAAAGTAGGTATCCACCGAGGCTAATCAGATAGACCACGGCTAGATGCTCATTGTTCCGAGGAAAGAGTGGTCGGCGCTTCCCAGCCCGGATCAGAATAATTTCAAATTTGAATTGTTGATCCTTCGTTGTTCTCATCCATCACGTCCTTCCATCACATTCTTGCTCTCAGTACCACGCGTCCACCAGCACTCCTGGAATGTATAACGCGGCCAAGAGGTGTAAAATTATTTTGAATGGAAAACGTACCACCGAATGGAGTCTCGAAGTCGCCGACTTAACGGTCGCCAGGTCAAGAAGTGCTTAAAGGAGGCTTTCGAAGCTTTCGTAGATATGGACATTATCTTCTGTGTACGTGGTTATATGCGCATTTTTCTCGATATTTTGGCTTATGCATAATATAGACTTTCGAACTACTAGATCCTCTCAACCTACTGCACCTGGCGAGTCTATCGAAGGCTTTCTGGTGCCTTCTCATGTCTAAGTCTTCCATTTCGGCCTGGAGGTCAGCGAGGAGAAACATCGGTGGGCTCCCTGAGCCTATGCACGGCCTTCTTATTCTGCCTTGGCTTTCATCCCGGTCTGTCATGTATGCCTGTATTCCAACATTGCCCTTGAGTGCGTTCTGGAGTTGCCGTTTCTTTGGCCGGTTCCCTGATGACTTTCTAGAGCGCGCTGGAAGTCTCATCTCGGTGATACAGTCGAACAGTTTGGTCAGAAACAGGCAGCAAAGTCGCAGCGATCGAGTTCCATGGCGCGTTTTCGATTGGTGAGTTTTTTTGTTTTGCCACTTTCATTCTTCACGTTCCTGATGAGCCTTCGTAGAGAGTATCCGGGTGCTGCTCTTGACTCTCACGAATGCAAATCGGTAGGACCTGGAGACCGAGGGTTGAAAATAAGAGTGAGCTCCTTTCGCTATTGTCAAAGATTATTTCTCATTTTCCTACCAGTATCCGACAGAAACTTGGACATAGGATACGGACAGAAGTAACCGCCATGCCTAGTATCGACGTTCTCTCAAAGCATAGTCTTGTGAAGTAAACTCGGCCTGTTACAGATCGAAGTACGTTGTTTTCCAATGCACCGTAGATACATTTTAACGTGAATATATCCCAGTCTGGACAAATATGCAAGGCGATCTTGTGAAGTATGTGGAAAATGTGAAAGTTGACCGGTTGACCACCTAGCTTGGGAACACCGCGGGATTCTTCAACTCGAAGGGAGGACGCAACGTTCTGGCTCCGAGCATGCCTCTCCTTCCCATGCTCGACTTCTAACTCCCTCCCATCTAAAATATGATCCACTTGACATCCAATGGAACAGTCACGCCAGTTCATTTCACTCGGGAGTCGGAACCTTTCATTTATTGTTTCGTGTAGCCTGAATCGGTGTTGTCGGAAAGACGTGCCGGTGCCCATCAAGCTGGTCTTTTGCCTCAAGACCGTGTCCATACTATCGCTTCAAGACGGCAAGCTCCTGGGTATCGCAACCATGGAGTACAATCTGCCTAACATCCAACGACCGTGCGTACGAGGTCGTCAACGATCTCATCACCCACTACGTTGGCAGGGACTCCTAGACCTGGTTGACGAAATGGAGGATAAGCGATTTGGATGCTTCACAAGTGCCCTAGCAAAAAGTACGTACATGAGGGAGGGCGGTAGGTCGTGTGTTGTGCTTTATGAGTGGAGGGAGTTTGTAAGTTTCCATTTCCACCGTCGCTCCCTGCATATACTGATGTACCATCATTCTACAAGGTAAAACATATCCTCATAGAGCACTACGGAGGCGCGATGCCGAAGGCTACAACAAAGCTCGTCAACACTGATACCCTCCAGTCGGACGACTGGTTCGTCCTGGAGTCGGTGCTCGATGGTGGCGCGCCCTTAAGCCTGCAGGCACCTACCGTGCAAGTCGTTTTATCAGGGATATGAGAATATGGTCAAACGCTGCCTGCCGCCCGGATAGACCAGCTCTTGGCCTCCCGTGGAAAGAGTACACTCTGCTTTTATTTTTCATTCTCCGGCTTTCAGATTAGCGGTCGAGGGAGAGTTGTCTTTACCTGTACGTCGCAGGAGATAAACGCCGCTTTAAACGTGGAGCGCTACCTCCTCTGCTGGACTAGGTCACAGTCTTTTCTCAGAGCGCAGATCGGGTGTCCTACCAGTCGAAAATACGGAGGGGATATTGTGGGATAGTGATGAGTAACCGCCCCTGAAATTCGATGTCATATGTGGTTCGCACATGGCTCGGTGTTCCTATCATCTAATTTTGCCGTTGAACTACCAACCTGATTCATTGCCAGATGATGCATTGGTGTGTGTTTCTTGCTTTGCCTTATTCAATATCAGTGTTGAAGAACCTTCACGCAGGTTTTCTGTTTTGCGAAGGACGCCCGTGGGTGAAATAGGACCGATATGATCATCCCATTTGATAGGCGCCTCGAGAATGACGACCTCCGGCGTACGCGTACCTATGCCATCGAATATGACCTGTCTCGAAATCAACACATAATGTTGTTGACGCTGTTATTGCCCTCGTTGGTAGAGATCCCGAGACGACCACCACAGATGACCACGAAGATGACAATTAGGATCATTAGCTTTAAGTGATACGCGCATGAGGGGTTGGCGCCAGTTACCTCGTCTGAGCTGTATATCCGGGGGGACGTTGTGAGTGTTCCACATTCTTTTCCCTTCGTGTGTTGGTTTCTCCAAGGTGAAGCACGTCGTGGCAGAGCGCTAGGAACGCAAGACGCTGCTGGAAGACTATGTCAAAGTCGATAAAGCTCATGCCTTCTGGGTGGATGACCAGTTTGCCTTGGTACCTCTGTTTGATGGCAGAGTATTCTTGGACTTGAATTGTACCAGCCTATCATGCGAGTTGTTTTATCGAGGGTATACCAACATCTGCGTGATGAGTGAGTATTTTACGAACCGATGTTGATAATATTTTGTTTACCTATAAATAGGATCGTTCCAACGAAGGTTTACTTCAGTTTGGTGGAAGTTGAGGCGCGAAAATAGTATCAGCCATAATGAGCTACAGAACGTGTGGCATGGAACAATGAACCAGACCGGTGATCCTAAGTGGAACATGTCGTATCACATGGTGTAAACAAGGCTTTTACTGTTCAGTTGGTTTTCCGGTTCGTTTCCAGGCTCTAGCTTACAAGCAGCGCACGGAAAGAGTATATCTTCTGGTGTTCCCTTCTTCATCATCCCCTTTCCGACCTGATATCGATGGATTGATTTACTCTTGTCTTCGGCCAATCGTTGCAGATCGATGGGTCTATGCGTCAAGCGCTGTCTGCTCCGAGTCGGCTGAACTGGATAACCCCTTCCTTGAGAGTGCGTCAGTGCCGCGCTGGGTGACAGTATCAGCTACACATATGAGCGATCCAGAGTTGAACTTTGTTTATCTCTAAATCTGGTCTACTTTTGTTCCCATTCATCCAGGCGCCGATGAGTATTCAATGTCTCCATTGCTCCGATGTCAGGGATCTGTTCGGGGAACTTCGTCGTATTGTTACGACACATCTGCTCCTTGTTTAGCCCGTAGCCTCGTTAGTGGAACATCAAAATCTGTTAGTTATCAAGTTGTCAAAATGAGATTCCTCGTCCAGCCAAGTGATTCCCCTCGAGGATGCCGGTTCTACTCATAGATCTCCTTCGATAGTGCAATCAATAGGACTCTTCATCCAGTGCTTGATGTCTCAAAAAGTTCGAAGTAAATGGTCTTCCGAGCTCCAATCAGGGGCACATCTATCATCCACGCTTGTTTGCAGATCACCGAAGCGCTTCATCATCTAACTCCATGGTCGAAATGGCCACCCAATTGATTTTCAGGCGGTGTCTTGGTACGTATTCTTTACAGCACCTTCCCGACCAACATAAAGATGGAAGAAATAGATTTCATATCACTTTCTCAATATATGCGTACTCATCTAATTCCTCCTTTCTGTAGCCATATTGAGGAACTCGCATCCTATGTTTTCTTGATGTTTTCCGGATTTTACCGGACAAAGGCTCGCGACTTTTTTAGTGCTTCGACGTTTTTCTGACATCCCGTCGCCAAGGCAAGTCTTAATTCGAAACATTATCTGCTAGGGAGTTGATATGAGATATCGGTAGTAGATCAAGGACTCTGGGGTACTCAATATGAACTCGGTTCCGGTAGGGAACCCAGGCCGTTTTCGTTTCTTAGTGTTCACGACAGTCTCAATGGCAATGGACCTTCTCGTTTGAACTTTGCCCTGTCATTTGATCTGAATCTATGGCTACAGAAGCTGGATATATGAAGCCGCGAACACACCTCTTTGCTCATATATCATCGTCCACCTACACCTACTATGGAGGTTCCACCACCTGACCTTGTCCAAGATGAGAGGAGAGTCATTTTTAATGTTCTCGAGCTGAATATGGACTGTTTGATTCTGGAATCCCTGTTGCACGGCGAGGATATCTTCTATTTCTGAGATATACCTCTTAAATTGTTTACCTTGCAGGTCTATACACAGGCCTCGTTGTGGTGACTTTATGGACTATGTGTATGTCGACTGACAATTCCGATCGCAGCAAGATACTAGCTAAATCTGTACAGTCGTTTCTCCCAAGCGGTCACAAGGCACATTCTTGCGTGCCATAATCATCATGCTTTATGTGCTCTCGACTATAACGTTCACGAAAGATTGGATTTTCGAGCGCCGCGCATTCATTAAGTATGGCAACAATTATTACCACGTGTACGCGGCACTGGTGCATGCTAGCCCCTGGTGGAGAGCAGACTTTCTCATCAGCAGTATCACTGGTGGCATAAGCACGCTTCTTGTTGATGTCACTATTGTATGTCATCTCATTTAGTACAGGCAATCAAATAATAACTGGCTTGTGGTAGATATGGCGTTGCTGGATACTCTGGGATCGTAAATGGCGGGTGGTATTTATACCAATAATTTGTACCGTGGCTGGAATGGGTGAGCCTCGTTTCTCTTTTGGATATGCTATTTGTTAAGTATTTCAGCCATGAAGACTATACAAACCCTCAGTAATCTCCTCAGTTTCACCTATGATATTAGAAAATCCGCACAATTTGCAGGAGAAATCGACTGGTCGTTGATCTATATCCTGATGACGCTCGCCACCACCGTCATATGTACAATTTTAATTCTATATCGTATTGTCCGCCTTGCGCATAGGATATCCTTATTCCGAAGCATCATTTCCACTCTGGTTGAGTCCTCGGCGATGTATTCTCTGGTATTAATCGTGTACTTAGCGCTGGTGGTGAAGAATTTGGAGATCGCCTATTATGCAGACACCTTTGCGTCATATGTTAAAGTAAAGAGAACTCTGGATTCACCTTTGTCCAATGGCTCATATTGTAACAGGTCATCGCACCGACGCTTCTGGTGCTACGCGTGGCAACCATATCGAACTCCAATTCCAGTAACGAAGAGCAGACTTCCAGAGATTTATCGGACATTTGTTTTACGCGGATGGAGGAAAACAGTTGTGACGACGTCAGTGACCCGAGTAGCACAGGATCTCACTGTGGAACTGGTACGACCGAAATTGTATGAATTCACATCCGTCGTCGCGGACTTGTTTCACTCTGAAGCAAAACCTGTTAAGCATATACCTGGAATGTTATGCAGCGCCAGTTTTAGTTAGCACGTGCAGGTCACGATACGATACATATAAACCAGATTAGTTTCCAGCTACAGTTGTTCAATTTAGAGTTATCAGAGCTTGGGAGTCCGGCAATACTTACCAACCTGCTGTCTCAGTAGGGACAGTTGGAAGTTGAGAACTCAGAAAATCGATGACCACGTAACAATGCTCATGTAAGGACACCAGTGATTACTTGTCTGGATTCACGTTGGCGTCAATGTGGGACAAGGTGACTGCGTGATCTCGCGTCGGCAGTGTTAATTAAAGACGTGTCCGGGAAACGGCTGGAGCACTAGCCTAAAGAACAGTAATTATAGCCAAATATCAGCCGACAAGCTCGACGACGTTTTATGACCATCATCCAGACAATGGCATCCGCAGCTCTTGTTGGTGTCGTCTTTCCTAAAACAGCCAACCGACGCCTTTGATACTTTGCTTGAGCGGTGTTCATGCAAGTTTATTTGCACATGGTTCCGAGTGCAACAATGTGATTTCATGGATCAACGATACACTACAAAAATCCGAGGACAGAGATTCAGAAAACATGAAGAAGGGAGCGTGGTATACAGCAAGTCATCCCAGCTGGAGATAACCACCCTGACGGTACCGGGTGCACTGAGTACTCAAGTACTCAAGTAAGTACTCACCCTCAAAAGCGGACTCCTTCATGTTCGCTCAAGCTCTCAAGCGAAGATGACAGTTCCTCTGTCTACCCGAGACACTAGGTTGATAAGCTATACCTTTGGACATCGTGGAAAGCCACGTGGAATTGGCGAGGTCCTGTGAAACGATATTGAATAAGTAACCAATGACCATTGGTCGACCAAGCAAAGAGTCAAGCTTTCATTGAAATTTCAAGCTTCAAGCTTCAAGAGTCCGCACGCAATGCGCATGCTACGTCATATCACGTGCATCACGTGCAGCTTTAGAGACAAGCAAGGTACTTAAATCGGCTTGCCAGGCTAACCTTTCGCGATGTACAACCAATTCCTGCTTTCCGTCTCACACGTCCGAGGATAAATAACGCGATGAAGATGAATAAAAATACCTTCGGATAGCAAAGAGAACGTCCCTCCGACTCGAAGTCGCCGAACCAAAGGTCGAATCACTTGAAGGAGTCATTGCCGCTTGTGTGGATATGCCAATGGACATTATGCTGATAAGTACTATCGTATCAGCTCGCATTCAATTACCGACCTTGGACGTGTTGCCGACTGCGCCTAAACTGATGCAGGCACGCTGTTGTTAGCAACCGTCATTCCGATGACACCCTCGAGTACGCCCTGCATCATTATTGCCTTCCGCGGTACCCTGACCATTTTAAAGATCACGGCGGCAAGTCTCGCCCCAAGGGATAACGCCTGGGCCGGATTACCGGGCGATATGCGAGGCCTTACTTGCCTGCTGTAGCGGGCAAGAACAGGACATGATTAATTGATTCTACAATCGATATCAGACTCTACGACGCCCTTGCAAGAGGTGGTTTTGTTTCACCAGTGTCCCATTTCTTTACTCATTCATCTTTTCCCTAGAGTGTTCGAGTACTTGTCCCGTCTTTCACGAACGCAGCTTCACAAGGACAAAGAGGCTGACAGGAGATCGCCTCCATGCGTGAGTTCCTTTCATCACGTTCGAAGATTATTCTCATTTTCCTGCCAGTAGCCAAGAGAAACTTCTCGATCTATGGATAGAAATTCGTAGGCATGCATAAAGTGAAGATCGACCACTTAGCTTATGAACACTGTGAGCAGCATCAAAGCCTGGGGAAAGTCTGCATCGATTGCCTTCGCCTATGCAAGACTCTGACTCCGACTACGCTCTTCCCTTCCATGCTCAATTCCTTTGAAATCCCTTCGATCCAAAACATCATTTCCCCACAATCGAATGCACCCGTCACCGCGTGCCTCGAGCCATGGGGGAGACTATCCTTCGTTCCGAAGCTTTGGAGCCTTCCGCCGAGCAGCAAGTTATTGACTGTTCCCTTCGGAAGGACTCTCCACTCTCACCTGAAGAGAAAACCTCCCAGGTCAAGCTCGTTCGGAACGTTTTCATCCACAAGGATTGTACCATTCTCTCGCATCGCTTGAACCGGGATTGTCGGAAGTAGAACAAGTCAGTTAGTGTATCTCACACCGCTCTTCAACGCGGAGACCATGTCGCATCCTTTCCTCCTCTTCAGATATGGTTATATTTCGGGGACGACGAGCTCCCGTGTACCGCAAACACATCCGTACATATGCCGTCAAGTACGACCTGTCTGGAAATCAATCACCATGCACACGATGTTATTGATGCCATCATAGCGAAGACCCCGAGGACAATTAGGATTATCAGCTTCAAGTGATATGCATATGAAGGGGCGGCGCCGGTTCCTTCGTTTGCCCTTTATGGCTGGGGAGACTTTGTAAGTCCTTCGCGTCCTTGTCCCTACATATACTGATTTCCCCAAGGTGAAGCATGCCGTGCCAGAGCCCTACGAAGACACGGCACCGCTGGACGACTGTGCCAAGCTCATCAAGGCTGATTATTTCTGGACGGGTGACTGGTCGTCATGTAGTCTCTGCTCGATGGTAGAGTATTCTTGAGCCCGCATGGTATCAGGCTACCATGCGAGTCGGTTTATCGAGGGTATAGCAGCTCCTGCGCGATGAGTGAGTCTCTTCCTTAGTATATCGTGAATGGATGTTGATAGCTGTTAGATTAGCTATGAATTGACTACGGCGAAAGACGAAGTGGATATTCACGTTCGTGGGCGCGGGTTTAGGGGCACCGGCGTAATCATGTATATCTCGTTTTTCAGTACCACATGGCAGTTCGTACACCTGTACTGTCCGAGTCATGATCTTCTCTCTACTTCTTACCATGAAAACCCTCCCGAATACTGGTTACAAGATTCTAAATCAATTGTACCCGGCTATAATGCATATTAAGAACACGATGTATTGTCCTCTAGCTATGAGAACACATCTTTTTAATTAACGGGAAACCCCCACCCAGGCGTAATCATCTACGGGATCCTGTCTATGGGTGATTGGTAACCCTGCGGATGCGGAGATCATACAGTCTCTGTGCCCGATGATCCCGACGATGTTTGATGACCATCATCCGGACTGTGGTATATGTGGCTGTTTTTGGTATCTTCTTCCCGAAAACAGCCTACCAAGGGAGTATGGTTCGCCCACGTAGCAACCATCTTTTGACGCCGCGAGATTGCATTGGTGTGGGCTAAAACGCGTCCTACAAGGAGCGTCGGGGCGATGGCCTTGAAGATATCAGATCCTTGTATAAAAGCAGAGCGACGTATAAGCTCACCCTGACATAAGCAGCAATAGTATCGGCGTAATAGCCAACTTGCAAATTTTTTGACACCAGTGCGACATAGATTATTAAGGAAAGTGTATACATCGCCGACGACTCGAAAAAGATCTCGACGATTTTCCGGGAGGCGGTTATCTCTGGCGTGTAACGAACGATGCGATAAGTAATCAAGAATGTGCACAGGAGTGTTGTGGCTAGAACCAAAACGATGTAGATTAACGACCAGTCGATTTGCGCTGCGAATAGTCTAGTGTCGTCGGTGAGATTGCGAATATCACTAAACATTTGCATGCCTTTCATGGCTGAAATACTCGTTGAATGGTATATCCAAAAACAAAAAAGAACGACCCACCTGTACCGCCGACAACAAAGACCATTGGTACAAAGATCACTCGCCATTGATGATCCCAGAGGGCCCAACAACGCCATATCTACACCATGTCAACTTCTTTCGCATTGAGCTGAGTAAATAAAATGACGTACAATAGTAATATCGACGAGAAATGTGCTTATTCCACCGGTGATACCACTGACCAGGTAGTACGCTCTCCACCACGGGTCGACGTCCACATATGTTTCGAATATGGTGTAAGAATTGTCACCGTGTCTAATAAAAGCACGGTGTAGAAATGCCCAGTCAACCCCGAACAGTATTGTTGATAGACCATAAAGCGTGATGATGATGGTGCATAGAAATATACTGCGTGACCGCTTGGGAGAAGAAACTGTATGGACAGGTTAATACATCTCCTGACACCGACAGGAATAATAAACGTACATATAGTCCATAGTGTCATGGCTACGATGCCGGTGTATAGGCCTGCAACCGGAATTTAATTATAAAGACATGCTACAGGAATAGAGGGTTTTCTCACCATATAGCGAGGCTTGCATAATCATACGATTCAGGTTTAGGTCGAGCTCGTCAAAGATAATCCTCTTTTCACCTTGGGAAAGATCAGGTGGAGCCTCCATTGTAGAGGGAAGGATACGAGCGATACGGTATCCTCGTCGCTTAATATACCGGATGGAAGATCTAAGCCTGAGAAGACGATAATGTCAGGACAGGCACAATACGTCTTAATGTTTTCACCTTGTCGCAGCATAGACACGGGCAGTGACGCGCACTGAACGTTTGAACAATCACTCTGATGAGATATCTTACCTTCGTCTCACAGCCTTGACATGTCATCCGCCCCAGCCAATATTCCGTGCTCTGATTTATAGCTCTCACAATGCCGGAGTCAGTGAGAGTTAATGCATTGAATTTGCCGTACCAGCGTTGTACAGCCCGATAACGTCGTTATATCAAGATGGATAGCCTACGTCCACCGTTCGCGCACAGCATACAGCTGTCGGAATCACAGAACGAACTACCATCAATGATGGAGCTACTTATCAATACGAACCCAAACTTGAAGATCGTTTCATCGTTGTTAAGTGGATACCCGCTAGCGCCGGCGTGCCTGCACAAGGATTCAAATTGAAATATATCTGCCGACAGAACGGCATATCACTTGATCATATCCTGACGTCAACAAGGATTCAAATTTCAAATCAGTTTGGTGCTTCGTCCTTTCCTCCCACGACGTATACCCAGTCCTTGCTCTCCGTACCCCGCGTCTGCTAGCGCTGGATGAACATCGAAATGAGGAGGTGTAAAATGCTTCGAGATAGCCCAAATGTGCCGCCGACGGGAAGTCGATGAACAGTGAATGGATATCGCAAAGTCAAGAAACTCGTGAAGGGCACTGGCAGCTTTTTTTAGAGACGCCAGTGGACAGCTTGCTCTCCGTACGTGGATATATGCATTTTTCCTTGCTATATGGGCTGGGCCTCATACGTGGAATAGATCGTTGAACTACTGGATCCTCTTGGCTTAGTGTGTTTGGCGCGTTTATTGAAGGTTTTTGGCGCAACCTAGCATCCCAGTCCTACATTTATGTCTGGACGTTTGTGGAGAGAAACATAAGAGTGCTCCTAGAGGACCCCTCATGATCTCAGAGCCCGCCTTGGCGAATTTGGTTATCGTCCCGGTGTATCATGAGCGTCGTTTTGATTCGGATGTGTTTCTCAGCTCAATGTATCTGTATTTCTGCACAGGCAATATTCAAAAAACACAAGAACTTCTTGTCATGACGCGCGTGAGTCCCAATAGCGTCGTTGTCCGATATCAGCCTCATCCCCTCGTCTTAGTACACTAGGACTCACTGCCCTTGTACGCGTTCCGGAATGATCTCAAACTGTCGTGAGCACGTTGCTAGTGGTGACCCTTACTCAGATAGCACCGTTGAGTATGTTCTGCATCGTTGTTACATTCTGTGGTGTCCTGACCACTTTCTAGAGTTTGGTGGAAAGCGTCGCCCTGGATCCTTTCTCCTGTGGGATTACGAGATGGGCACGGCTTGCGCTGCCTGCAGTAACGAGCATGAAAAGTATACGCTCATACAAGCAAAATCAAGCTCTTTAGCGCACTTGCGAGAGGTGGGTCTTTTTTTGGCATCGTGCCTTGTTGCTTATGATCTTCTTGCTAGAGGGTATCCGAGCGCTCTTCCTGGCTCTCGCGAATGTAGCTCGATGAAGTCAAGGGCGACCAAGAGATTGAACGGAGATCGTCTCCAAGCGTGAGTCCCTTTCCTATATTAGAAGATGGTCCTCATTCTTCTGTTAGTATCAATATAACGGATACGGAGTACAATTTGCTGCTATGCCTACCATCGAGGGCAAAGCCATAGCCTTGCGAACGACACTCGGCCTATTACAGATCGAAGTATGTCACCTTCTTATGCAGCGAGATACCCTTCAATATGATTCTACGTCAGTTCGGACGAATATACAATGAAATCTTATGGGAGACATGAAAGGCGAAAGCTGACCGCCTGATTCCAGAACGTCACGAGCTGCTTCGAAGTTGAAGGACAGTCGTTATCGACTACCTCCACCGGCACAAGACTCTAACTCCGAGTTCGCTCTTCCCTCCGATGTTCAACCTCTACGAATTGCCTCCCATTCCAAGCATCATCTTCCCACCACCGAGCAAGACAGCCCTTGAATCACAGACGGCACTCTTAAGCGCGGAGTCTTCTTTCAAGCATCGAGTTATTGACCTTGCCTCCGGGAAATATCCCCTCCACCAGCGCTGAGGAGAAATCCTCCCGGTTCAAGGTTGTTCGGAACGTTATCGCTTGCAAAGAGATTGCATCATCCTTTCGTGGGGCCTCGGCCCGGGAAGAACGCGCCGGTCCGGTCCTTTACCCCCCATTCTTGCGTTAGCATGACCATTGCGCCACGACGGTGAGCTTCTGCGTACTGCAGCCGTGGAGCACGACCAGCCTAGAATCCGACGATTGTGCATATGATGGCGGTGACGATCTCGTCACCTGTGTTGGCAGTGATTCTAAGCGACCATTGGGGATGAGTTGGACGACGACACGGAGGATAACCTATTCAAATGCTCCAAACTCCCGAGCGAAAGTGCGCGTGTGAGGAGGGTGGCAAGTCCTATTTTTGCGCTTCACAGGCGCAGAGACTTTGTAAGTTCCCGTCTCCTCTTTGCTCCCTGCATATATTGATGTACTGGTATTCTACAAGGTGAGAGATATTCTTGCAGAGCGCTGCAAAGACACGACGTCGCTCGAAGACCACATCAAACTCGTCGACGCCGATATTTTCTGGATGGCGAAGGGTTCGTCCTGGAGTGCTCTATGGCGGCGTATTCTTGAGCCTGCAGTGTACGGACCTACCGTAAGAGTAATTTTATCAGAGATATTTTACTCGTAAAAGGATTCGACATATATGCGCAACGAGTTGTAGCGCCAGTTCGAATCAGATACACGCAGGACACGCTACGATATATACGGACTAGATTCATTGTCTATCTTCAGCTGTACGCCCAATCCTTCAATTCAACCCTCCCAAACATAGCTAAAATCCTCCCTTGTCTGGAATACCCGTCAATATCCGGGAAGCAGTGTGTTACGACTGCTTTTCGAAGTACACTGCACTTTACCGGCATCTCTTTTGCCATTCAAGACATTTTCAAGTGAAGAATCATCTGACAATCATTCGAGATCCCGATGAAAGCTCTGCTGAATCCGAACTCCTAGTAACCTTCTAATTTAATGGCCATACATAGGCTATAGTATATAATTAGGAATACGATGCATTGTCCTCTAATTATCCGACACATCAGTTCATTGACGGGGTATCTTGATTCACGCGAAACCAGGTATATCTCTATTGGTAACACTGTCAATTATAGAGATCATACCGTCTCCTTGCCCGACAATCCCGACACCATTTGATCTCCATCATCTGGGCTGTGACTGTTATCGTTACCCTCCCTAAAGCAGCCGACCAAGGGAGGATGGTTCTCCCACTGAGCAACCATCTGTTCTCGACGGCGGTTCGCATTGGCATGTGCTGAGACGCGTCCGACTAAAAGAGTTGGGGCGATGGCCTTGGGAGGTTTCAGATCTTGGACCAAAGGCCAAAGCGACGTAAGCTCACCCTGACATACGTAGCAATGATATCGGCATAATAGGAAGATTCCAAATTCCTTGACACGAGTGCAATATAAATGATCAAGGAAAGGGAATACAACGCGCACGACTCGATCAGCATCTCGATTATCCTGCGCGTAGCGCTCATCCTTGGAGCATGCCAAACGATGCGGTAAATAATCAAGACCGTACACAGCACTGTTGTAGCGAGGGTCAAGAAGATATAGATCAATGACCAGTCAATTTGTGCTTCAAAAACTCCGGTCTTGCTGATGTCATCGTGAGAGTTGTGGAAAGCGCTGACCATTTGCATGATCTTCATGACTGAGATGCTTGGTGAAAAGGATGTCTGAGGATGAAGAAAGAGACTCACCCATGCCAACTACAGCACAAACCATTGGTACAAAAATTACTCGCCATTGGCGTTCCCAGAGCACCCAACAACGCCATATCTATTACGCGTCAGTTCCTGTGGTTTAACTGGACTAAATGAGAGGACATACAATTGTGAGATCAACAATAAACGTGCTTATACCGCCAGTGAGTCCATTGGCGAGGGAGCATGCTTTCCACCATGGACCAACTTCCAGCAGCGCTGTGAGCCTACTGTAATAATTGTCGCCATGTTCGATGAATGCGTAGCGCTCTAATGCCCAGTTAATCCCGAATGGTATCATCAAGAGAACGAAAAGCGTGATGATGATGGTGCGTAGGAATGTACTGCGTAAGTGCTTAGGAGAAGAGGCTCAATTGTGAGTTCAGTGATTGTGTGAGTCTGTTCAGGATAGTTGACATACATATAATCCATAAAGTAACTGCCACAATGCCGGTATATAGGCCTGTGAGACGAGGGTCTAGAAGGAATATTTTGGAAATAGAGGGATGGACTCGCCGTGCAATAATGCTTGCAGCATCATAGTGTTAAAATCCTGGTCAAGTTGGTCAAAAATAACACTCTTATCATCCTGGTCAAGGTCAGGGGGTGAAGTCTTCATCGTAGAGGGAGATAGTGCATGGAAGGCATACTCATCGCTTCATATGGCTTATGTCTGGAGAATTTGATACCAGATCTGAACTGAAGAAGAGGGAGGGATCAGGAAAACCAGTCAATACGTCTCAGAATTGCTTTCACCTCGTTGGTAGTGGCGAAAAAATACGCAGCATCCAAGGATAAGTATCCGAGCCATCATTTTGATAAGATCCCCTTGTCGTCACGCGGCTGTTACCTGCGAGTTGCGCCCGGTCCTGATATTACTGAAACCCCCGGTTTGTCATGAAAAAGTGGACTATCCATTTGGAATCATCGAACGAACAGCGGTACGGCTACTGCACTGCATTAAGATAAGTCGGACGCAGTTATGAATTACACGCACTCGAAAGTTCAGGATCAAATAAACTGGTGCTAGCAGATGATAGCTGCCGATATCCACAGAGCAACGAGGCGGTTTCTGTTTGACCAACATTTGTCCTCCCGAGGGAATGGTCGGTATAGTGGCTCACCTCAGTAGATCATATCCTCAGGAGAAGACAACTTGGACCAAGTAGCATATCGTTTCTGCTACGGGGCCGCACTCGTGTTCTTTGCCTGGATGACTCACGAGTCAAGTTTCAACGAGTTTGTTCATAAGAAGGGAGTGCACGTACGTGACTATGGGTTAGACCACTATCGCAGAAGGCAGCCCCGACGTTGGTGTTCGCTTCGAAGTGTGCCTGGTCTTCCACAAAGAAATCTTGTTTTGTTGCTGTTTCGTGCATTATGATGCAATTATTGGACAAAGAGGCGGACGGTTCGCAGCAATAGCATCTGGCGGAGAATTGTGGATCTGGCAAAAACCCGAACTTTGAGAGTGTTTTCGCGAAGTGAAAAACAAACCTTAGTTTCGGCCTTCAAACCGTCACGGATTCCCATCCAGATCGGTACGCCCGGAGAACATGTATCCGAGGCTAGTCGGACAGACTGAGGGTAGATGTTGATCACTGTGAGAAAGAATGGCAGGCGCTCCCCGGCCCGGATCGAAATCGCTGTTGTGGATTTCTCGGTTTCTTCTGTGTCGAACATCGTACTGGCGCGCTACACTTTGGCGGGCGTGAACCTGTATTCCGACGTTAGCCTAGCCTATGATCCTTACTGGAGAACTTGAAGACGAAGTCAGAAGATTGCCGACATGTATACCAGTTATTCATTACCTCGGACCTGGACGAAGAGGATGAGTATCATCACGTACCGCATCGATTCTGACCTACTTCATACGCGTCTGACACTCCACAACGAATAGATCCGTTCTGAGGGAACCAAATGCGAATTTACACTTCGCGGTCCTCGCCAGACAGGGTAATTATACTGCCGTGATAAGCTTTGTCAGATCAGAATCTTGTTTTAGAAGAGAAAAACACGCGCTAATTCATCGTAGGTGTTCAACTAACCGGTGCATTACCCGCAGGAGTTCGCTGGTTTTGATATTCCGTAATCATTCGTGTATAGAGACGGCGCAAGATCATCTAGGTCTTGATTGCCTGGTTTCGAGAATTCCGTAGGGCCCGGGATTTGGGAGATTACTCAGTGAGAGCAAGGGTCATTATCGCGACTTGCCGTGGATCCAGAGAGAATTGATCGGCAAAAACGCGTGCAGAACACGTAAACGGACGCGATAGAGAACAGAGTCGTAAAGTCATGGTGTGAAGGAAGGAGGTCGGGCCGAAGAGTGACTGGTCTGTCTTACGTCATCATTGCTCTTTGGCTTCAGCCAGTTTGCTGCACATTATTTGTACCGTCAACTGGCCTCGCTTCACGAATCCAACGCGGCGTGTACTATAGCTTATCTGGCCCTGCGACTGCTCCCCCGGCGGCTGTACTCAGCAATGGCTCTCGCCAATTCGACCCTTCAAGTTATCCGAGTCACCGAGCTGCAAATGAAGGAAGGGCGTGTTTGGACGATTCTTTCGTAGTCCAATTCCTACGTGAATATATTCATATACTGTTAGCTGTGCCGTGCTGATAAGTTCCCAGAGGAACCTGTTAATAACGTCCGGCTTGGTCTTCGCTATAGCCAGCACAGCCGCCAATGATTGGACAACGACTTTGAGATGCTCGTGCACGCCGCAAAACACTCTCTGTATGACTTCTGGCTCTATTCCTGTGTGACGATCGTGGTAGGTATCAGTGAGGTAGGGGTATCAGATATATATCAGGTGCGTTCCTTTTCTCTCCGCTATGTCTATTTCCACTTAGCTCTATTTTCCAGCGTCTTGTACTGCCCTGAACTATAGCTGCTGCACGAGAGCTCCGCTGCCAATAGGGATGGGCATTATCGGGCGAGAACCAGCAAAGCACCAAGAGGGTACCGGTGCATCACCACCTCCCCTCTCGCATCAACATGGCTATTTGGCCGAGTAACCCGGCACGATGGTGCATCCAGCCCCGTCGCCACATTGTTTCCAACAAATCCATCTCGGCTCGTTCGCCTCGAATAATCGCACAACATAATCATTGTACGTTCATTGGATCCTGGTTGACGGAGATGCCGTCTTCCAAGGCTGCTATTGGCGGGTCTAAGGCTTGCTTGTGGGCAGCTGTGTGGTCGTTGGATGCCAGAATATCAAACCAATACACTGTAAGCCTTGTCTGTTATGTTCCAGCTCGATGATAATGTTCTGATATAACCACAGTTTTGCTATAAGACATCAACGACCACGCAGGAACTCCTTCTCAGGACACGAATATGCTCTGCATATATGCCACTACAGTTATGCCCGAACCCAAAAGGCAGCTCATACGATCGTCACAGCAAGATCTACATTATTGATCTTGAACGCGTTCCGGAATCCGTTTGGGCTGATGAGCGGATGCTACTCGTAGCGACCCTCGTTCCGATATATCCTTTGAGTGAGTGCCCTGATGACTTTCTAGAGCGCGCTGGCAAATGTCATCCCGAAGAATCTGTCTCGTATGAGACTGTGAGGCGATATGCCAAGCTTTGCTAGCTAAAGTGAGCGCAACACGCTTACACAATTGAGCTCAAGTTTTACTGCGCCTTTCGATTGGTAGGTCTTTGCTTCGCTGATGTCATTGTCATTCTTCGCGGTCCTTACGGGTCTTCGTAGAGCGTATCTGGGCGCTTTTCTTGTTGATGCAAGTCCTCGGAAGTCGCCGATCCATCCCACACGCCCGCTGGCTCCTCGGAGATGAATAACGCGACGGAGACACAAAATACGGATGACAAAGAGAACGTCCCTCCAACTGGAAGCCACCGAATTAACAGTCGAAACACTTGCAGGGGGGGTTGGTACTTTCTTCGACGTGCCAGTGGAAACCATGCTTTCCGTACGTCGATGTATGCGTCTTTTCTCTTGATATATTTACTCATGTAAAACATAGATCTTCGAACGTCGGATCCGTTGGACCTACTGCATCTTGCGCCCTTTCCAGCACGTCCTGATGTCTTTAAGTCGTCGATGTCTGCATCGAAGGCTGCGACGGAAAGTTTTTGAGGGCGCCCAGGTCAGCTTCACTGTGGGACCGCTTGGGTATGTCGGTTTCGCTTGTATTCATTTCTCTGTTCAACATCTCTGTGGATCTGTTATGGGGCGTCTCAAAAATATCGGCATATTCTTTTCATGGCACGTATATTCACAGTGTGTACACGTCTACAGTGAGTCTCCATGTATTCATTTCCCGAAATTCAACTCATACTATAGTCTTAGTTCGAACTCGATCTCTGACCTTGGACGTGTCCGTGACTGTGATTGAACTGATGCAGACACACTGTTGATATTGACCGTCTTTCCAAGAATACCCCTTAGTACGACCTGTATCGTTGTTACTTTCCACGGTACCTTGACGACTGGAGATCACGGGGGAAATCATCGTCACCACGAATCCTATCTAGTTAGGGATTATTCGGAGATATGCCAGGTCGCAAACGGAGCATGATTATACCATCGAAATCAAGTTCTATGGTGCCTTGTGAGAGGTGACTTTGTCTCTCCAATGTCGTGTCTCGTTATTCATTCATATTTTTAGAGTGCTCGTCCCGTCTTCCGTGAACGTAGCTTTTACAAGGACAAGGAGACTGGCAGGAGATCGCAATGTGTAAGTTCCGTTCATTACATTCGAAGATGATCCTCATTCTCCTGCCAGTAGCCAAGAGAAGCATGTGGACCTTGGATACGGAGCGGAATTTGTAGCTATGCTAAAGTGAAGATCGCACTTATCTCAAGAACACGATGAGCTACTTCAAAGCCGGAGGAAAGCTCCACGCTTACCTGAAGAGAAATCATCCCAGGTGAAGCTCGCTCGGAATGTCTTCGTTTGCAAGGATTGTACCATCATCTGGCGTGGATTGAACCGGTTTTGTCGGAAGAACAAACCATTGTATATCACGCCACTCTTCGACCCCAAGACCATGTCGCATCTCTTTCTTGGTGATTATCACACCAGGAACGACGAGCTCCAGCATACCGCAAACACATTCGTACGTTGGCCATCGAGTACGACCTGTCTCGAAGTCAACGACCGTGCACATAATGTTGTCAATGCTTCCATAGCGGAAATCCGGAGACCACGGCCACGGCAGTCCTAGATGATGAAAATTAGGATTATCACCTTCACGTAATACGCGCATGAAGAGGCGGCGCCGGTTCCTTCGTTTGAGCTTTATGGTTAGCGAGACTCTGTGAGTGTTCTGCATTCTTTTAGCGTCATATATTGAATTCCCCAAAGTAAAGCGTGTCAGGAAGGCACGACGCTGCTGGACGGACGACTACGTAAAGCTCGTCAAAGCTGAATCCTGATACCTTCTCGGCGGATGATTGGTTCATCCTGGAGTCTCTGCTCGATAGCAGAGTACTCTTGAGCCCGCATTGTATCAGGCTATCATGCGAGTCATTTTATCGAAGGTATCACAGCACCTGCGTGATGAGTGAATCTCTTCCTTCAAATTTCATGAATGGGTGTTGATAGCTGTTCGCTTAGCTATGGATTGGCTACGGCTAAAGAAGAGGTGGATATGGATGTTCGTGGGCATAAATTTTTACCTGAGCAGAGGAGTGCAACGACGTTGGAGGGGATAGGCGTCATGATCGTGTTTCAGAGTTGTCTCTGTTCAATGGCACATAACATGGCGGATCGTACCCCTCTACTCTCTGAGTCATGGTGTCTCTCTACCATGGCTAAATCACCTACCAAAGCGTCGTCGAAGACTCAGGGAGATGCCGAATACGCGTTCATCCTCGGTAAATACAGAGCCCCAACGATCTGTAAAGTCCCTGGAGATTATATCGTATGGTGCAGGAAGACCAATGTGTAACTATACCCACGACCTAATCTTGTTCTCCTTCATCCTTTGGTGCGAGGTCAGAGATGTGTTTGAAGAACTTCGTTTCATCATTACGACATATCCACCTCTTCTTTCTCGCTTTTCTCCCTGGACCT
The DNA here is from genome assembly GCA_902506015.1 of Armillaria ostoyae. NCBI lineage: Eukaryota > Fungi > Basidiomycota > Agaricomycetes > Agaricales > Physalacriaceae > Armillaria > Armillaria ostoyae. Next base: position 3,798,898 of record LR732076.1, on the reverse strand, counting down.
CTTTGGTGATAATCAACTCGAATCCCCGAGCATGTCGATGGTCCCTCAACCCATAGCCCCGTCACTGGCATATCAAAATCGATCAGTTATCAAGTTGTGAGATCCTCGTCCAGCCAAGCGATTCCCCTCGGGGTTGCCGGAGCTGCTTATAGATTTCGTTCGGCAGTACAATCAATGGGCCTCTTCTTCATCCAGTGCTAGATCTGTTGAGAATTCGAAGTATTTTGGTCTTCGGCGAGAGCAGAGCCCATTTCTATCGAAATCTATGTTGGTTCGCAGATCGCCGCAGGATTTTATCATCTAACATTGGCGTCGAACCACTCACCTGATTCATTATCAGACAATGTCTTGGCGCGTATTCTCTACGATCTTTTCCCTGTCTGTTGATCTGAATCTATAGCTGCGGAAACTGGGTATATGAAGCCATGAACATACCTCATTGCTCATATAGCACCTTCCGCTTACATCTACTATGAATGTTTCGCCACCTGACCTTTCCCAAGATGATAAGATTGTCATTTCTAACGCTCTACACCTACATCTGAACGCGATGATTTTGGAAGCCTTGTTGCATGGCAAGTTCATTCGCTATTTCTAATATATTTATTATAGATCTTCGTCTCGCAGGTCTGTATACCGGCATCGTAATGGTCACCTTATGGACTACGTGTATGTCGCTTCCAAATCCTGATGAGATCCATGAAATTTGTTAACCTCACAATACAGTCTCTCCACTGAAGCAAATACGCTATACATTCCTGCGTACAATCATCACCATGCTTTATGTTCTTAGGACGATATCGTTAGCGATGGACTGGGAATTTGAGCGTCGTATTTTCATTGAGTACGGCGAAAATTATTCTACCAGGTTCACAGAGCTGATGGACGATGGTCCATGGGGGAGAGCATACTGCCTTGTCAATGGTATTACTGGTGGCACTAGCACACTTCTTGTCGATGTCACTATCGTACGTCAACCCGCCTAGTCCTGTCAATCAAGATAATTAATTTGTTGTAGATATGGCGTTGCTGGATGCTCTGGGATCATCAGTGGCGAATTGTTTCGCTACCGATTATTTGTGCTATAGCTGGAACAAGTGAGTCTCCTTATTCGTCTTTAGATGTATCATGCACTAAGTTTATTAGTCATGAAGACTATGCAAATCCTCAGTTATTTCCCCAATTCTACGGATGATATTAGAAATACCGGAGGTTCTGCGCACTATTTCATCGACTGGGTGTTAATCTACGCCCTATTGACACTTGTGACAACCCTCATGTGCACGGTCTTGATTGTGTATCGTATCGTCCGCTTCGCACATAGGTTATTGGTCTTCCGGGGGATCCTTTCTGCTCTTATTGAATCCTCCGCGATTTATACGCTGGCGCTGATCGTATACCTAGTACTGGTGGGGAGGAATATGATAGCTGTTTATTATGCAGACATTATTGCATCGTACGTTAAGGTAAAGATATTTCTGGATTAATTTCCATTCTACAACTGATTGTTTCCTCATTATACGATAGGCTATCGCGCCGACGCTCCTGGTGCTACGTGTGGCGGCCAGGTCGAACTCCGGCTCTAGTAATGAGGAGCACAATGCTTCCAGAGATTTATCTGTCATTTGTTTTCAGCGGATGGATGAAAACAGCTGTGACGATATCGGTGAATCGAGTGTCCCAGGTTCTCATTACAGAACTTCCACAGCTGAAAGTGTATAGATTCGCATCCGTGTGGAGCTATTTCACTTTTGAATAGTTGCCTATTCAACATGTCCCTTCCGTGATACTATGTAGCACCAGTCAGAATTAGATACGTACAGGTCAAGTTACGGTTTATATACAGAAACTACTTTCTACCTGCGGCTTTTTCAAGTAAATCTATAAAGGCCTTCAATTCAATTACTGCTACCTTGGGAGTTCGGTGACGCTAACCTGTTATTTCTCATAGGGAGTATTTCAAGTTGAGAAAATGGATGTCAGTATAACGAAGCTCGTGCAGGGAACTAATCCCTCGTCCGGAATCCACATTGACGTCGAACTAGAGAGGTATTGCGAGCGCTATCGAGGTCCAATTCACTGGACCTTCGTTTTTATTTGGCTATTGAAGACATCTTCAAGAAAACAATGAGCTGAGAGTGATCTGACCTCACGATGAAAGCTCTCCCGGATATTAATTACAGCTAAAGTTCTAAATTAATGGTTGAGGCTATAATATATATTGAGAATGCAATATACCGTCCTACAGCTACTTGACACATCAGATAATTAACGGGGTACTTTGATTCATGTGAAACTGTCTACTGAATGTATATCTCTATTAGTAACACTGCCGACACGGAGATCATGCAGTCTCCTTGCCCGACGATCCCGACAGCATTTGATGACCATGATCCAGGCAATGGCATCCGCGGCTGTTATTTGTATCTTCTTCCTGAAGACAGCCTACCAAGGGAGGATGGTACTCCCACGTAGAAACCATCTTTTGTCGCTGCGAGATCGCATTAGCGTGGGCTGAAAAGCATCTGACCAGGAGCGTCGGGGCGATGGCCTTGAAGATATCAGATCCTTGAATAAAAGCAGAGCGACGTATGAGCTCACCCTGACATAAGCAGCAATAGTATCAGCGTACTGTACTATTTCATTCAAATCGAACGTCATGCGTCACGAAGGCCCCGTTCGGGTACAAAAAACTACTGTTGGTCACGAATCACGGGAGGATCGTTCGAATTGATTTTGCACTCTGTCACAAGTCCAAAAGCAAAAGTTTTCCCTAACCAAGCCTAAACTGGATAAAAACTTGAAATTTTGCTAGGAATGCGTCCCTTTTCGATCTTCGCTGTAAAATATTTCAAATTTTCATCATAAAGCTGTACATTCGAAGCTGATTCCAAATTTTGAGGTTCGAATTGGTCCAAACGTGTCATGCATCACACCGTGGTTCGAATTGAATGTAAATAGTACAGTAATAGCCAACCTCCAAATTTTTTGACACCAGTGCTGCATAGATTATTAGGGAAAGTGAATACATCGCCGACGACTCGATAAAAATCTCGATGATTTTGCAGGAGGCGGTTATCTGTGGCATGTAACGAACAATGCAATAAATAATCAAGAATGTGCACAGGAGTGTTGTGGCTGGAACCAAAATGATGTAGATTAATGACCAGTCAATTTGTGCTGCAAATGGTCTAGTGTCATTGGTGAGATTGCGAAGATCACTAAACATTTGCATGCCTTTCATTGCTGAAATACTTGTTGAATGGTATATCCAAAGACAAAGAACAATGACCCACCTGTATCACCGACAACAAAGATGATTGGTACAAAGATCACTTGCCATTGATGATCCCAGAGGGCCCAACAATGCCATATCTACACCATATCAACTTCTTTCGCATTGAGCTGAGTAAATGAAGTGACATATAATAGTAATATCGATGAGAAATGTGCTTATTCCACTGGTGATACCACTGACCAGGTAGTATGCTCTCCACCACAGGTCGAAGTCCACATATGTTTCGAATATGGTGTAAGAATTGTTACCATGTCTAATAAAAGCATGGTGTAGAAATGCCCAGTCAACTCTGAACAGTATTGTTGATAGACCATAAAGCATGATTGTAAAGGATCTGCCACGCGATGAGTCTTCGACCCAGAAATGAGTATGAGTTGGGCATATATTGCCAGAAGAAAGCTAGGTCAAAGACATGAAGGCATGGTAGAAAGTAAAGGTTAAGATAGGAAACATCTGAAATTGGCACATACGTAGCTGCCTGCAACCCATATGTAAATATAGCTAAAGAAATGATGCAATAATAACTCCATAGAGATTCACATCCCTTACACCCTCCCCCTTGAGATTGGGCATAGGGAATCAATCTAGACAATAGAATGAAATTACAACAAGATAACAAGATTGTTTTGTGAATCGTGCTTGTTGACTTTGCCATCAACATTCGGGGTCAAGCCTCCAGAAGGAATGGTCATTGCTGAATAGGCCTTGGTTGATGGGGAAGCTGTAGGAGCAATTGACAAGTGCGGAATAGATGGGCCTGCATCAGAAGCATTACCATCTTCAGCCATAGGTATGTCCGCATCTCCGGTCATGGGCAAAGAGGTTTCAGGCCTGTAATCAATGCAATCAGGGTGCTGATGGCCTCTATTAGACTTGCTCATGGCCTCCCAATTAATTGGGTAATTGAGGAAATGTCTGTGATGTGCTTCAAGGATCGGAATTAAATCCCATTCAATGGGAGCCTCCAATAGATCCAAGGAGTGGAATTGTCCTGGAACATGGAGATATCATGATGGAGATCAAAATGATGGATACACCATGCGAAGTCATTGTAGGCACGAGTACAGAGGGTATCCTTAAAGTGTTGAAATTAAGTCCTGGAGATTGTGGCCATAGGTGCAATCTGCATGGAGAGATCAGTGATAAAGTATTCAGATTTTTGAATTCCTAGAATAAGCACAAACCCATGATTGAAATGAAACTTTGGAAGGATCACCCTGTGACTTGAGAAGATGCAACACCTGAGGTACTCTTCAAATCTTCAGAATCTTCAGAATTCGCAGAGTCCTGAGTATCAGCATGAGTTTCGGTGGTTTCCCCAGTGTCAGATTTGATGGGGTTAGTAGAACTTGAGGTACCTGTTGAGCAATCACTTTCATGATCGCTCGCAGAGTCCTGAGTCCCACTGGAATATTCAGACCGAGTTTCCGGTGTCCCATGTCAATTTTCTAAGGACTGGCTGTAGTGAGAGTGTTGTGGAGAATAATACTGTTCCACTTTCGAGCCTCACTCAACAATTAGAGCTTGCTGCATGATTTGATCAATGGTTGAAGCTTCTGCCATGATACCCTCATGAGTAATCTCACAACGGATTCTCATGGGTAAGGAAATAAGTAGCTGATGCCTAAATGAATAGACATCAGGTGGGGAAGGCATTATATTCGCAAAACACGTAAGGTCAGCGAATAATTGGTGTACACCACCAGCTGATGCATAGGTAACACTCTTGAAGTGTTGCATGACATCATAAAGTGAGGATTCATGAATGAATCGTCGAAAGAGACTATTAATGACTTGCATAAAGGTCAGGAAGTCATCTTCAATGTTTCCATTGCAATCTTCAATGGAATTGTTGTACCAGGTGCATGCATTGCTATCTAAAAATGTCGTGAGTGTGTTCGTACGTTGTACATCAATGTCAGATACTTGTTGAGTACCTGAGCTGTCTGTGTGATGAATAGGGCCACATATATTGGCAATCTTCATCCAATGGATGACTGAGAAGAGCCAGTTATCGAATTCAATGATATCTGGGTCCCCATGGAACTTGTGAGGACATGGAATACTTTGTAAAGATGTCTTTTGGACATTAGAATCCAGACCAAGTTGAGGAGTAAGAAGATTTCGAGCTATAAGATGCTCAAAACATTGGAAAATGGCGAGCATGACATCAGTCTCACTCCGAGGCACAGGATGATAATCAAATATCTCCTTGTTGTTAAAGATTGGATTTTCTGAGAGATATCAGACATCTTGAAATGGAGCGGAAGAAAGTAAACGATGGGGCCTGCCCAAAGTGTCTCGCTGTGAAGCTGAATGATGGCTATCAGAGTTGAAACTCACAGGAGCGTGACTTAGGAATGATTTAGCCTTCATCTGGTCTCGCGATGAATTCTCAAGACACTGATTTTTGATATCTTGTGCCATGGAAGATCGTCGGTGTGAAGACTCCCCTCACAGCAGTGCAGGAGATTCTGACTTCTTCAATGGCATACCTTCTTCATATTGAATAGGTGCCGATGTTCTAATTGATTGGAATTGTGCTTCCCTTGAACCTCAAGGAGAGAGCCTCTTGGGTTCGCAAACAGAGGAATTGAGTTCATGCTTAGTAGAAGCAGACTGAGGTTGCTTGATAGGACTTCTGTCTGTTGAAATGTCATTCGGAGGTATATCCATGTCTCTCTCCCTGTTAAAATAAGCAAAATACGAAGAAATATCCTCACATTTTGTAATTGGAGATGGTACCACATCTTGAACAGGTGGACCTCCCAAAGTTAAGCATGCATAGGCATCTCGATGTCGAGAGAATGCGACATCAGATTCCCCAGGTTGTTGAGGAAGACTTAAGGTTGCAATAGCAACCTTCAAATCATTGTTAAATGTACTTACACCATAAGAATAAATCCCTGGTGTCTTGTTTTCATCACAATGAATAGAGGAGTGAGAAACCTTTCTATTCAGAGTACTACTAGAATAATCCCAGGGGATATCTACAGCAATAAATGTACTACGAGACATCTTAGGTGATGATACATAGGAGTCAAGTGGTATATCCTAAGAGACATGATGAGAGCATCATGAAAGTGAAACAACCTCCTCATGATCAAGCAAGGTGGGCTTGACATGCAGAGGCGAAGCGAGGGGTGGCGGTGATGAGGGTACCACACCCTCAAGTAGAGATGGAGCAGCTTGCAATGTGGATGGCATGTGAGCTGGCACTGACAAGGGAAGTGACAATGGCGGGGAATAAATCCCTTTGCGAGGTAGAGGGGCAGATGCCTATGAACCATGGTGGCTCAGGGCAGCTGCACGATGGGCTGTAGGCGGCGATGAGGAGGTACGAGCCTCAGGCGAAGTGGATAGGGCAGGCGAGGGCCCTGGTGCTGTATGTGATGGGGAAATGCTCACTATGCGGTATGGAGAGGCATATACCCATGAGCCAGCATGGCTTGGGGTGTCTGCAGGCTGAGCCATTGATGTGCTCAGTAATGGGCAGAGCACAAATGAAACAAGTGTCTAGATCGTCAATCTAGATACTAAATCTCACACACACACACACAATCACTAAATGTTAAGTTCGAGGGTGAGTACAGTAGAAGCACTTGTGGTGTACTTAGATAGCAATAATCAATTGGGTTTGTTCAAAGATAGCTTTGATTCAATTCTAAAGGCATTTACATGAGATACACTAGTTGTGGTAGCGAGGTATATGAACATGGGGTTGGTAGGATACAATTATGAGTGGTTCAGACTCGAATTGACTTCATCTAGGAGAGCTTTTTAAGGCTTGACTAAAGAACACTTCAACAGCTAACAATCAAAGACCTAGATGGTCTACAAAGAGCGCAATAGCTCTAGAGTACACAGACTTGTTTACAACACAAGTGCACACACTTGCAACAAAGAACTGAAGTTCTACAAAGAGTCCTTGACTCTACAAAGAACACACAGGTCCTGGCTTCAAGTACACAACTTGCAAAGAGTCCTTGACTCTTTAACTGTTCAAACTTAAAAGTGTTCTACGGCTTATTTCACTTCAACTAGGCAACATCTTCAGTCTGTGGTTGACTTAGCATGTCTAGATCACTTTAGTTGGCTTTGGAGCGCGAGGCCTTTGGATGCAGAGCAGTTCTAGGAACTAGCAAAGCACAAACACAGGGATGACTCTTATTCCTTCTTAGTTCTTCTAGATTACTTGTAGCCACCCTTTTGGGTTGACTTGGCAAACTTAAATTCACTTCAGTCGAGGATATGCACTTAAAACCAGTGATTGATTAGGTAGCTATAAGGCTACTAGCACAAGTGTGGGGGGAATGTTTTCCTGGCATTATGCGTCTAGTCGCTGCTAATTTATACGATTTGTCGTCTAGGTATAGGAGCTAGTATCTAAAATAACTATGGTACAAGCTTTAGGTATCAATACAAACGATGAGTAATTAATTTACAAGGATTGCACCTTTCCACAGTTTCTATTCAGTTAGACGGAATGGCTATGGGTTATTCTATTGACGAGGAGTGCCCTTGTGGTCCGCAGGAACTCCTCGCTCCTCTTTCATTGCTCACCATGCAGTACACCATTCAATATGTTACGATTTTTCTATTTTTTCTTATCTTATCAAGCGCCGATCTTATCTGGATCTTATCGCATCTAATCTCGATGCTTACCCAAAGCACCATGGTCACATACCCATGCACACCGAACCCCAGAGCACTCATCACGTATGAACTCCACAGAACTCCCACCACATGAGACTGTGCTCCAGCTCCTGTCACCTTACTCCGACGGACTCACACAGTTACCAAAAGACAATTCTATTTGTAGTACGTACAGAAATGGTATATAAGTAGTGTAGCTCTTGCTGTATATTCTCCAGCTTCAAGCTAAAGTTTCAATACACCAAACTTACTCTCAGACTCACTCCTTTGCCCAGACTTTGCATTTGATCTTTGATTCTCGGTTATCAAGCAAATCTGACACTCAAGTGGTGACTGTACAAACGCGATACAGCCACTTGTTTAGTCTTGTTTGTTATACCAGAGTTTGGGTCTAACACAATACTATGGATTGTGTGGTATCTCGAGGGTGTAACCACTGATCACGATCAATTGTTGGTCTGAGACTGTATTACTTCAATCACTGTGTGATCTGGTCGGTTATCTTGGTGCCAAGTAGTGGCTATTCAGTTATTCCAGTGTTTATTCATGTTCTAGACTAAGTTCATCTCGAAATAGGATTTGTTCTGACTTAGCACTTTATTCCAGGTTTATTCAATGCATTGAGGTGGCGAGTTATCTAGTTATTCTATGATTGCTTTAATGTTTGTACTCCATAGAGACAAGTCCCTGAGATTTGACTATAATAGTCTTGGTTTGTATGGGGAATAGCATTGAATACTGAAGGCAAGTAGAGTTGACTCGTCTAGATGTCATCTCTAAGTCCATTCTTGTACTGGTTTGCTCAGTATCTTATGTAGTATTTAGCTTAACAGTGTAAAGCCTCCACTATAGCCCTTTGTACCACTTGTAGACTGCGCTATTTGATTAAAATTCGCAAAATCTATGGGTAGCCTGATACCAAGCATATCACCGTTGAAGAGACTCTGTGTGCGCAGGCTAGAAATGCAACAGTGTCGAAGACACTGATCACACCCACACCCAACACTACACACACACAAACCCTCAAGTTCGTGGGGGATTCTGATGCGATAGAAGCAGATAGAATTAGCACAACCAAACTCTCAGAATATATGATACGTCGTATAGCGATCGCGCTCGTATGGTATCTAGATTTCTCTAAGTCCAAAGGCTTTTAAAACAAGAGGAGTGACAGTTGTCGCTGGGCCTCAAGGCAAAGGTGTAGTAACAATACACACAACGTCAAGAGATGCACACAAAACCCTCAGTAAGTCTCGAGCGACACACAAAATGACCTCAAGTTACTTAAAACACACAATACACGACTCAAAGCTTCGCGCTCTAAGCAGAAACCCTTCACAAACCGTCCACTAAAGCCACAGGATTCAAACCTACGCGCTCGAGCTTCCAAACCAATCGTAGATCCACAGGGTTCTAACCTATGCGATCCAGAGACACAATAACCTTATAAAACCCCATCTGCAAGCCACAGGGTTTGAACCTATGCCACTTGGGAAATATATACCCTCAAGCGAGTACTAATCAAGCCAAAGGGTTCAAACCTCTGCCACCTGTAGTACCTCGCGTCACAAGAAACCCTCAAAATACAAGAGTGCGTCCACAATGACACCAAACTCTTATTCTCAGGTTAGAGCGCAAGTCAACCAATCAATCAGACAGTAGCACAAGTGCCGCGTTAGCTTTCTATGCCTCGCACAGTACTCAAGTCACTCGAAATGCTATCAATCTAGGTATATTCTCTCGCTCGAAGTTACAAACTACTCCTGAAGCTAGAGCGTCAAGCTGAGGGCTTGTGCGCGACTACAATGGGGGTCCGGAACTTGTACACTACAATTTACACTGCGCTATTTATCTAGTCTACGTCCTACAAATTAGTACAACCATATATAGTATTATTTGGGTTGCGGAACTCCGTTTCCTGGGTCCTGCGCATGTCGTTGTCATCACACCATAGCTTAGCGGCTACTCAGAGCTCCAACCTGGTTCCAGACTCTTGTTTCTCCGTGACTCGAAGTCAGTTAGCAGTGCTCGGCACGCGTATGGATGTTACTTGGTATATCCTCGGAGTTGCAGCATACCGCGCAGCTCACGTATCTCGGAATAATGTCTTCTAGTAATTTCTATGGTAGCTAGACCAACCAGCTCCTTGTCTAGGTCTCGCGCGCTTCGGCCGAAGCCAGAAACCTCGGATTTAATCGCATTCTGACATTCTAAAGTCTAGAGCGGCATCTGCCAGTATGGCAGTGCCTTGTGCGTCATAGATCAATGTTGCACGAAGTATTAATTATCTCATAAGCATCTTCTGTTCTATTCTTAGCGCGCGTATCGTGTGCACTGTCAGCGCACTCAGTGTCGAGTACTAGGACTTTAGACATAGTGTGACCTATATAGTATCACTCTCAAGTTAAGCCATGCGCTCCACCCAGCGTCACTCAAGGCATCTCATTGCCTGCACCTTAAATGCTGCGCTCTAGCCATTGCTTCTCTGCATTGGTAACTTATTATTATAAAATGTATGTATTAATACATTTCGCAAAATTACACGCGTAAACACTTTCAGAGCGCGTCATATCCCCCTCACTAAGATCAGGACCTTCCACGGTCCTTCTAGTGTACTCCTGTGGGTTCGCGTGGGTCCAAGTTACTGCGGCAATGTCTATTTTAATCAAAGAAGCGCGTGAGTCATATCACAGCACTTCCGTTCTCACGCTTGTGTGAACTCCGTCAAGAATGCCAACGTTTACGTCAAATTGATATTCTAGCGCTTAAAATTTTCAAGTCGCCGTGGTTGCCTCTTTCTTTCTTACCCCCATCTTTGCTCCTGCCATTCCTGCATTACACGCAGGAGCGCGACGCTTAGTCCAGTGTTCAACGCAGGATTTCGTGTTTATTTTTCTTTCTTTTACTCGTTCTCTTCCGTTACCTCGCCATGGGTGACAGTGACCTCGTCTACTCTCATCGCATCCCGCTGGTGGACTTCTGCAGTAACCTCATCGGTGCCCGGGCGTATACCGCATCGTACTTCGAGACCCGGCTCCTGCATCAGGCGCCAGTGGAGGAGATCTACGAGGCACTCGAAAAGGCACACCCTTATCTGGTACGTGACAGTACCCTGCGCGACTCATCGTCCTCTAAATTCCCAGTGACCTTCTAGGAGGCCCATATGGATACGCTGCGCGAGTTCAACCTGTTCGACTGCCGTTATGGTCTTGCGCTTCAGAGTCAAATTAAACGTTTGGTATCCCGCATTCATGAGGAGGAGCGTCCTATCACGTGGAAGCGGTGGGAACTTAAAGATCCTGAATATCTTCATGATACTGTGAGTTCCTACTCTATTTTTCTTCTTTTTCTGACAACATTCTAGTACGCTGTGAATGAGACGCTCTGCCTTCCCGGTGACGAGGAATACGAAACTCATGGTGAGCATTGCGTGCCAGAGTGTGAACTCAAGCCTTTCCGCTGGCAAACTCTTCCTCCTCCGCGTCGTCCTCAAGCTACACCGTCGCCTGCCAAACCTTCTACCGAGGATACCAGTCCTGCCGCGTACGTCGTTTTCATTTCTCCTTCAATTATTTCTGTGCTGACCTCTTGGTTTTCCCTTGTTAGTAAAAAGGCCCCGCGTCCTACGATGATTAGAACACCGCAACCCCCAAAGGAACCCTGTAAGCCCTGCATCTTTCATCTTGTTCTCTCTCGCGGCTTATTCCTATCCTTTCAGCCTTTACTTCTCCTGCCAAGAAGAAGGTTGCGGTTGTCTTGCCTCCGCGCAGTTCTGGTCCAGTGAGTTCTCATCTTTCTTCGAATTCTCATCCCTTTTCTCAATCATTTATAGTCCGTACCGAATACGCGTAAGCGCCAGCGTGAGCAAGAGGCTTTGAACACAGTAGGCCATACTTGCTTGTACTCTTCTGGTCTGTTGACGATTCCTTTCTAGCCTCCCACTGCAGAGACATCTGAAAAGGCCAAACCTACCAAGTGCGTGTGCCTTTTTACTGCGCGCTTGGTATCGCTCATTGTTTCTCTCTTTCTGTAGGTCTACTACCGGTCCCAAGGCTAGATCCGCTAGGCCATCCGCCCCAAAGGCTGCCGTGCTTAAATCTGCTCTCAAGAAACAGACTCCCGCCCCTTCCAACGTTAAGCGCGTTGTCAAAAAGCCTGCTCTGCCTGGTAAGTCCGGTGTTCTGTCTCTGAGTTTATTCTTATTTTTCTTTACTAATTTCTCGATTATTCCTTGTTAGAAAACCCCTCTTCCGATAGCGAGACTGAGCCAAAGTCTGACGAAGAAGACGGCGCCGTCAGCGTGGAGGCCGTTGCGCTCGATGAACAAGGGATCAAGAGTGATGAAATCGAAGTTCCACCAGTCAAGAGACCTCGTTTGGCACTGGCTAGCGCTGCCAGCTCGCCACCACCTCGTGCGTATCATCCGCTCACTGGAGAGCCTCTCACAGGGCTCTTATACGTTCCCCTTACAGCCCCTTCTGATCCCGCGCCTCCTCTTCCTCCGGCAGGACCGTCTACTAAGGTCAAAGGCAAACAAAAGGCCGCTCCTCCAGCTTCGCCGTCTCCCGTGCCTGCATCTCAACGCAGTCGCCCTTCTCGTGGTCGTAAACCTTCGCCCCGTTCCAGCAAAGGTCGTCGTAAAGCCACCTGCTCTCCCGGTCCTTCCAGTAGCAACATCGCCGATACCGTAGCCGGAAATCACACCTCGTTGGAGGCTGACAATGTCGATAATACGATCTATGCGTGGGCTTTCCACCCACAGATCGACCTGCAATTCCACGAGCCTCCCTCGCGTCAAGCGTTGGAGTACATGAAGCTGTCGATGCTGCCTTCTGCGCCTGATTCTCTCACCAAGTAAGCACTTTTCTACTTATTTCATTCTCAACTTTAACCCTTCTCTGCTTCAGGCCGGTGTCACAGATTCGCAACGGTCGCGAGTATGTGTATCGGTGCCACTCAGACATCGATCCTCACTTCATTCGTCCTCCCCTCGTGCGTACTCCTTGCTTTTCTTAATTTCCAGTACCTGATCCTTACGCGCTGTAGCTCACCTGGCCATGCTACAACTGTACGCTGGCTGGTTTCCCAAATGAGTGCGTTTTCAAGGGAGAAGTCGGCGAGGAAATCTGTACTAAGTGCAAGGCCAATCATCATGGTCCTTGTTCAGCACACTGGGATGCCAATCAGCTGCGCCTTGCGGCCACGCTGTTAGACCCTCTCACCATGAGTAGTGATGGAGGTATGTCCTCTTTCTTCTGCGCGTCATTCTATCTTTCTAATTACTTCCGTTTCAGCTATCTGTCGCGGCGTCGAACGGGTTGAACGTATCAATACCAAGATCGCTCTGCTTGGCAAGGCCATGCACCTTCTGCGTGAAGACCGCGAGAAGATCATTGGTGAGCTGTCTGATGGTCTTGAGGCCATCTCTTCCCATGAGCACGGAACCGAGATCATTGATGCCTACGCGCAGGTCAACGATTTCCTCAAATCGTTTGTCGTTCGACTTGGTGAAGGTCATGAGGGTTCTGAGGACGATGATGGTGCGTCCAGCTCTGGTGCTACTTGAAGTATTATTGTATACTCTTGGACATTTCTTGGACGCTTTCTATATTGCTGTTTCTCTATTATCTCGCGCCAATGTTTCTTGTAGATACAATTCTCCTTTATCTATCGTAGCACTCAGGGTCTTTAGATGCAGCCAGCAGTAGCTACGTGTCCATACTGTCATGTCTATCTCGCGCGTATCTCTTTTGTGACCTGTGTGCAGTTACCTTTGTAAGTTTAATTACGTGCCGGCTCTTATCAAGATCTCCTTGATAGCCCTGATCTGCGGTGTCTAACTGTCGCATGGCTCTTGCTTACTTTGTTTTACTCAAGTCCCTATCTATCCGTTATTCCATGACGCCTCGTTTTACTGCGCTCTGAGCATATCTCCCTCGTTTCCGTGGGTTTCAACACATGAACTATGGTGCGTGTACTGGAATATGTCCTTTCTCGTGTTGCTACCACCACATAGTGGTGTATACTACGGGTTTGATCCCGCTCTGAATTTGATTTTCTTTCTTTTTGCAGTAGATACTCGTCCTGCGCTCCTTCTTTCTGGATCACAGAAATCGCGAAATTTATTGTACCTTTACAGGTAATATAGTAATGGTAATTCCTTAGGTATACCACTATATCCCCCCCACTAAAAGAATCTGACTGTCCTCAGTCATAAATCAAATAATCTCTATTTCATAAGGTCAGATTTTTCCGGCTTAGATACCTGCGCGGAATACAAGCCATTTCCTCGGACTCTCTGTAAGTCCACATCTGACTTTATGATAATTTTCTTGAAGGCTACTAAGAGTTTAGCCGGCCTCTCATTGTCGCTCAAGTATAAAATGCGTTGGGTTTTTGCAGTAGACTCACCCCAATCAACAAAACATCCACACATCTCTACTTGCTTACCAGCTTGCACTCTATCTCTCTATATATTTCTCAAAATGATTCCCACTTTCATTGTTGTGAAGGCAGTTATCATGTCTCTTTGCAAGGATCCGGCTACTACTGCGAATGATCATCTTGATCAGCTCCAGGAGTATACTGTGCATCTCTGCATGTTATTCTTCCTCTATTATTGACTGTTCATGTTATAGTCTCATCTCGAACATTACAAGGTCGAGTTAGCCAAGGACAAGGACCTCAAGGAGTCAGTCTTTCGCGCTCGTACCGCTGTTGAGAAGGAATTCCACACCAATGCGTCGAAGCAGCCTATTCATAAGGTGCTGAAGATGATCACTGGTTGGGTCCAAAGTGAGTGCAGCCAAGTCAATGACGGAGGTGCCAGTGTTCCTGCTTTACCCACTGGTCCGCGTCGTGATTCCAGATCGGTGAGTCTTATTCTTATTTTGTTTTCTTTGTGTTTTGGCTCATGCGCGTTATCTCAGACTGGTGCCACTACTCGCAGTAAGGGCAAAGGCCGTTCCACTCGTCGTTCACGCGCTACTATCGAGAGCGAGTCTGACGATGATTACGATGACCCAGACAAGGTAGCTGCCAATTCTGATTCCGATACCGAGTCCATTAAAGTATGCACAGTCTTCGCGCTCTTTGCTTGACGTTCTGACCGCCAATCTCTTCAAGATGGTCATCGACGATGAGGCCGCCAAAGCTTCCAAGCCTCTCAAGTTCACCAAGACCAAGGGTAATGATGCTGCTGTTGGTGAGAAGCGCAAGGAACCCTCCAAGGTAGGATATCAGCTTTGCTACACTGATATCCCCCCCACTAAATGATTCTCGTTCTAGGAGGAGCCTTCTGGCTGCACTCACTGCGGTGTCAATAGTCATCCGTTCGCAGACTGTCCTGAGAAAGCCCATGTAAGCCTACTTTTCATTGTGCGTTATATTCTCTTTCTAACTCGTTAAGTGGCTCAGCCAACTTCCAACAGGTCTCTCAGCAAGGATGGTGCTCGAGCTAGCAAGCGCGCTAAACAGTCGTTCCCGCTTCCTTCAGCCAGGGAGTATTTCCATCGTGGTGCTAAGGGAGTCGGAGAGCGACGCGCGGCCTCAGCTCTTGGACTTACTAGTACCTGTGAGTTTCTCTTCCTTCTTTGCGCGTTAGTTCTTTTTGTTTATCTCTCCTTACGCTCTATAGATGCCGGGGAAGGGGGAACTCTTCCAAGCATTGATTCTCTTCGCGAGAGTCATAAGGGATCGACCGTGGGCACTCTCACGGTGGAGAGACCTGAGTATCTGGCCAAGCTCGAGAGTGCCCTCATGGGCGATGTCATCGTGCTTCAGCACACTCTGTACGCTGCGGAGAAGCAGCGCGAGTTTTTACTTGACGAGCTTGAGCGTGTACAGTCTGCCCTTCGCTCAGCGGTTACAGAGTCAGCCAACGCTCGAGATACCACTCCTGTGGAGGCCGAAGCTCCTCCCGCTCCTTCCACCTCGTCTAGCCTGGAGCCTCCCTCTGCCTAATCTTAGGCCAGTGGCACTCTATATTTACGGTATTCACAGGTCATCTGGTCGTCTCCTAGCTGTTCATCATGAGCTTCTCTTCTCTTTTTCTTTCCCTGACTCCGAGGTCGAGCTTCTGTTACCTATTTGTGAAGTTACCCTTCCACTCTTCATAGATTTAAGCCTCCAGGTCGTTCAAGGCTTCAGAAATATGTACCCCTAGTCAGTATCTCTCTTCATATCGCAAGTACAGTAGCTAGAGCTGTACATCCTGTCGTTACAATAATACTATGCCTGCAGGAGGCGTTTCTGCATTACACTCTAGTCCTCATCTAAGTTTACAGCATCAGAGATCTTTGGATTCGCAACTTCTTCATATTCTTCAGTGAAGTTTGCTGGCCACTTGTCTTTAGGCTCTGGCGCTTCAATGATTCGACGAAGTTCTTTGGAGTCTTTTCTCATCCAATGTAACACTTTATCATCTAACTCAATAGAGTGACGTGCCATATATGGGATTACCCGGAAGGCTGCAATCTTGGAACCTATTAGAGCGCCATCCAACTCGGCCAGAATATAGTTTCCTGTGCTCGATCGGTCTACGACAACTAACGGGCCAAGATAGCGTGGCTTCATCTTCGTGTTCAATGCGCTTTCAATCTGACTGTTGCGCATTAAAACTAAGTCTCCTCGCTTGAAGTTATATGACTTGATTTTATTCGCATGCATGGTCGCGTACTTCAACGTTTCTTGCTTCTTTTTCTCGTCCATAGTGTTCCTCATTTCTGCTACCTTATCTGCGTGCTTCTCAAGTGCTATTGCACGCAAGCCTCGAAGTTCCCAGTCTTCTAGAATTCGTCCAGGGTATTCAACGAGCCAAGTTGCCTCTAGCACATCGAGTGGTAAGATGGGATGCGCTCCTGTTACTGCGAAGAACGGGGAACATCCCATCCTTTTCCTAACAGTAATACGATCCGCCCACATTACCAACACAAAGTAGTAGTGCCATTTCTTCTCATTACCCCCACAAGCCTTGACCAAGCTCTGTCGCACGTCCCAGTGAGGTCGCTCTATCCTCCCATTAGCTTGTGAGTTGTATGGCGAGATTCTAATTCCTTTTATCCCATATTTACGTTCCAAATAAGCTACTGCTGCTTTAAATGGTTTGCCATTATCAGTTATAATTAACGAGATACAGCCCCAGCGACAGATGATATCCTCAAACAACCATTCTGCTATCGCTTGTGCTGATTCACTCGCTAAGGTCCTGCCTTCCATCCAGCTTGTTAACGCGCAACGTCCATGTACAATGTACTTATGGTGATTCGAAGCTTCTGGCATATGCATAGTGTCTGCATGTAATACCTGGAAGATCGAGGGTGTAAAGGTCACTGTCGGTGGGGCCTTAATAATTGTTTTCTGGCGTTGTTGACATATCTCACAGGTACTGACAAACCATGAGATGTCTCGCTCCATCTCTGGCCACCAGAACCTTTCTTTTATCAACATTTTCATCGCATACATCCCGCGGTGTCCAAGTTGATCGTGCGCAGCTTTCATTATATACATTCGCTTCGCAGGGTAAATAACAAGCTTGTATTCGGACTCTATGTCACGTCGATACAATTTGCCTTTATCCACAATGAAATTCTTTGCATATCTAATGAAGTTCTGATATTGATCATCCTTGAAGCCTGGGAGTCGTGCGGTAGGATTCTCATGCCATTGAATTACTTGAGGCAGCTGGCGATCCAGCATTCTTGCGTACCCACTCCTGCGCTCCTCATCATAGCTTGCTACATCACTATATTCTGTGGCATCAGGTAGTAAAGGTCCCGCATTGTGGAACACTGAGTAAGTTTCGCCACGCTCTATTGCCTCCTGCACAATTTTATCTTCGTGAAAATCATGCACTGCTCTTTCAATGGTTACATACCCATGCCTCGTATCAATTCTATCTTTGAAGTCAGCAATGTCCTCGACTTCATCCTCTGTCTCATTTATGAACTCCCAAGGATCCTCGTCTGGTGGACCATATTCATCTTCTGGATTTGAGTACTCCTCGTCGCCAGGTTGGAAGCTTCGCCTCGACAAACCATCAGGAGCGTGTCTCTCACCAGGGATATGGACCAGCGTGAAGTGGAACATTAAAATAGATTCATCCAACGATTTATCGCAGCATTAGGAACCTCATCAGGGTTTCTAAGCATTCCAGCGATATACTTCGCGTCTGTTTCGACCACTAGCTTCCTAACACCAAACAACCAATGTCGACAGGCATGTAGCGCTCTAAAGAGGCCGTACAGCTCTCGCTTAGGTTGTGAGAAACGGGCTTCACGCTCGTTCAAAACTATGGATCTGAAGCGTGCGTAGCGTCGTCTCTTAGGATTATCCGGGTCGACTTGGCAGATGTAGAATCCTATTGCTCGATACGAAGTATCCACCCCTAGGATTACATCTGTGTCCAATTCATAATCAACTTGGCATTAGAGATGGGCTATCTCTTAACGCGTCCTTCAATGTTTGCATCGACTCTTTCTGTTCCTCCCAAACTCAAAGGTACCTTCAAATGTGTGAGTTTGGTTGCACGTCTGCTTTCTTTGCATAGTCTTTAATAAACATTCTGTGAACGCCTACTGTTCCTAAGAAAGAGCGCACATC